>CAUYUJ010000780.1:1154338-1161838 GCA_963575745.1 Prorocentrum cordatum
GTATTTGTTGCGTGATCCATGGGGTGTAACATATGTGGTGTGTTCTTTGTTGTGTAGGCTACGTGTTGCCACCTTTTTGGCGTAACGAATTATCACCAGTAATCAGCTGTTAATTCCACTGCTCGCGCAAGCCGACCACCCTCCCACCCGCAACCTGATGGTTCGTAAAGCCCATGCGGCCGCGGTTGCAGTGACTGTTTGGTACTGGGTGGCGCATCTTTGCTGACGCGCTGGCGCGCGCAAGCTCGCGCGCAGAGCAGCCAGTCGAGCTGGCATTGCTGATGCGGCCGCGATGGCGCTTGTCAGTAGGAGCGTCTCGGCGCGTGTCAGACGCCGCCGTGGCACGCGATGATCGTAGCGGTGGTGGTGGCGATGGTGAAGAACACGACGGCACGGCCCCTGGCCTGTGCTGGCGATTGCGATGGCGACGGTGGTGTCGATGTGCTGGTGGTAATGAGAGCGGTAATGTCGGCGATCTGGCGGTGATGATCCAGCGGTGATGCGATGGCGCTGATTCGGGGGTGGACAGAACCCCCAACAGTGACACGTCGATTAGTGAATTGTCCGTTTTCGGTTCTCGAGAGGGCGCCGCGGCCGTTATTTTCGAGGCTTCGCCCGCCAGGTTTGGGCCTCAGGTCGTTTTCACTAAACCACGTTTTGCTAAAGGGGGTTCTGTCCATCCCCGACTGATGGGGGTGATGGAAAGGAGGTGCGCGCAGACACCGCAGTCGTGGGACAGACTTTGAATGAAACGCCGATGTAGGGGACGTCTATCTTGTCATATGTGGAGCGCCAATGGTGTTTGAAGGAGTTCGGCACGCGCGCGTGGCGATGCGCGCGTGCGCCACGCATCGCATTATCGAAGACGCCTACGGCGAATCACCGCCGCCCCCTGCCTTCTAAAATCGCCCATGTGGCTGAGCGTTGTGGCAAGAGCTCTGCCAAGCTATCGGGCCATGTGTTCCCCCAGCCGGTGTGGAAACCCCTCGGGGAACAGTTGGGGGAGGATGGCGGGGAAGTTCAAGAGGAGGCGGAGGAGGTGGTGGAGGAGGAGGAGGAGGAGGAGGAGGAGGAGGAGGCGGAGGAGGAGGAGGAGGAGGAGGAGGACGGAGGATCTTTTGAGGTCTCTTGGGAGTTTCCTGGGAGCCTCCTGGAAACATCTTGGGGGCCTCCTTGGGCCTTTCGGGGGCCTTTGTGCGTTTCTCGGGGGCCTCTTGGGCCGCCGTCGTGGGGGCCTCGCTGGGCCGACTTTGGGGGCCCTCTCGGGGTGTCCGGAGGGCCGTTTGGGAGGCCATCTTGGTCGTCTTGGAGGCCTCGTGGGCCCTCTTGGGGCAGCGATCGGGGAGGAGGAGGAGGAGGAGGAGGAGGAGGAGGAGGAGGACAAAGGGCAAAGGCGAAGCTCAAGTTCACACGGTTTGTCGCCCGTGTACAGCCGTGGTGGAGGAGGGGGAGGGCAGTCTTGAGCGATCTTGGAGCGATCTTTGGGGCCCTCGGGCCGTCGCGGGCCGTCGGAAGGCCGAAGAGAAGCAAGTGCCAGAATTCTTCGCACACCGCAGAACAATCCACAATGTTGGTATATTGGGGCCTTCCTAGAGGCCCTCTGGGAGGCCTCCTGGGCCGCCTTGGGCCACCCTAGAGCCATCTTCGGCCGTCTTGGTGGGCTCCTGGCCCGTCGGAAGCCGTCTTAGAGGCTTCTCTGGGCCGTCTTCGGGGTCTCTTGGGGGGCTCCAGGGCCGTCTTGGAGGCCTCCTTGGGCGTCTTGGAGGCCTCTTGGGTTTCTTTGGGCCCTCGTGGGGCCGTCCTGGGAGCCTCTTGGGCAGTCCAGAGGCAATCTTGGAGGCCTCTTGGGCGCTCTGGGGGCGATCTTGGGGGCCTCTTGGGCAGTCATGGGCCGTCGGAAGACCGAAAAGGAGCAAATTCGAGAATCCATTGAACACCTCAGGAAAATCAATGATTTGGGCCTCTTCGGGCCTTCCTGGAGAACCTCCTGGAGGCCTATTGGGCTGTCTTGGAGGCCTCTTGGGGGCCTCTTCGGCCGTCTTGGTGGAAGCTTCTTGGGCCGACTTGGAGGCATCTTGGACTCTCCTGGGCCGTCGTGGAGGCCATATTAGACCGTCTTGCTCGAACTTGGGCGCCGTTTTGGGTTCCCTTTGGGGCTGTTTTGGGGCGAACCGGTTCGGATTCTCCCTTTGGGGCCGTTTTGGGGCTGTCTTGGGCCGTCTTAGGCGCCTCTTGGGCCGTCTTGGAGCCCTCTTGGACTGCCATGGGGCCTAGGTGGTGTAAGTTATGTGAGGCGCAATGTATGCAGTGCAATCTTTCGGAGTGCCTTCGTTCCATCCCTCCACCGTGCCTGAGTTGTGGGTGTGAAGCCTATTGGATGTTCGTTGGGATCTCGTGGGAGGCCTCTCGGGAGCCTCTTGGATGCAGTTTGGACGCCTCTTGGGGGCTGTTTCGGTGCCTTGTTTGCGCCTCGTGGGGGCCTTTTTTGGGCTTCCTGGGGGCTCTAGGGGGCCTCGTGGGCCCTCCTGGGCGCCTCTCCTGAGGGCCTCTTGCGGCCGAATGCTCGGATTTCGGTTCGGTATTCCCTCTCTTAGGTTCGGTTTGGGACCGTCTTGGGGCCCTCTTGGAGGCCTCCTGGGCAGTCTTGGGGCGGTCTTGGGGGCCTCCAGGGCCGTCTGGGAGCGTCGGGAAGCCGAACAGGCGAGAACGCCACAATCCTCAAACAGCCGATGGAAAAGCAATGATTTGTTGGCCTTGGGAGGCCTCTTGGAGGCCTCTCTGAGCATCTTGGATGCCTTTTGGGCCGTCTGGGGGCCATCTTGAGCGTATTGGAGCGATCGTTTCGGGGACTCGGGGCCCTCTTGGCCCGTCCTGGGGGGCCTTCCTGGGGCCCTCCTGGGCCCGTCTTGGGGGGCCCTCCGGGGCCCGGACAGACATCGCGCGACGACGCTTCCTCGGAGCCCGGGGGGCACGCAGCGAGCCCCAGCGGGCGCGCGCCAAGTCCCGGGAGACTTTGTGTGAATTTCGGGGTCCGGGGCCCTCACAGACTCCTCAGGACCTGAGGACACGCCCACTCCTCCTCCTCCTCCTCGTCCTCCTCCTCCTCCTCGTCCCCGAGGACAGCGACGGCCCTCGCCTCCCCGAAGATGATGTAGGTGTCAGAGGGTTGGGCCCAGGACCTGACTCACCAGCCTCGAACTTATCCCTATCCCTGAGATTGACGCGCCAAACGGCGACGACAATCTTAGGGATGCACCCTCGGAAACTGAGGGAATCCCTAAGATCGCCATCGTGATGAGGCGATGCCGAACATAGGGATAGGGATATGTTCCAGGCTGGTAACTGAGGACACGCCCACTCCGTGCCCAGAGGCAAGGTGGCGGACTTGGTGTGAGCCATTTGCTGCAAGCTGTGTAGTGCAAGAATTGCTGCAAGTGACGAGGTGTCAGCTCCGCTGCTCGCACAAACATCCCACCCACCCTTCCACCCGCAACTTGGTTTTCAACACCAAACGTCCGCGCTGGTGCGCGCAAGCTCGCGCGCAACGCAGCCAGGTTGTTTGGCAACATTGATGTGGTTGAGATGACGTTTGCCGATGGGAGCTTCCCAGCGCGTCTGTGCGGCCGCGCTATCGCGTGGTCATGTCAGTGCGGGTCGGTGGCCATGGCGGTCGCGTTATCATGATGATGCCGGCAACGGCGGCAACGATGATGACAGTAGCGGTGGTGGTGGCGATGGTGACGACGACGACAAGGCTTCTAACGATGGCGCCGATGTTGGTGACGACGGTGACTACGATGATGCCCGTGCTTGTTGGTGATGACGGTGATTGATTGGTGACGGCGGCATTGGCGGCGGCTGTCGATGACGACAGAGGCGGTGATGCGATGGCGATGATGGGGGCAATGGCGATGAAGTGCTCGCGCGCAGAATCTAGAAAACTTGACAAACAGCTTGTGCTTCCATATGTTGCTGAAGAGCTCTATCGTTTGATGTTTCGAGAACCAATGCTTGTGGGAGGATTTAGACACCCGCGCGCGGCGGCGCGCGCGCGTGGCCTGCATGGTTTTGTATAGTACAGATTCGCGCACTGGGCGCAACGTGGATGCACGATGAAGGAGGAGGATGAGGCGGAGGAGGGGGAGGAGGGGGAGCGGGGGGAGGAGGAGGAGGAGGAGGAGGAGGAGGAGGAGGAGCAGGAGGAGGAGGAGGAGGAAGAGGTGGTGTGGTTTCTGGACGATCTATACGGTCACATAGTCATCCCATGATTTCCGCAAGTTCGAGCCGACAGGCAATCTGCAAAACAAGCCGAAGGTGTTTGTGTTTGTTTATGGTGGAGCGCTTGAATACGTTATGTGGTTTGAATGCTTTCGAGATGTGCGGTCGCGTGTGGATGCAGTGACATCTGTTGCAAGGGGTTCGCAGCAAATGAGTGTTCGAAATAATCGAGTGCGCGAGCAAATAATTATTTGACAGGGATTGCGCGGAGGGGGTGTGGACGCTGCCCTCTTGGTTGTGATGGAATGCTTTCTTTGGGAGCAAGGACGCTGAGGCAGAACCCTACGCAAATTGTATAATCCCAGAGGGGGCTATAACTTCAGGTACTGGAAGGTTGTGGACGTTGCTTTCCTTTTGAAGGGAAAGTAACACCGCGGTGTGATTTATGATATGTCAGATATGCGGTGTAAGTTATGTGGTGCAACATAAGTAGAATGAGCCATGTGGTATCAGCTAGGTGGTGTAACCAATTGAAGTCACGAGTGAGTTGTCAACTCCAGCGCCCGCACAGACATCCCGCATCTTATGTTGCAAATCCCATGTGGCCGTGATTGCGGTGACTGCTTGGCACTGGCTGGCGTATCTCTGCTGCCGCGCTGGCGCGCGCAAGCTCGGGCTCAGAGCGAGCGGCCAGGCGGTTTGGCACAGCTGATGCGGCCGTAATGGCGCTTGCCGATGGGGACCTCCCAGCGCGTCGCGAAGGCAGTGACGGCGCGCGGGCATTTTGATGTGGTCAGTGAGTCTTGCGGGCGCGATATCACGATGACGCCAGCAACGGCGGCAACGACGATAGTAGCGATGGTGGTGGCGATGCTGACGACGACGGCGGCAAAACCGATTGTGGCGTCGATGCTGACGACGACGATTGCGATGATGACGTCCGTGTGTCGGTGAGGAAGAGAATTGAGTGATGACAGCGGCACTGGTGGCGGTTGGCGATGACGATAACGACGAGTATGCTATGGCGTTGCTGAGGGTGATGGTGCGGCAGTGTGTGTGTGTGTTTGGGTGTTTGCCCGCGCAATGTCAAATACCTTTAGAAACCTTGTAGGCGTTCGCATGTTCTGCAAAACGGTATGTTGAAATGCGTCGAAATCCAATGGTAGTATTTCAGAATGGGCGCGGCGGCGCGCGTTTGTGTGGCCAGCGTGGCGTTACTTGGTATGTATTCGCGCACTGGGCGCATGCTAGATCAGCACACGTGCACCGCATGGTGCGATGGAAATGCAGATTGTGGACGTTATTGTTCAACTCATGTGCCTTCCGATGAGTTCTGCAAGTGCGCGCGGGCAAACAAATGCAATACTGTTGGTGGACAAAGTGAAGAGGATGTTTGATTGTGTTCTGATTAAGCGCGCATGGTTGGCGTTTCTGGTATGATTCCGGTATGTGCGCGCGCGTGTGGATTTTGCTAATTTTGTTCAAGGGGCTCGTGCAATCAGATGGTTTGACAAAAACGGTTGTGCGCGAAGGGGGGGAGGCGATACCCGGTCGCATGATTTCATGCGCAAAATGAACCATGAGGTTGAAGCACATCGCATGCAAAATGAACGATGGGACAGAACCACACGTGCCTTGCAATATCCCAGAAAGGGGGGTCGCTCAGTCCGGGAGGAGAGTGTGGCACAGCTCGTTTTGCTGCTGAGAGGAGAAGCTACGTGTTGTGAGCCATGTTTTTGTGAGCACGTCTTCTCCCACGAGGCGCCCACGGGCGGTAACGTGGCGACGCTTCGGCGGACCCACCCAGCTCACGGGGCGCTCGTGAGGCGCCAGATGACGGCAACGTGGCGAATTTTCGGCGAACCCACCAAGCGAACGTGGCGCCCACGAGCCGTCCACGGGCGGCAGCGTGGCGAAAACCTGGCGGACACCCCCGGCGCGGCGTGCGGCAGCGAGGCGCCCACGGGCGGCAGCGTGGCGAAACCTCGGCTGACCGATCCAATTGTTTACGGTCGGGACTGATTGGAGAGGACGCGAGAGGACGCAAGACCCTTCCGAGGGCCACATTTCGGAGGGCACCAACTATACACCAACACCGATCCTGGCCAGGATCGGTGTTGGTGTATAGTTGGTGCCTTCCTAACATTGCCATAGGAATGTAAGAAGACGTGGGTCGCGAAACGCAGGACACACGGGGTACCCTCGATTCGGCAGGGTCGACCTGCTAATCAGTCTGGACTGTCGGGGCACGAGTACGAACCTCTAAGCTCAAGCAGCTGTGTGAGAATCTGTGAGTTGGGCTTCTTCGGGCCCTGCGGAGGATCCTCTTGTGGCCCTCTTGGGCCCTGTTGTGCCCATCCTGGGTCGTCTTGAGCCACCTTGAAGCAATCTCACGCCGTCTTGGAGGCATCTTTGGGCAATCGTAGGGGCCTGGGTTGCCTGCCTGGGCTGTTTTGGAAGCCCAGGGGCATGGATCCAGAGTTTTTACCTCCTCCACCTCCTCCTCCTCCTCCTCCTCCTCCTCCTCCTCCTCCTCCTCCTCGGGAACGCGGACGCATCGGTATTTCTACTAGGGATCGTTGCCTCGGGAGCGGGGGGGTTGGTGCGCGCACTAGGCCGCGAACAGAGGAGGGGGGGTCCCTTAAGAAGGATGCAGAGACCCTGCCACGACGTTGGCACTCTTCTGCGCCTCAGCGTGCCAGGGGCCGCGGTGGAGGGTTTCCCCGAAGGGCTTAGGCGACCCGTCCTCCTCCTCCTCCTCCTCCTCCTCCTCCTCCTCCTCCTCCTCCTCCTCCTCTTCCTCCTCTTCCCTCCTTCTCCTCCTCCATCTCCTCCTCCCCCTCCCCCTCCTCCTCCTCCTCCTCCTCCTCCTCCTCCTCCTCCTCCCCCTCCTCGGGTCGCCTACGGCCCCGGGGGAAACCGTGCAGGCCACGGTGGCGGATCGGTCTGAGCCGGATTCCTATTCGGACAGAGTTGACAGTGGAGTTGGCGCTAAGAATGTTCTGAGTGGGTGTTGGACACGGAAGGCGCGCGCGGCTGGTCCTTGCCAAGCGCTTCGACACGCTATGAGTGCATGAGGTCTTGCGTTATCTGCCTTTCCCCGGTCCCCCCCCCCTGCACGCGCGAATGTGTCCCATCTGTCCCCTCTTTGGATGGGGCGTACTGTCGAAGCACATGCCATCCCGTCCTCTCTCCGAGGCGGGCAATTTTCGGTACTCTAATTTTCTCTTGGCTTTGGCATCATATGTATGTCGCTCGGCCAGCGTTAGTTCGAATCGCGGT
>CAUYUJ010000780.1:1166838-1234338 GCA_963575745.1 Prorocentrum cordatum
GAGGCTGAGGCAGGCTGAGGCTGAGGCTGAGGCAGGCTGATGCTGAGGCAGGCTGAGGCTGAGGCTGAGGCTGATGCAGGCCGAGGCTGAGGCAGGCTGAGGCTGAGGCCGAGGCTGAAGGCAGACTGAGGCTGAGGCTGAAGCAGGCTGAGGCTGAGGCTGCAGGCTGAGGCTGAGGCTGATGCAGGCTGATGCTGAGGCAGGCTGAGGCTGAGGCTGAGGCTGATGCAGGCTGAGGCTGCGGCAGGCTGAGGCTGAGGCCGAGGCTGAAGGCAGACTGAGGCTGAGGCTGAAGCAGGCTGAGGCTGAGGCTGAGGCAGGCTGAGGCTGAGGCTGAGGCAGGTTGAGGCTGAGGCTGAGGCTGAGGCTGAGGCTGAGGCAGGCTGAGGCTGAGGCAGGCTGAGGCTGAGGCCGAGGCTGCAGGCAAACTCAGGCTGAGGCTGAAGCAGGCTGAGGCTGAGGCTGAGGCAGGCTGAGGCTGAGGCTGAGGCTGAGGCAGGCTGATGCTGAGGCAGGCTGAGGCTGAGGCTGAGGCTGATGCAGGCTGAGGCTGAGGCAGGCTGAGGCTGAGGCCGAGGCCGACGGCAGACTGAGGCTGAGGCTGAAGGCTGAGGCTGAGCAGAGGAGGCTGAGGCTGAGGCTGATGCAGGCTGAGGCTGAGGCAGGCTGAGGCTGAGGCCGAGGCCGACGGCAGACTGAGGCTGAGGCTGAAGCAGGCTGAGGCTGAGGCAGAGGCAGGCTGAGGCTGAGGCTGAGGCAGGCTGATGCTGAGGCAGGCTGAGGCTGAGGCTGAGGCTGATGCAGGGTGAGGCTGAGGCAGGCTGAGGCCGAGGCTGAAGGCAGACTGATGTTGAGGCTGAAGCAGGCTGAGGGCGAGGCTGAGGCAGGCTGAGGCTGATGCAGGCTGAGGGTGAGGCTGAGGCAGGCTGAGGCCGAGGCTGAAGGCAGACTGATGTTGAGGCTGAAGCAGGCTGAGGGCGAGGCTGAGGCAGGCTGAGGCTGAGGCAGGCTGAGGCTGAGGCTGAGGCAGGCTGAGGCTGAGGCTGTGACTGCGACTGCTGTTGCCACTGCGACTGCCATCGCGAATGCGACCACGACTGCGAGAACAGCAGAATTCTACAACAGGATTCTTATCTGAATCTTAAGGGGAATGCTTCCAGATATGCTCCTACACATCGCTGTTAGGTTGCTTTGCCGGGATAATATTTTTTCAAGTGAAGCGGCTCATATTTGTTCGAATGAAACGGCCAGATGGCCCCAAGACGGCCCAAGAGGCCCCAAAACGGCCCAAGAGGGCACCAAACAGGGGCCCAGACGGGGGACCCAAACGGACAGTTCGAGTCCTCGGCCCCAGGAAGCACCAAGGAGGCCCCCAGGAGGCCCCAAGAAGCTCCCAAGAGGCCCTAAGAGGCCCCCAAGAGGCCTCCAAGAGGCCCCAAAGAGGCCTCAACACTGCCCCCCGAGGACCCCAGAGCCCTCCGGAGAGGCTCCAAGAAGAATCCCTGAGAAGTCTGACCCACAACCCAGACGGTGGCAAGGAGGGCCAACGAAAAACATGCAAAAAGCCGTGGGGAAATCCGAACACGTCCATTAAACCCATCCACTCCCCTTACGCCCCCCCCTGGAACCCCCCTTAGGGGCTTCGCCCAAAACACAACGTCATCACTCGTACCTCGCTCTTTCCGTTACCTGGGCCCGGCACAGAAACGGAAAGAGCGCTTCAGAAGCAGAGACCGAAATGACTCACACCCCCGTGCGTACTGGGAGCCTTGGCGTTGAGAGCTTATTGCGTCACCCCTCGCTCTCGGGAGCCCTGGTGTTCAGAGATTGTTGCGTTGCCGCCCGTTCCTGAGCCTTGGCTGGGCCTTGGTGTCAGGAACTTGTTACGTCACCGCTCTCTGCTGGGAGCCTTGGTCTTAGCAGCTTGTTGACGTCACCGTTCGCTCTTGGGAGCCTTGGTGTGAAGAGCTTTTTGCGTTACTGATCGCTTTTTATTTACCTAACAGCGAAGACTGATAGGTTTCTAATGGTGTAAAAAGAGAGCAGCACATTACTCCACAGGGGGGTCTGGGCAGCCGTTGGGGGGCCGTTGGGGATTTCCGGGGGGGTCCGCGGAACCTCGTTTTTCGCAAACAGTCACACACTTCGTGCTCTTCGACCTCCCAGAACTCCATTCCCGGGCCACATTCTGAATGCCCGGAGCCAACTGTAGGCCACTTCGTGCTCTTCGAGTTCCCAGAACTCCATTCCCGGGCCACATTTTGAATGCCCGGAGCCAACTGTAGGCCACTTCGTGGTCTTCGAGTTCCCAGAACTCCATTCCTGGGCATGATTTTGAATGCCCGGAGCCAACTGTAGGCTGTGGCTGAGGCTGAGGCTGATGCAGGCTGAGGGTGAGGCAGGCTGAGGCTGAGGCCGAGGCCGACGGCAGCTGAGGCTGAGGCTGAGGCTTGAGGCTGAGGCTGAGGCAGGCTGAGGCAGGCTGAGGCTGAGGCTGAGGCTGATGCTGAGGCAGGCTGAGGCTGAGGCTGAGGCTGATGCAGGGTGAGGCTGAGGCAGGCTGAGGCCGAGGCTGAAGGCAGACTGATGTTGAGGCTGAAGCAGGCTGAGGGCGAGGCTGAGGCAGGCTGAGGCTGATGCAGGCTGAGGATGAGGCTGAGGCAGGCTGAGGCCGAGGCTGAAGGCAGACTGATGTTGAGGCTGAAGCAGGCTGGGGGCGAGGCTGAGGCAGGCTGAGGCTGAGGCAGGCTGAGGCTGAGGCTGAGGCAGGCTGAGGCCGAGGCTGAAGGCAGACTGATGTTGAGGCTGAAGCAGGCTGAGGGCGAGGCTGAGGCAGGCTGAGGCTGAGGCAGGCTGAGGCTGAGGCTGAGGCAGGCTGAGGCTGAGGCTGTGACTGCGACTGCTGTTGCCACTGCGACTGCCATCGCGAATGCGACCACGACTGCGAGAACAGCAGAATTCTACAACAGGATTCTTATCTGAATCTTAAGGGGAATGCTTCCAGATATGCTCCTACACATCGCTGTTAGGTTGCTTTGCCGGGATAATTTCTTTGGGGGGAATCTGTAAAAAAGGGGTCCCCCCAAGACGCTCAAAGAGGGCTCCAGGAGGCGACCCCAAAAGGCTCCAAGAAGCCAAGCTTGTCCCATTCCCGAAGCGGGCTTCCGCAGCGTCCTCGACGGCCCAAACGGCCCCCCAAACCGCCCCAAGACGGCCGAAGAGTCCCACAAGAGTCCCAAGACGGCCCCAGAGAGACCAACGACGGCACACGAGGCGCCCAATGCGGCCGCATCGAAGCCCCAAGAGGGCTTCGAGATTGCCTCAGAGAGCTCCTCAGACCGCCAGCGGGCTCCAGGCAGCCTCAGACAGCCCAACAAGACGCCCCAAGAGCGCACCGAATACATCCTGGAGGCTGTTTGGGAGCCTCTTGGGGGCCCCTTCGGGCTTTCTGGGCCTCCTGGGGCCTCTTGGGAGCCTCTTGGGGCCTCCTGGGAGCCTTCCGCGGCCGAGGGCTCGGTGTGTCCGTTTGGGTCCCCCGTTTGGGCACGCTCTTGGAGCCGTCTTGGGGGCCTCTTGGGCCGTCTCGGAAGCGTTTTGGGCTGCCTTGGGGTCCTCTTGGGCCGTTGTCTGGCCCTCTTGGAGGCCTATTGGGCCGTCTTGGAGTGATCTTGAGGGCCTCCTGCGCCGTCTTGGAGCGGCGGGGAGTGCAACAAAAACGAGAACGCCCAGTTCTTGGAAAAACCAACGGGAAATCAATGAATTTGGCTTCTTGGGGCCCTGTCAGGAGTCCGTTTGGAGACTTCTTGGGGGGTCCTGGAGGCCTCCTGGGCAGTCTGGAGGGCGTGAAGGCGTTTGGGACCGATCGTTTGGCGATTGGGTACCCTCTAGGACTGTCTCGGGGGCCTCTTGGGGCACTCTTAGCCTGGCTTAGTGCTTTCTGAGCCCCCGGCCCCCCCCCCCCCCCGGGAACCCCCAGCGACCCCACCCGGCGGGGAAGGGATCAAAGGGAAGGGGCTTCCCTTCAATTCGATTATGGCATCGCTAGATTTTTCTCTCGCTGACAAGCTTAAGGAGGAGGGTGCAGGGAAAGGGGACGACGGAGACGACGACTAACGGAGACGACGACTCGAACAGACAAGCCCCTCGCATACGCATCACACACGCAGACAGGGTAGACAGATTTAGGGTAGTCAGCACGCAATGGTCGCCTTGATCGGCGGTGTCGAAGTCCCAACAATGATGCTCTTGCACGATTCCGGGCTGCCAGGACGCAACGGTCTCTGTGACCCGCGGCGTGGAAGTCCCAGGAACGGGCTTCCGGCAAGAGTGAGGCCTCTCAGACTTGGGCGCTGCGTAATGGGGGGGTCATAAATGGGGGGGCGGCGAGGGTGGTCCGAAAAGGTACCCAAACGGTACCTAAACGAGCCCCCTGGGGCTCCAGAGGGGCCCGAAAGGGGCACGAAAGGGGACCGTTTCTGACCCCCCTATTTGTGATCCCCCCATTAAGCCACGCCCAACAGACTCGTTATCTCACGGATAAATCCCCACTGCCACCAACGAAGACGACAAAAACAAGAGCGCCCCGGCGGGCCGGGCGGCGCCCTCCCCCCGAGCCAGGCCGTGGAGGAGTCGCGCGAGCGGCGCAGGGCGGAGGCGGCGGCGGCCAGGGAGGTGACGGCCAAGCTGCGCCGGGAGGAGGAGGAGGCGGCCGAGGCGCGTTCTCGCGCCGCTCGCGCTCCGCGGCGCGCGCGGCCGCGGGCGCTGCTGTGCCTTCGGGGAGGGGCGGGGAGGGGAGGCAGGAGGATCGGAGGAGGAACATCGAGGAAGAGAACACGACATACTTGCATGTTTTTGCTGCCCAGGCACGGATCTCCAGCTGTATAGGCGAACGTGTTGGCTTGGCAGAGTTTGCCACGTGTGTCAGTCAGCAACCTGAGGAAGGGCGCTTTGCACATAACACAAGGAACACGACACAAACATGAACGTTTGACGCTCCGCGCGGATTTCTTGGATCCGCGCTTGGGCTCCCCTGGCGGCGCCTCCGGCGCCCCGCGCGGACCTCCATTACCAACCTGGAACATATCCCCATCCCCAAGCTGGGCATCGCCTCATCACAATGCTAATCTTAGGGGTTCCCTTATGTTTTTTGAGGGCACATCGCTAAGATTGTCGTCGCCTTTGGCGTGCCAAGCTCAGGGATAGGGATAAGTTCGAGGCTGGTAACTCCAAAAGTTTATGTGTGCTGTTGCTTCTTCCTCCAGAGAAGGTACCCGTACCGCCGCTGCACTTCCTCGCTTTCGCCGTGTGGTGTTTCCTTGGAGGTCCTCATCGGCACGGCCGGACTCGCCTCGACTTGGGACAGGTCCGGGAAGCAGCGGTATCGCTATCTGTTGGATCTCCCCAGACCAGAGAAGGGTGGAGGATTAAGCGGGCAGGAAGTCGAGGGAAGCGGAGGAGGATAGAGAGGGGCAGGGATGGATGGGGGGGGGGGGGGCGAAGAGGGGGAGGAGGGGGGAGCAAGGGGGGACGAGAGAGGATGGAGATGGAGGGAGTTTGGGGGGGCAAGAGAGAGAGAGAGAGAGAAAGGATGGGTAAGCTAGTCGCGCACGTGCCATATCTGACATCCAATCCCTGCCTCACATCCCTTCCTATTGCGCTGATGTTGTTCTCTATACGCGGGCGCGTGTCACGGCGGTCCTTGAACAACAAGAACAACCACAACAACAACATTCAGCCAAAGACTGCTGGCTCTTATTTGCTGGCGTGCCGTTAAACACGTATATCCCGAACCCTCGATACCAGCCCTCGTCGTCTTAGATCGTACTTCCTCATGGGTATGTCCTTCTTATCTGCAACGTGTGTTTCGCGCGGCCCCTGAGGCAGAGGAAGTGAGGACGGATGGAAGGACAAGGGGCAGGTGGGTTGCTGAAGCGTGCGTCCTGCATGAATCGCGAGGAAACTTCGAGCGATAGTCTGATTCCCAAACAGTTCGTGAGGAATCCATGCCGAGAGCGCGATTCTCGAGTGTCGAGGGCGCGGGGTCTGAATAAATTGTGCGGATATCCCACGCGAGAGCGCGACTCCTGTATACGTTGTGAAGAAGTCCCGCGCGAGAGCGCGATTTGGCGATACATCGTGAGGAGATATCAAGCGGGAGCCTTTGAACTCTCACTATTGAAGAATACGTTTTGTTGATCCCCCCTCCAGTGACCACTGTGTTTTTTTCAATTGAAGTGCTTCCCCTGGGGCTCGCACTCTGTTTTTTCTGTTCCGGGAAAGTCACGGGGCTGAGATTGGGCCCCTGGCCCCCGCTTTACAACAACAACGGCTCCCACCGTACATTTCCCTACAATAGATCCCCGAGCCTCCACACAATTCATGTACGCATCGCGCTCTGGCGTGGGACTTCCTCGCAATTTATTCAGACGATGCGCCCTCGGCGCTCAGGAATCAAGCTGTCGCTGTGGTTTTTCTCACGATTTACTTGGGAATCGCGCTATCGCTCGGGACTTCCTCGCGATTCATGCAGGACCCACGCTTCATCAACCCGCCTGCTCGACCTGGTCGCCTGGGCCCGACTTCCCGACCTGCCCGCTATTAGTCTGCCCACCCGATCTGCCCGTTTGGTTATACCACTTGTTTTTCCCAACCCTCCTTGGTTGGGTATTCGTTTTGAATAGAGCAGTGTGGTCGCGTCCTTCCTCCTCCCGCCTCCCGCCTCTTTCCTGCCTCTTTCTGTCTTGCCTGCGGGGGGCTGCGATCTGTGAAACTGTCGCCACTTTCGAGGCCTGCTGGGGGGTCCTGCATAGAAGGTAATCGCGGCGGATTCAAATTAGACCTCGCCATCCCTGGGGGGCTGCGATCTGTGAAACTGTCGCCACTTTCGAGGCCTGCTGGGGGGTCCAGCATAGAGGGTAATCGCGGCAGATCCAAATTAGACCTCGCCATCCCTGGGGGGCTGCGATCTGTGAAACTGTCGCCACTTTCGAGGCCTGCTGGGGGGTCCTGCATAGAGGGTAATCGCGGCGGATTCAAATTAGACCTCGCCATCCCTGGGGGGCTGCGATCTGTGAAACTGTCGCCACTTTCGAGGCCTGCTGGGGGGTCCTGCATAGAGGGTAATCGCGGCGGATTCAAATTAGACCTCGCCATCCCTGGGGGGCTGCGATCTGTGAAACTGTCGCCACTTTCGAGGCCTGCTGGGGGGCCCAGCACAGTGGGTAATCGCGGCAGATTCAAATTAGACCTCGCCATCTCTGGGGGAGGGGGGGGGCTGCGATCTGTGAAACTGTCGCCATTTTCGAGGCCTGCTGGGGGGTCCAGCATAGAGGGTAATCGCGGCAGATCCAAATTAGACCTCGCCCTCCTTGGGGGGCTGCGATCTGTGAAACTATCGCCACGTTCTAGGCCTGCTGGGGGGTTCAGCACAGTGGGTAATCGCCGCATATTCAAATTAGACCTCGCCATCCCTGGGGGGCTGCGATCTGTGAAACTGTCGCCACTTTCGAGGCCTGCTGGGGGGCCCAGCACAGTGAGGGCCACGGGCAGATTCAAGTTAGATCTCGCCATCCCTGGGGGGGGCTGCGATCTGTGAAACTGTTGCCACATTCGAGGCCTGCTTGGGGGGCCCAGCATAGTGACGCCACGGGCAGACCCAAATTAGACCTCGTTATTCCTGGGGGGCTGCGATCTGTGAAACTGTCGCCAATTTCGTGGCCTGCTGGGGGGACCAGCATAGAGGGTAATCGCGGCAGATTCAAATTAGACCTCGCCATCCCTGGGGGGGGGGGGCTGCGATCTGTGAAACTGTCGCCACTTTCGAGGCCTGCTGGGTGGTCCAGCATAGAGGGTAATCGCGGCAGATCCAAATTAGACCTCGCCCTCCCTGGGGGGCTGCGATCTGTGAAACTGTCGCCACTTTCGAGGCCTGCTGGGGGGCCCGGCACAGTGAGGGCCACGCGCGGATTCAAATTAGACCTCGTTATTCCTGGGGGGCTGCGATCTGCGAAACTGTCGCCATGTTCGAGGCCTGCAGGGGGGCCCAGCACAGTGAGGGCCACAGGCATATTCAAATGAGACCTCGCCGTCCCTGCGGGGCTGCGATCTGTGAACCTGTCGCCACTTTCGAGGCCTGCTGTGATCCCCGTTTTCGAAGTGGCTAGGAGTGCTCAGGAATTGTAAATCATCAGCTTTATCAAGCCCTTTTCCTGTAGTCAGTGTCATGCGAGTCTCCCGCATTCCGTCTGCAGACATATGTAACCCTCGCTCCGTCATCGCCCCCTTATAAAGTATCCTAAACTATTTGCGCCCCGCTTTTGCGCAGGGGTTGGGTACGTCGCCAGGGTAATTTGCTCCTTGCCCCCCTCCTGCTAATCCTCTCCTGCTCCAAAATTCTCCCTCCCCCTTCCACCCGCCCTTTCTTCCCTTGTTTTACGGGCTTCATTACATGCACGTGGCAGGTAAAGAAGGTATACCCACAAGGAGGCACGATTACAGATGACGAGGGCGGGTACCGCGGGTTTGGGATGTGCGTATTGGTTGGCACGTGAGCAGAAAGGAGCGAAAAGTGTAAAGTTATTATTGTTCTTGTTGTATTTCGTGTTGTGAACTGGTGGCCAGGGGCACAGTTAAGTGAGACTCATTTCCCCATGTAAAAAACAAGGTGCGAGCCCTGGGCGGAGCTCTCTTTAGACATGAGAATGCTTTACGCTTCGCGTATCCCCACCAGCCCATCTCACAGCAGCAACTCTTGCGAAGCATGCCGACAGTCGTGTTTTTTCAGGCGTGTGTCCGCTTGGCCCCGCATATCTCCCCTGTTCCTCCGTCCTCCCGCCTCCTTGTACATCCTCCTTGTGGGGGGAGCGGGAGAAGGACGAGGCGGAGGAGGAGGGAGAGAAAGCGCTCCTCGTGATTTGAGTCGTTTGGGGTTTCTCGTCCTGGTGTGAGTCGTTCGGGCCCTTCTTCCTGGTGTGAGTCGTTCGGGCTCTTCGTGGTGTGAGTCGTTCGGGCTCTTCGTCCTGGTGTGAGTCGTTCGGGCTTCTCGTGGTGTGAGTTGTTCGGGCCCCTCATCCTGGTGTGAGTCGTTCGGGCCCCTCCTCCTGGTGTGACTCGTTCGGGCTCCTCGTGGTGTGAGTCGTTCGGGGCCGCGTCGTGGTGTGAGTCGTTCGGGCGCCTCGTCCTGGTGTGAGTCGTTCGGGCCCCTCCTTGTGGTGTGAGTCGTTCGGGCTCTTCGTGGTGTGAGTCGTTCGGGTCCCTCGTCCTGGTGTGAGTCGTTCGGGCTCCTCGTGGGGCCTCTTGGGGGCCTCTTGGAGCCTCTTGGGGCCTCTTGGGGGCCTCTTGGAGGCCTCTTGGGGGCCTCTTGGGGGCCTCTTGGGGCCTCTTGGGGCCTCTTGGGGGCCTCTTGGGGGCCTCTTGGGGGCCTCTTGGGGGCCTCTTGGGGGCCTCTTGTGGGCCTCTTGGAGGCCTCTTGGGAGCCTCCTGGGGGCCTCTTGGGGCCATCTTGGGGCCTCTTGCGACCTCCTCAGAAGCGCAAATGAGCGCTGCCCCCTGAGAAGGACAAAATGAGCCCAAAACCTTTGTAAAATCACTGATTTTGCTATGAAGGAAGATGAGCGCGGCCCCCTTCAGGAGGCCAAAATGGGGCCAAAACCGTAGTAACATTAGTAAAATCAATGATTTGGGCTTCAAAGAAGAGGAGAGGGTTTTTTCTCCCTCCCCCCGTCGGGGCCAGAATCCTCGTGAGGGGTGTCGTTTATTAGCCCTCCCAGGAGTCGAAATTGACCCTCCTGACGACCCGCGGGGCGCCCTCTCCAGGCCCAGGGGGAGGGGGGAAGGGGGAAGGGTAAACCCCTCCCCGAAGGGGAAGAAGGGGGGTTGAGAACAGAGAGGGCTCCCTAAACCACTCACGCCCAACGGTCTGGTGGGATTCCACAGCAACAGCAGTCATGTTAAACATGTTCGCTCTTATCTGCTCGCGGACCATTCAACACGTACATCCCAAACCCTCTATACCCGCCCTCGTCGTCTTCGATCATGCCTCATAGGTTTTTTGTTACATCTGCAATGTGTAGTTGGTGCATCCCCTACGGCAGGGGAAGAGAGGACGGACGGATGGAAGGGACAAGACAAGGGGGAGGGAGGAGGATGGAGCACGAGAGAGAGTAGCAGGAGGGGCGCTGGGAGCAGAAAACACGTGGCAGAACCAGACAGGCAGATTGGGCGGACAGACCCGAACGGGCGGCTCGGGAAGGCGGGCCCGTGTGGCCAGGTCGAGCAGGCGGGTTGAGGAAGCGTGCGTCTGGCAAGAGTCGCGAGAAGGTCATTTGGATAACGGGCGACGCAGCCGAGCCATGTGTCACTTGCTGTTCCCAGGTGGTACGACCAACCCCGGGAGGGAGAGGAGTCTGCATTCTTTTGAAGAGAGCATGGCCGACACATTGTCCAGGGATGTGCCCGGCCCGTTTGCAGCAGGTGGCAACGTCCACGGGCTCACTAGGAGCAAGCAACACTGCAACAGGGAAGGCATGCGATCCCTTCCGAGATTTTGACTGGAAGGCTTAGCCCTGCTCGCCCCGTGTGAACCATGGGCGCAATACCCGGGAACAGGACGTGGGTGGCGAGGGAGACATGGAGGAGGAGGAGGAGTAGGAGGAGGAGGAGGAGGAGGAGGAGGAGGAGGGTTCATGATGGGACCCCGCTGAGGGCACAGCTCCGTGGCGACTCATGCGCGCCTCGCAGCGCCCGGGGATGGCGGGGTCTGGTTCGGTGGGATACCAAGCGAGGGCGAGGACGACGACGATGCATGGGGAGGGGGCGGAAGGGGGGCAGGAGAGAGGCGAGGTGACGACGGAGCAGGGGTTAAGGGAAGAAGGGCCACAGGCAGGCGCCCCCCCCCACCGCCAGCTGCTCCCCGCCCCAGGCGAGGAGAGCACCGCGGCGGCGCAGCTCCTCGCAGCCGCGGGCGACGCCCCCGAGGAAGAAGCGCGGCGGCAAGTGAGCCGTACATGGGCGGGGGCCTTGGGAGTGTCGAAGAAGAGAATGCGCCATGAACATAACCATCACATCAGCACCACATCATCACCATTCAACAACGCGATGATTTTGCACTTGGACGACGCCGTGTCGCACTACGAGTGGCTGGGGTGGACCGCTTCCTCGGTTAGGGAACGCATCGAGGGCGTCGCCGACGAGGCGCTCGACGACACCGCGCGCGCCACCAAGCGCCTCAAGATGTGGCAGCGGACCTGTTTGTCCATCCTGCAGGAGAAGGCGACAGAGGCTTCTGAGCGCTTCTGGCGCCGACTGCTGGAGCGCTGGCACCTCGGTTTTTTGACGCCCGCCAGGCGCGCGCCGCGGGCACAGCAGGTCATGTCCGCACTTCGGACGGCCGCCCCGCCGCGGGTCAGAGCCGCTCTCATGCGAACATGGTTTAATGGATGGTGCACGGGCCGGCGCTTCCAGCAGCGCGGCTCCCGATGTGTGTTCGGATGTGTCCACGAGGACTCCATTGAGCATTATGCGACATGCCCTGTGGTGCGGGATTTCGCGTGGCGGAGCCTCGCCATCCCTCGCTCCACGGCCCCTCTATTTGATTTTCTCCCCCTCACCTCCTCGCCACAGAGTCTGCCCGCTGGCTGCGTTTTGCGTTCGGCTATTCGCACTGCGGCGGTGTATTTGGTGCACTGCCGGGCGAGACACGCGGCAGCGCCCGGAACGCCCACCGCAGCCACGCTTGGACAGACCGCTTTGGAGCTCGTGCGCGGGCACCCGGCCGCGACAGCCGTAGCGCAAGCCCACGCGGGCACGCACGCCCGGCCACGCCGCTGGAGGCAGTCCTGATTCAAGGGGGGCCGTCTGGGCCACAGGACGCCGCCCTCCGCTTCCCCTCCCCCCCTCCTCCTCCTTGTCCTCCTTCCTCCTCCCTCTCCCTCTAATCCGCGCGCGTTCGGCCATGTGTGTGCGTGTGCGAATCAAGGATGCTGCCACACAGTGTACCACTATCTGCGCACATTCTCGCCAGCGTTTAGGAGAACAAGGAGCCCGGGGGGGGGACAGTTTGTTAACCTCTTTTCGGGCCGATGGGGGCAGATAGGTGCCGACAGAATGCACCAGACAATCGGTGGAGTCGAAACTGTGTAGTGAAGTTCCCTGTCACACAATGAGTAGGTTAGCTCCCGCTCATATTGCCGATCCGTGCTTTTTTGGGTGTACCGGCCAATCCTAGCACCAGAGTTCGGGCTGCAACCGCTCAGCACGATATATATGCTGCCTTAATACATGGCTGCATGGTTATGAGTATTGGCATCCCCTACTGTCCTGGCCGCGTGGCCAATAGCGTCTCTGCCTGGGCGGGCTTGGAGCGGAAAAAAGTTCAAAGTTGTACCGCATCCGCCTGGGATATCCTTCCCCCCTCGTCTCTTTCCTCCCGCTCTCGCCTCCCGGAGGCGGAGCTCCGGCTATCCCCTCGGGGTGGGCCGTCTCTTCGCCTCCTCCTGCCTGTCTCCCCCTCACTCCCCCCGTGCACGTCGTCTCACTCGGCCTGGGACGGTGGCCGCTTGCACGTCGCTCTGCAGGAACGTTCCTCCCCCCTTCCGCCCTGCTTTTTCCTCCCCCCCTTCCGCTCGCTCCTCGGATCATGTACTTGTTAATCCGGCCGCGCATTGCCGCGGTATGTGCCGATCCGGCAGCGCACAGAGTCCGTGACATGACTTCCGCTGCTCGCTTCTGTCCCGGCCGCGTGGCCGATAGGCCCATGGGAGTGCTGGCCCATCCGCTACCGCACGGCGGAGGGGTGTTGCTTGGCGCGGCGGCGGAATAGGGCGCGTCTTGGCGCAATCGTGTTGAGTCTGCTTGTCTCCTCTCCTCTCCTCTCCTCTCCTCTCTTGCCGTTGCCACCGCTGCCGCTTTTCAGCCGTCTGCCATCATGATAGCTTGTTGGAGTCGCTCCGGCTGGAGCTGCACTCGTTGGGGATTTCCGAGTGCTTTGGCTTGTCCGCTCTCCTCCCTCTCCCTCCTGTCCTCCTCCTCCTCCTTCTCCTTCTCTCCTCCTCGTTCTTGTCGGGATTTAAAGTTCGCGTGGTCATTCACGGAGCTTGGCCTCCCATAGTTTTGTAACTAACTATGCAGTTTTGCCATTGTCCAAATTCTCCAGTTGCGCGCAACGATTCGCCTATGGCAGGCTGGCCTGAGCGCTGCTCCAGGTGTATTGGATTTCTCCTCCGCCTCTCTCCCCCTCTCCTCCTTCCTCCTCGCCTCCTCCTCCGCTTCTCGGCACCCCCTCGACGGGAAAACAGCCACATTTTGTTGGGAGAGCTTTCTCCTAAGAAGTGGCGGAAATCGCCCGCGTTCCGAGTCCGTGACTCGTGTTTCTGCTCCTGCTGTCCACCAGGGGGGGCAGGATTTGTCCGCCAGTGGCGTTGCTGGCTGATGACGGCGGGTCGTATCCCACGGGCCCGGGGCCATTGCACGATTTTGCTTCCGTCAAAAAAATATCACCACCACCACCAGTACGGCCGCCACCAACAACGTGATCATCATCATCATCATCATCATCAGCATCAACATCATCATCATCATCACAATCGTCATCATCATCATCACCGTCAGCATAAGCATCATAATCAGCATCATCAGCATCATCATCGTTGTCATAATCATCATCAGCATCATCATCACCATCATCATCATCATCAACATCATCATCATCATCATCATCATCATCATCATCGTCGTCTGGAGCTCCGCGCGGATTTCTTGGTTCCGCGCTGGGCCCGGCGGCGCTTCCGGTGCCGCCCTCGGCGCGCCCCGCGCGCCAGGGACGGGAGGTCCAGCGCAGATCCAAGAAATCCGCGCGAAGCGCCAACAGTTCATGTGTATGGCGAAGTTTCTTCTTCTAGAGTGGTTGTTTTCGGGCCTGCGGCGTTCCGTCGCATCGCTGCCTTTTTCGGCCCCGGAAGAGCGCAACACAAGTTCGTCGGGTGGGGAAGCGTGCGCCTCTCTCGGGGCTGCGGCCCTGCGCGTCGACGGTGGCGCAGGGAGGCGGGAGAGTGAGAGAGTGAGAGAGTGAGAGAGAGAGAGGGAGAGAAAGAAATCGTGTGGACAGCTGTTGCATCTGATGAGGCTGCGTAGTGGTGAGAGGTAGGCACGACCGTAATCTCAATAAGACTGAGACTTGTCTGGTAAGCTAAGAGAGCCAGTGACGCCATAACTTTGAAGGCGACTGGGCCGATGGAAACTGGGAGCAAGGGCTGGAAATGAAAGACATCTGGTCGGCTCGGGGAATTGAGAAGCCGAGAAGGCAGGAAAAACAAGGCAAGCAAACGAGGTGATCAGCTGCCCGAGAGGCCAGATGATTGGGAAGGGGGGGGCGCTGGGATGGCTGGAGCGCTGGAGGGCTGGTGTCCGATGGGGGAGCGGCCTAAGAGCCAGAATCGGCGGCGAGCGAGGGCGGGAAGTGAGAAGGGGCGGGCCTTCTCAGAAGGCTCGGAAGCCCCCCGGGTCTTCTTAGAAGGTTTCTAAGCCTTCACCGAAGTCCCCTGAAAACTTCTCAGAAGGGCGCGAGGGTTCCTGAGAAGTGAACAAAAAAGGCCTTCTCCTTCTCATTTCTCATTTCCCCCCCCCCCCCCCCCGCTCGCCGCCGACGGACTGCCAGACGAACAGGAGAGCGCGGAAGTCTGGAGAGTCGGCAGGGAGCAGAGAGCCTCGGGACACGGCTGCGACCGAGACGGGGCCCGGAGACTCTGAGAGGAGGCGGCGCGGGCGGTGGCGGCGGCAGCACATCAGGCGGGACGGTAGCGTGCGCCCTGCTGCCGTCCCCCATCCCCCCTCCCTCCTCCCTCCCTCCTCCTCCTCCTTCCCTCCCTTCTCCCTGCTCCTCTCTCCTCCTCCCTCCTTCCTCCTCCACTTCCTCCTCCTCCTCCTCCGCCTCCTCCTCCTCCTCCCCGTCCTCCTCCTCCTTCTCCTCCTCCTCCTCCTCCTCTTCCTCCTCCTCCTCATTTCCTCCCCCTCCTGCTCCTCCTACTCCTCCCCACTCTTTTCTCCTCCTCTTCCTCCTCCTCCTCCTCCTTCTCCTTTTCCTCCTCCACCTCCTCCCCATCCTCCCCTTCTTCCCCTTTCTCCCCTTCCTCCTCCTCCTCCTCCTCCTCCCTCCTCCTCCTCCTCCTCCTCCTCCTCCTCCTCCTCCTCCTCCTCCTCTTCCTCTTCCTCCTCCCCTTCCTCCGCTTGCTCCCCTTGCTCCTCCTCCTTCTCCTCCTCCTCCTCCTTATCCTTCTCTTCCTCCTCACTATTGTCCGCCTCCCCCCCTTCCTCCCATTGCCTCCTCCTCCTCCTCCTCCTCCTCCTCCTCCTCCTCCTTTTTCTCCTCCTTCTCCGCCTCCTCTTCCTCCTCCTTCCCTTCTCCTCCTCCTCCTCCTTCTCCTCCTTCTCCTTCTCCCTTTCCTCCCCTTCCTCCTTCGCATCCTCCTTCTGTTCCTCCTCCTCCTCATTATTAGTATTGTTATTTATGTTCATTTCTATTATTATTATTAGTATTATTATTATTCTTATTATTATTATTATTATTATGTTTATTATTATTAGTAGTATTATTATTCGTATTATCATTCTTATGTTATTATTATTAGTATGATGATGATTAGTATTATTATTATTAGTATTATTAATATTATTATTAGTAATATTAGTAGTATTATTAGTATTAGTATTAGTATTTTTATTATTATGTGTCGTCCCATTATTCTTCTTATTCTCATTCTTAGTATTCTCTTTCCTCCCCTTCCTCCCTTACCTCCCCCTTTCTCCCCTTCCTCCTCCTCCTCCTCCTCCTCCTCCTCCTCTTCCCTTTCCTCCTCCTCCTCCTCCTCCTGTTCCTTCACCTCCTCCTCATCCTCCTCCTCCTTCCTCCCGTTCCTCTCTTTTCTCTCCTCCCTCTTTTTCCTCCTCCTGCTTCTCCGCCTCACCCCCCATTCTTTCCATTCTGCTCCTCCTGCTCCTCCTCTTCCTCCTCCTCCCCCTCCCCCATCCTCGTCCCCGTAGCCATTGTGGTTCAAGATGATGACCTGGGGGGTTGTTCAGCCTCCAGGCCGCAGGGAGACCTGTGGACCGAGGACAGCCTTCACACGGGCGTCGGGCGCGCGCGCGCGGCACCGCAACAGCCATGGGGCTTGGCGGCAGCGGACGCGGGGCGGGCAGCGCTTGGACGGGGTTCCGAATGGCCAGAGGGCTCCATGGAGGAGCGGGAGGAGCGGCAACGGCAGCTGCCCCCCTCTCAGCAGCTATTTGGTGTGCGACGCGGGAGGTGGCGCCATTGCAGGAACATCGCCAGCAGGGATGACACCTGCATCTGCGGCGCCAGCCTCGCCCACCTCGTGCCACAGGGCCACATCTGCAAGGGCGATGACGGCAGCACCCACCTCCCCCTGGGGACGTGCAGGAGGCAGCGGTGCATCGAGGGTTTCGTGGGCGGACGGTTGGCGGCCAGGAGGAGCAGGCAAGGGGCGAGGAGACCAGCAGCAGCAGCAGCAGTGCCTCTCAGTCACCCTTCAGACAGCCGCAGCCACAGCGTACAACAAGCTCTCCAAGGACGACCCCCTCCGTGTTCATCAGGAGGCACTCTGGACAGAACTGGTGGCAGCTCAGCAAGCAGCAGCCGCACCACCAATGGGACCCAAGGCAGTGGAAGCAGCAGCCAGACGTCTGGACAAATGCCAGAAGAAGGTGCGAGCAGCATGTGAAGCGGTCGAGTGGGCCAAGCAGCATCTGGCAGACAGTGCGCGCAAGCTGCACGAGGCAACAGAGCAGGCAATCGCAGCAGAGGGCGAGTCCGACACGCTCAAGGCCCAAGTCGGCAGGCCAGACCCAGTACCAACTGGCGCAGCAACAGCCGACAAGCCCGTCCTGGCCGCCCTCCTGAAACAGTTCGAGAAGGAGCCCGACGTCTTCCACAAGTGGGCAGAGCCAGAAAAAAAAGAAGCCTGGCGGGCAGCAAAGGCGAAGGGCGAAGCCATGGCCAACAAAGTCAGGGAGTCCGAGGCGGAGACGGCAAAGCACCTGCAGTTCCTTTTCGGAGGAGACGGCCAAGCACCAGGAGCAGCTGCGGCATATGGAGCAGGCCCGCCTCGAGCGCCAGCCAGACGCAGCAGCAAACCAGGCAGAGCGCTCGAAGGGCCCGCCAGAACAGAAGCCTTGCCCGAACCCAGCGCCGCATAGAGAGTCAACAGGGAAGTCGGCATGCGTAGGAGCAGCAGCAGCGGCCATGCCCACTGGCACCGCGGAGGCAGCGGCCACGGGCGAAGCAGCCAAACCAGACACAGGTGCAGGCAACAAAGACGAAGAACGCCGTGACCGAGTGGGTGCACGCACCCAGCAGGCGAGGGACAAGCTTGCCTAGGCCGAGCGAGCCGAGGTCTCAGTCGAAGAGGTGCAAGACTGCGAGCCCCAAGCGTAGTCGCAAGAAGGCTAGCAGGAAGGGGGCTCGCCGCCAAGTCCACGTCGACTCTTGCAACGTCACCGCCTGGGGGCCCCAGGCGCAAAGCTACCTCAAAGAGATCGCCGGTGCCTAGGACAGGGGCATCATCGGTGTAGCGGAGCGCCACCTGCGCCAGACAGCGCGCATCAGAAAGGCCAGAGCGGCCTCGCGCAAGAGTGGGCTACGCAGCTACTGGACTAGAGCGCGCCCAGGAGATGGAGAAGGCACCAGGGGAGGTACCTGCGCTGTCGCCCGCAGCACGTTGGACATTCAGGACAGGATCGCGGGCTGCGACGAGTACTGCCTGAGGGAGGATGACAGCGACATCACTGTGGTGATCTCCAATCTCCACAAGGTGTGCTTCGCGGTGGCCTTCATCTACCTGGAGTGTGACACAGGTCTGGCGGGCAGGGATATCGACTTGCTCTGCGACCCCCGCGAGAAGATGGCAGTCGGGGGGGGGGGGGGGGGCCCTGGGCCGCCATGGGCGACTTCAACAAGGCGCCGTCGGAGTTCAATGACAGCGCGCGGTCCAGGGCGCTAGATGCGCGGGTGGTTGCAGCGGAGAACGAGGCCCCAGCGCGGTTTCCAGCCGAGGGCACAGAGCGCTGCTTAGACTGCGCGCTCATCTCGACAGGCATCGCGCCGCATTTCGACGAGCTGGAACTGACTAGGACATCGCCGTGGAAGCCGCGCATTGGAGTCGCGCTCAAGCTGAAGGGCAGACCGCGACATTTCACAGGGAGAGGCTTGCGAAGGCCAGCGGCAATCAATCCGCCAGTGGACATCGAAAGGGCGCCCAAGTCGCGCGCGGCTTGCCGCGGGGCCGCTCGAGGAGGGCAAGAAGCCATTTGAAGGCGACAACAAGCACTGGCTGAAGCTGGCTGCGATGACGACGAGAAAGACACGGAGCCAGTCCCACAGCTGCACTACGAACAGGAGGTGCAGCACGTTGTCCAGCATGGGCTCTGGCTGGCCACGGCAGCCGGAGTTCGAGAGCGAGCGCTGGGCGCGCTGGGCGAATTCCCCATGCGCCCGCAGGGCACGGTCGCGGGCGCGCTTATCGGAGGCGACATGCCGGAGTTCGGTCGGCAGCACGGGCACTTCGCGGACGCGCTCGAGCTCAGCCTGCTCAAGAGCACTGGCATCCCCGAAGTCGAGCGTGCAAACCACCTTTGGGCGCAGCAGGCCGCCGCGCTACAAGAGCATCGGTAACCGGGGCGCCCCCCCCCCCTTTCGCGGGCGGGCGTCGACGCGCGGCGGTCGGAGATCGCATTATCGCGCCAGCTCTCGCATTGCGACGCGCGAGTCCGGGAGGGAGAGGGCGCAACGGGGATTCAGAGGGGTGCCCTCCCCCCGCCAGCGGGGCGCAGTGCCGTGGGCTCCGAGTGCCGCGACCCTTTCGAAGACGAGGAGGACTGCATGGGGCACCGCCAGCCGTGGGACTACCACCTGGAAGCAGGAGGACACAGCCTGGGGCCAGACGCGGGACCAGCAGGAGCAGCAGGACATTTGCGCGGCGAGGGGCTAGGCCTCAGCCAGCCCCAGCGCGGCGAGGGGTTAGGCTACAGTAGGCCCCAACGCTGCGCGGGGCGAGGCCACAGTGGGCCCTGGTGCGGAGAGGGGTTAGACAGCAGCGGGCCCCAGCGCGGCGAGGGGCTAGGCCGCGGGTGTTGGCGGAATCGGCGCAGCAGTACTATCAGGAAGTTCCGACGATGATATATCTGTCACCACAACACGATGAATCTTATAATGTAACAGTCACCACGGCCTCGCTAGCCGTGCAGAAAGGCGTGGCTCCCTGGGCCACTTCAAACAAATGTAAAAGTACGAAACTCCCGCCCTTGAGCCAAAGCCACAATAAGGAAGGGCTTTGGGCAGGTAGAGCACAGGACTGAATGTATATAGCTAACACCGGTTATACTCTTCTCTGTCCTGGAACTACATGCATCGAGACCGCATGAGACTGCGAGTCGAATCAGAAAGAAAAGAATCATCACACAAAGACTCCAAGGGTTCCAAAAAGCCTCCCTCGTCTCCAATGGCGGCCTCCAAGGGTGCATCTTCGAGAGCGCCCTTGCCGTCGCGCTGCCTCCGACGTCCACTTTGGAACATCTCATCAAAAGTGCACTTCCAGCGCTGTGTAGTCAAACAATATTCCATCACATGCCGGGCTGGATATCCCGGCTTCGTCAAACTGTCTGCTAACATAGCTGGACCATTCACCCATCGAATAGAAACGTCCGTGCGCAAAATCTGCTCCTTAATGCCTCTAGCCCCCTCACCTGATCTGACACTGCGCATACCCAGCTGAGGAGACTCTGACTTCAAAAACGCATCGTAAATGCCGCGTGCATCTGTAATGAGCGCGCAGGTACTCTCTTGACCGCGTCGCCCAACTTCCAACGAGTCGGCTCAACTCCCTGTAACTCTGCCCACATCAATCTGGATAACCACAGCATCTCGTCACCGAGCGCGGTCGACTGCGTCTCGTTGTTGCTTGAACCCGAAATTTTACGAGGTAGCTTGAAATATCTCCATCCAAGTATCGGAACATTTGCCATGCTGCCATTTGCAAAATCCGGAGTCGAGAGGCCTGTCACCAGCCCGCCAGTCTTGCTGCCGTCGGGCCTGAGCTTGTCACTAGCATCGGCCCACTGCACCATCCATAACTCATGCCAGTCGTAGTTCTCGAACTGGTGGAATTTGATCACCTGCGAAGCGGATTTGCGCATATCCTTGACAAGCTTGTTGGCGTTTACCAGGCCACTGATCTTGGCGCTGCTGACTTGCGATAAAGCCAGCCCAACATACACAGCATATTGTGGAGACCATTGTTGTGCTCTCCAACTGGTTGTACCCAGTACTCCACGAAGTAGTGAAATCTCTTTCGGCTCGAGTGGTAGATGAGCCTGCTTCTTGCGATCAGCGTCGATCTCGGCCTCCGTAATGAATTTGTTCGTGTAGTCGTAGAGGTCCGACGTGATCGAAAAATCCTTGAACTGGCGAGCGCGTAGTCCACTGAATTCAGCCGGGCCGGAAGTCCATGCTCCCCATCGGTAGAGGTCCCTGATGGCCTTCTCCGCGTCCTCGTACAACTTCGACGTCTCGTCGCCACCGATGATGAAGTCACCCACGCGGACGCCAATGATACCCTTCAGCTGGCTATTGGAGTCCAACAAAATCCACACGCATTGGTCTGCACGTAGTTGTCACCAACCTCGGTCACGAAGTTTGCGTGATATGTCAAGCCACCATGCTCTCGGAGCCGTTGCCAAGCCATAGAAGGATTTGACCATCTTCAAAATCTGCGAGGGACGCCCCAAGTTCATCTGGAAAAGCATGAGCCACTTCCGTAGGAACCTTCACATTGAGACTCTCGAACTCCTCGCTCGCATCGGTCTGGAGGAAAGCTGAACTGACGTCGCCGAACTTAAGCTTGAACTTGTGCTGCGCGCACACCTGGAACAGCATATTGCGAGCCAGCTTCCCCAGCGTAGGCGCCGCCGTAGCGAGATCCGTCAGGCTCGGGTTCTGGTAGCCCAAAGTGACTAAGCGAGCCTTCGGCTTGCGTGCGCCACCCTCCTGGTACTTGTAGGTGAGAACCCAGCGCATCTTGAGCAATCGCGACTCGTCGATGTCAGTGAGCTCTTCCTGGGCGATCCGCTTCAGGACCTTGGTCACAATGACTTGGCTGATCTCCTTGCACATAGCCGCGTCAACCTCGAGCTGCTGCCCAGGCGCCAACTTGGAATAGGTGACCTCTGTCGCCTTGCCGTCGCCAGGCCTCTTGGAAAGCCAGACCGTAGAGTTTTGAAGGGAAGCTCCGATGTGATTAAAATCGGTCGCGACCTCGATAACTTTACGCCCGATGTTCGTGTCCTTCAGGTAGGCCGCGGACTGATGGTGCAGTTTGTCTCAGGCCTCCAGGTACCTGACATCGTCCACGAAGTCGCACGTCATGAAATCCATCTCGCCGAGCTTGATGCGCTTGGCCTCTGGCTCCGTTAAGTCACGTTCGTCTGCTTCACTACTGGGGCCCCCCCCTGCAGGATCCTGGTTTCCCGCGAAACCCTCTGCGACCGGCCCGTCCGCAGTGTCGGGTCCCACCCCAAATGGCTCTGCCGGGCTACCCTCTCGGGGAACTGCCGCGGCTTCGTCGCCAATCGGAGCACCTGCAGGGCCACTGGTGATCTCCTCTGGTACCGCCGAGGTCGCTCCTGGTCCATAGGACGCGTCGTAGGGAGATGCCTTGTGCTTCAACCGGACCCGCCTGATCGGCTTCCAGTCCTGATCATCCTTGATTTGGTCCCCTAGGTGAAGATCTCGGCCTGTTCTATCCTCATCTTCTGGGACAGGTATTCGAGACAAATCTGAAGGATCCTCTCGAGGGACTGGATGGAAGTTTGCACCGTCGTCTCCAGCCTGAGCACCATCATGAGATTCATGCCGGTCTCCATGGCGAAAATCTTCACCTGGTCCTGGTTGCTCTGGTAGGTCTGCAAGGCTCTCGGCAATCTCGCGCTCCGATGGTAGGTCGCCCGCCAAATCGATAAACTCACCACGCCCAGCACCTTGAAAAACATTGGAGGCGTTGGTCGGTGAATCCTCGTCAATGTTACCCTTGAGCGAAGCCACGACCACCTCGCGCTGACTGCTCGACCTCAGCTGTGTCGGATGACACCGAATAAGTCTCGTGCCATGCACGATCCACACCACCGAAATCTCGTCCTCGATCGAAGCGGACTCGTCGGCACGTTCACGCTTGAGGTTGACCTTCGGTTCGATGGCCAAAACTCTCGCAGGGCCAAACCACGAACCTCGGGATCCAGTGTTCTTGCCGCGACGGAAGTACATGGTCCAGTCGCCGATCTTGATCGAGAGAAGCTTCTGCCTCATGGAGTGCCGGAGCCGAGTCGCCACTGAACGAGCCTGCTCCTCCAGGTAGACCCGCTCGGCCACAAGACGATGAAGTTCGGTGTGTGCCAAGCCGCCCCCATTCTGGCGACCAGCCTCTTCTGCAAACTGGTAGCCCTGGTGGTTAGTACCGTACGCCCACTGGACTGGTGTGTAGCCCGACGCCTTGTGCTGGTTGTTGTGAGCGGCGCAGGCTAAGGACGCACAGTCAGCTAACGATAGCGCCGGCTCGTCTAAGGAGATGCGGCGAGCGGTCTTCTTGATCTGTCTCATAAGGATCTCCAAGTCAGCCGTAAGACCGTGGAACTCGCCCGCGCTCTGGATGATGCCCACGGCGTTCTTGCCACACCATTTGCGCAACTGGTTGCTCACGAAACCGCCGCCCGGGTCCGAAATCAAGAGCTGACACCGCGGCTTGTGCTGCCACCAGTTCTCCAGGAACGCCGACAACACCTGGGCGCCAGACGGCTCGAAATACGCCATCTTACCCTTAGTATCCTCCCCTTGAAAGCACTGCGACCTGCCAACTTGCAGGCCGCGTCCATGTAGAGCACCGCGAACAGCTTCCTGTGGTGCACCTCCAGCTCGAAGCAGTCCTGCTTCACCGTCTGCCACAGCTTGGGTGGCATAGAGAGTGACACCACGGCCTGGTGCTGCGTGTCCTGTGTCTCGGCGCAGGCATCGCAGATCAGCTCGTCCACGAGCGCCTGCTGCCAAACTGGACACCCGCGTCTCTGGAGCATCGCCTTCATGTTGGTATTGGACATATGTCCACCCAGAATGTGGAGGTCCCTCAGCCAGGATTTGACCTTGTCGAGCGTTGCGTCGTCCTCCGGCATCTTCTTGACATGCTTATCTATGCCCGACTCGACGCCACGCAGCTGCTGCTCGTCATCCTGCAGCGCGCTCATTGTCCAGAAGTCCTCCGCGAAATCCTGACCACGCAGATCCTTCGCGAAACCCTTGACCAATCTCCGAATCATCGGGTCTGGATAGTAGGCCGACGCCGCCACAGCGTCGTGACCCTCGAGCGTGCTGTGAGGATGATCCTTCGTACAGCGTAGCGCCATCCACTGCGTAAAATTCTCGTCACTGGTGCGGATGCCCCAAGACTTGCTCCTGAGCACGCCATGGTCATCGCGCATGCCGACTTGACACGCGCCGACTCTGACCATGCGGAGAGATCGCCCGAGGATCTTTTCCGCCTCGCGCCTGAGCCGGTTGAGCTCTGGCGTAGACCAACCGCTGCAGTTGTACGGCCACTCCCAGTATAGATCACCATCGTGTCGTAGAGTCTCCAAGGCCATATCCACACAGTGTCCATTCATGGCGCGAGCCCGAAGTCGCGATCGTAGAGAATTCTCCCAATTGCCAGGTCGTCGTTTGTGTTCGGGGGTAAGGTTCTGCATCAACGAGAAGTAGGTACATGGTGTCGAAAACCACGCCTTGCGAGGACACGCCGTATTGAACCATTCCTTGGCACGACTAGTGTCGTCCTTCTTGTTGAGGTCGTAGCCCTGCTCCAGGTTGATGCGCTGACAGTGGAAACCTTCATTCAACAGACCGGCTGTCAGCCTCGAAGTTGGAGAACACGCGACTTCAGCAAAGTCCACTCGCATTGCCGAGCCTGTCTGCACAAGGCCCATCATCAGCCCATTCACGAGCATGCTCAGCGCCGTCATGCCGCTCTGGATTGTGCGGCGCTGCTTGAGCGAAACTCGCTTCACTTCATGAGGACATCCCCCATGTCTCCCGGCACCGGCATCGCCACGAAGTCCTCCTGCTTCACCTTCAGGCGCCTGACTCCCCGGGTCAGGACTGCCCACTTGTTGAAGAGGTCCTTCTGCTTGGTCGCGAGCGTGGGCGTCTCGTCCGGGTCCGCTGCGGCACTCGAGACCACATCCCACGTGCTGCTGCGGGGTGTTGAATCCGATGCCGCAGAGCTTGGGTCCGCTCCGACCGCGCGCGCGGTGCGCGCCGCAGTCGGCACTCTGGTAGTTGGTCTGGTTGCCGTCGGCGGTCTCCCTGGATCGGTCTTGATCTCGAGCTTGACGCCCTCGGTCTTTGTCTTGCGGGCTGTCCAGTAGCCCTCCTTGTCCGGATCGCTCTTGATGTAGTGCCCCGTCTCGATGATGCGCTCCGCCTCGATGGCCTTCATGTGCCCCTCGACCCTCGCGGCCGTCGGCGCGTCGCCCGATTCCTGTAGTCGGCGAAGGGCCACCGTTACCAGGGCCGTCTTCGGCTCCTTGCGGTACTTGCCACTGCGCCCTTTCTTCGGAGCGTAGTCCAGCCTGAAAGCGCACGTCTCGCACGTCAGCCACACCCCGAAGCGGTTGTTGGTGCAGCTCGACACGGTGTGGGTCCCCTGGCACGGCCAGCTGGTCACGCGAGGATCCCTCGGATCGGCCCCCTTGCTGAGAGACCAGTCCGTCTGCTCTGCCGCCGCACATGTACGTAGATCGGGGTAGAGCTTCTTGTCGCCCATCAGGACGAAACATGGAAGATTGAACAGCACTGAGCTTGTCTCGAATACCCTGGAGCCGAGACGCCAATGGTGCAGTCGGCGTTGGACGAAACCAAATTTCGGTACGAATCGCACTGACCCCGTCCGGCAGTGGACGGCAAAGCCACGTCCCAGGGGTTGCAATCGTCACTGGGCCGTCGTCAATAACCACTGAACTGTGTAAACACGTCGTCCTACGCCAGCACATCCCAAAACGTCGGGCATCATCAGGGCGATCGAAGGTTCTTCTCGAAAACCAATCTTCTCGAACATATCTGCTGAGTTCCGATTCATCTGGTTCTGGACTGTGTCCCGTCATTTGGTTTTGAATCTTAATTTCATGGCATGGTAGAGTGCAGTCTGTTTCCAGCCGTGGATGTTTAACATTCTGTAACTGTAATCGTACACCTATCATCAGACAACCCAGGCCGATACCCTGATACTGTGCTCCCTCTTTTCTCTGGTCACCTGTGGGTCCCGGGGGGAACGGAACTCCGGCGCGCTGCTCCTAGTTGCCGGCCGAACTCAGGACGTCCAGCAAACAGTGGCCGCCCTTGCCCTTCCGGAGCTGAACCTTCGTGGTCTTGTCGTCGCTGAGGTAGATTTCCAGCTCGTTCCTGCGAAGGGAGACGTCGTGCTGGTCCAGCCAGTCCACCCCTGCGAGCACTGGCACCTCATCAGCGTCTAGTAAGTAGATGCCCAGCCAGCCGATGGTCGCGAAGAGCCGTACCTTGGACAGCGCCTGGCCCCACTGGCCATTCGCGAACTTGAACCAGGGCCTGTCGGATGCATCCACCTCGATCTTCGAATCTGGGAACTTCTCGGTGACCTCTGAAACCAACTTCTCGACGGCGTCGCCGCCTCCAGCTGTCGTCGTAGCTCCGCAGTCAAGGACAATATCCGTTGGCGGGGGGCACGAAAGAGACAGGATCATGTCCATGCAGAAGATGCCCCCGATGTAGTGCACCTTGCCCTTCTTGCTCTTGCCCTTGGACCCGCCCTTGGCGGAGCTCTTACCTTTGCTGGAGTAGCGGTCGGGACACTGCCTCCAGTAGTGGTCTGGCCGACCACAGATCAGGCATCCACGTCCTGTAGGTCCTGCCGATGATCCCTTCACTTGGTAGCCGCCCTTCGTGCCGTCCTTGCCAGAGCCCTCCTGCGGAAAGAACCCCTTGTTCTTTCTCGCCTCTGCCACTGCACTCCTGGCCTCGGAAAGAGTCCGATTCGCCTCGGCGGCAAGGATCTCGGCAGCATTCACCTGCTCGTCCAAATACTAGTCGTCGTCCGTCGCATGCGTAGTCAAGTCTGGTGTCCATGTCACTGCTGTTGCCTGTCCCCACTGGTCTGGCGTGGTGTTCCATCCAGCGTCGTTGTTGGACCAATCCCACGAGCTGGCGGCCCACGTCGTTTGGCCCCCCTCGTCCGCATAGAAGGCACACCACCAGACATCCTTGTTCTCATCATAACTCCAGTCGACCGTCCACGATGATTCTTCACCGCGGATCGCCGCACACATGTCGCCCATCTCCTCCACGCTCTCGAGTGCGAAGAATCTGCCTCTGAAACCACGGCCCTGCTGCTGAGCTGGTTTGTCGCGGTCTCGCAGGTCTCGATCACCCCAAAATGCGCGAAGCTGCGTGACGATGGATTCGTATCGAGTGTCGTTCTGAGTGCCTGCCAGGATCATCTGGCGTTCTTCTCTACTCAGGCGAGCGTTGTGCAGGAGCCTATACTCACGAAGCTCTGCCTCGAAGAAACTCGCGTCGGTCTCAGACCTGGCCACGGAAACTCCTGACTTGGCCGACATCACCGACTTCTTCTCTGTTGCGTCCACGGCCTCGACGTCTTCCTCGATCTCTGCCGTCTCTTCGAACTCCTCGTTCGGAGGCTCCTTGACTGTAGACGTCGCCGTTCGCCCCGTTCGTGCACTCGCCTGAACTGCTTCTCGTCGCAGTCGGTCTGAACGTAGTCGCTTCAAGGCCGACCGCATATCTCTGAACAAGTTGTCCTCTCGAATCACAAACTCGCCAATCACCCCGCCGGGTCTGCGAATCACTTGATCGTAGTTGCGAATATTCTGGCACGCGTCTGGGATCGGCATCTTACCTAGAGGACCTTCTCTCAAGTGTTTGAGCAGCGCTTCTGCACCTCCTGCCACGGAGCCGTTCGGTCTCATATCTTCCACGGCCTCTTTCGCAGCGCCCCGTAGCGCAGTCCACAGACGAGCCACAGTGAGGTTCCTCTCATTCTCCTTCATGCCAGCTCGGCACCACAGAACGGCATTCTCATAACTCTCGAACGTCAGTGTATCTCCACTCCAGGTCGGCACTCCCTGCTCATTAGTCTCACACCCAGCGGTCGGCTTAATTCTGGGTCTCCACGATGGCTCCGCTGCCATGTTGGCGGAATCGGCGCAGCAGTAATATCAAGAAGTTCCGAGGATGATATATCTCCCACCACAGCACGATGAATCTTATAATGTAACAGTCGCCACGGCCTCGCTAGCCGTGCAAAAAGGCGTGGCTCGTTGGGCCACGTCAAACAAATGTAAAAGTATGAAACTCCCGCCCTTGAGCCAAAGCCACAACAAGGAAGGGCTTCGGGCAGGTAGAGCACAGGACTGAATGTATATAGCCAACAGCGGGGGTCCCCGGCGCGGCGAGGGGCCAGGCCGCAGAGGTCCCAAGTGGGGCGAGGGGTCAGGCCAGGGCAGCCCCTAGCGGCGCGAGCGGCAAGACCACGGCCAGCCCCAGCGCGGCGAGGGGTCAGACCACGGCAGGCCCCAACGCGGCGAAGGGTTAGGCCACAGCAACGAGGGCCAGCCCACGGCCGCCCAGAAGGTTACACAGAGGGAATACAAAGGGGTGGCTTTTCCCCGCCAGATAGACGCAGCACCGTGGACATCAATTACCACGACCCCTTCGAGGACGAGGGGGGCTGCATTGAGTACCACTAGCAGTGGGACATATACCAGGACGCAGGGGAAGAGGGCCGGGCGCCAGCAGCAGGACCAACAGGAGCAGAACCACAGCCTGGCGAGGAGCCAGGCAGCAGCATTCACAGCGCGGCGAGGGGCGAGGCCACATGGGGCCCCAGCGCGGCGAGGGGTTCGGCCACAGTGCACACCGCGCGCCGACGAGGGGCAATCCAGCAGAGCCGCCGCGAGACATGGGCCTGCCCCCGCCCGGGCTCTCGGAGGAGATCCAGCGCATGGGGGGCGCGTTGACGAAGACTGCGCGGCGATGCGACTCGACCTCCAGGGATGGGCAGCAACGTGGATGGATGACCTATTCCATGGTCCGACATCCAGTGAGTAGTGGATGACCTGGTGTCTGCCCTTCCTCGAAGAGGTGATTGGCAACGGCGGTGGCGCTGGGCCCCTGCAGCAGATCAGAAGATGGTTCCCGCGCGCCAGCCTCGGGGGCATCCTCTGGGACCAGCGCGAGGGCGATCGCACGGCGGCAAGCTGCTCCCCGACGCCATGCTTTCCCGAGAAGGCTGGCGGGCAATGCCCCCATGGGGCGCTGCGACCTGGAGATGCAACACAGGAGAGAACTGGCAGCACTACGAGACATGATGCGTCGCACACTTGGGGGCAGAGCGCCAGGGCGCAGACCAGAATCCCGGCCGCAAGTTGCGACGGCAGGACGAGCAGCAGGTCAGACGCAGGAGCGAGAAGAACAACCAGGACAAGAGCAGGCAGCATAATAACAACGGGAGACGCAGAGCACGCAGATGGCACAGAAGCGAGGAGTGGCCAGAGAAGCCGAAGTAAGCACAAGGCCAGCCTCAAGCGAGTCAACCATGCGCTGCAGCAGGCATGGACGAGGCAACAGCTAGCACTCCTGCTCCAGAACCCGAACTGCGGCAGGACCAAAGACGACGGTGTAGCCAAGGAGCAGCAGGAGCAGCTGCTGGCAGTGCTCGGCCCCATAGCTGGCGGGGCCCTAGCCGACCCAGGCACTTGCAGCGACGTTGCGCAGGAGGTCAAGAGCGCAGCCAAGCCACTCACCAAAGGAGCGAACAAGGCGTACATCAAATGCGTGCATGACGCATCGGCAGGCAGCGCGAAGATGGCCCACGCGCGCACCACGGCGGCCGAGTGCAGCCACCTGGAGGACATCCTGGACCATGAGGGCAAGGTGGTCACGCACCCGGAGCAGCTGGTGGACCTGCGCAAGGAGGCCCGTCAGCGCAAGTGGACGAGGGACGCCCAGAAGGCCGAGCAGATCCAGGCAGCGTTGCAGAAACTCCGCAAGGCAGCCAGTGCACAGGAGCCCAACCTGGAACCACTAAACCAGTACAGCATCCGCTCCATCATCCGGCACCTCAAGCGACGCGCAGCAGGACGCGGGGCAGACTGGTGGAGGGCGCCAGAGCTGAGGGCCATGGGAGAGCAGGGGCTCATGGAGTTCGTGCAGTGCTTGCAGAATCGAGAGGCTCGAGCAGCTTGGCCCTGGCAGTCCTACATGGTGCTGGAGCTCCTGCTGGGAAAAGAAGCCAGGGATCGGAGGACAGCGGCCGATAGGCCTCATGCCCATGCCCCACCGAAAATGGGGCGCGGCCAGGAGGCCCATCATCTCAACCTGGAGCAGAGCGGCAGCAGGGTTCTGGGGCACGGCCTTGGCAATGCCATCAGCCCTCCGCGCGGCGATGCGCAGGCTGATGAGAGCAGAAGCGGCAGTTCAGATGGGCCCCCAGGCGACAGGGATCTTCTACGACGCAGCCAACTTCTACGACAACACTGGCCTCGACCAGCTGATCGAGAAGGTCAACGACCTCCACTGCCCCCTGCTGCCGTCAACCATGGCCATTCAGATGTACCTCGCCCCGGGGGCGGTCATGGCACACCGCCTCTTCTCCGACACTTTCGAGCCAGCCAACAGCATGGTTGCTGGCTGCGGGCAAGCAGCGGACCTCACGCGACCGCCCCTTTTATGGAATTTTGGGCGCGGCTCACAGGCACTGCATCTTCGTAGTCATCCAACAGTACATTGACGACCTAGACCTGCAGAAAGTGGGCGCCAGGAACAGGTGATGGCTCGGGCCAAGCACGTCGCAAGACTGCTGCACCAGGGCTTCGCGAGGCTCCGAATCCCGATCTCCAGCAAGACGGGAGTGGTGCTCTCGGGCCAGGACCTCCAGAATGAGATCGCCAGCATATGAGACAGCTTGGGCACCCCGAACAAGCAGCCAGGGCTGGTCCGCGACCTCGGTGTGGACACAGGGCTTGGCAAGCTGCTCAGACGCCCAACGCGCGCGGCTCGACGGGCGAAGGCCAAGCAGCGCATTGGCAAGTTCAAGGACCTGGCCAAGACGGACGCCAAGAGCGCGGCGAAGGTGTTCGCTGCAGGCGCATACTGCCAGCAGGCTTGGTGCCTCCCCGCGCGCGGCATCACGCCGACGGAGGCGACCCAGGTCAGGGCCGCGGAGGCGGCGCCCCCCGCAGGGGGGCACAGGCGCTTCACGCCCACCATCCTCCTGTTCTAGCGAGGCACGCAGGAAGCAGTCACCCGAGCCAGCGTGGACCAAGTCAAGCAGTTTTGGTTCGCGATAGTAGACCACCCCACGGAGCTCAATAGGCACAAGAGAGGACGGCAAAAGCTTTTTACGCCAAGCTCCAGGAGCAGGAACCCAACAGGAGGTGGTACCACGTCAAGGGGCCCGATGGCAGGAGTCATAGTTCAACTGTTGGGCATTGGATGGGCGCCGCGCCGACTGACAGCTGGGGCCTACGAGCCAGAAGACATGCCCCACTTCGGCGAGCTGCTGCAGGATATCCAGACCAGCGTGCAGCGCCAGCTATGGCAACGGGCAGCAGTTCACCGACATGGAGAAGGCCCGCGTGAAGGAGGAGACCCCCATTTGTTGCAGAGCCACCTGCGTGGGCGACGGCGCAAAGGGCAGCGCGCAGGGGCGGCGATGATGGAAAGTATAGCAGCGGCGCAGCGGCAGGAACCTGGACGAGGGAGAGACGCAGGGCCGCCAACCTCACCCAAGCAGGAGAAGAGGTCTGCGCGCGATGTGGGGAAGCGGTGGGAACAGAGGAATACCGCTACCACGAATGCCCAGCAAATGACGAGATCGGCCACAGCAACGACACGGACCTGGCCAAGAAAGCCAAGGACGCGCGCAACCAGTAGCAGGATGTGCATTTCTGGCTCCGCGGAATCCCGCCGATGGCATGGTCTACACAGGTAGACCCAGTCGAGGGCGCAGCAAAGGCATCGCAAATCTTCTGCGCCAGCGCGGAGGCACAGGCGGCAGTGCTGACGGGGCGCAAGGTCCGAGCCGACTATTGACTCACGGATGGCTCGGGGGGCGCAGGCATCGCGGCCAAAGACCCCAGGCTTCGGAGGTGCGGCTCGGCAGTTGTGGCCTTCAAGCCCGACGAGGGATGCCCACCGCAGGAGGTAGCAGCCTGGCACGGCGTCATCAGGGCGCCGCGCACGGTGCCCAATGCAGAGCTCACTGCCATGAGCAAGGCCATCGGGTACACCTCGGCGGCCACAGCCCAGGGCCCCAACATGGCCAGCGACTGCAAGTGCGCCCTCGACTCGCTGGGGCAGATCCAAGACCCGGAGGACCATGACTACAGGAGCGTGAACTACGACCTCTGGCGCATGACCAAGCAGCAGTCACAGCGCAGCACGGACACCACCATGGGCCACCACATCCCCCAGCCGCATGATAGAGCACCCCACCGAGCTGGAAAGGTGGGCGGGACCGTCATGGTGGGCGATCGGCACCGAGATGGCTGACACATATGCAGGCTGGGCCGCAGATCATGAAGAGCTCGACCCAGCAACCATCACCAAGCAGCAGATTTGCGACCAGATCACGGTGGCCGTCCAGAACAGGTTGTTGGCGATCAACATGGCGATTCCGGTCGAGTACCCAACTAAGGTCCCCAAGCAGGGAAGAGCGAAGAGGAGGAAGCCGCCGACAGCCCAAGAACAAACAGTTCAGCTTGGACACGACCTGAGGAAGCCCCACCCGCGCTGGCGGCGCGCCCCCTGCCGCAGCGGGCCAGGCAAGGGGCGGGGGGCACGAGCGTGGCTAGCAGAGAATGGCCCGCGCCAGCGGGGAGAACGCAGCCACCTGGACTTCCACGACAACCAGCGGGTCTAGTTCAAGGCAGTCAAGATTGGCACACAGGTGATCCACGACGCGCACAAGGCCCAGCTCACGCAAGGGTGGCTGCGGTGCGAGAAGTGCGGCGTGACCAGCTACCTCGGGAACCACCGCAGCAGGATCGTGGCAGGAGTAGCGCGTGAGCTGGCCGAACCTTGCTTGCTCCCCACGGCTGCAGGCAAGAGAACCATCGACGACATGCAGAAGGGAAGACTGCCCAACAGAGGACGCAAAGTAACGCCAGATGAGGAGTGTGCCGAAGGGGCAGCACCCCAGGCAACTAGCATTAGCGCCTCCAGGCAGGGGATGTGCAGTGAAGAGGTGATCGACTTAGAAGCAAGGAGCTCCGAGGCAGACGTAGCCCAGCCAGGGCCTCAGCGGCGCATGCGCCATCCCAGTCAGTGGTTCAGGCCAGCCGGAGATTCGTGGACCACATGGAAGGGCATGCGGAGCAGTGGCTGAAGGTGGTGGACCAGGATGCCTGGGACAGCATGGCAGATTGGGTGGAGCACTGCATGCCGTACATCATGGCGGCCACCAGCGTAGGCGGCAGGTCGGCCAGCGAAGGATGCTCACCCTCCCGCGCGGGACCAGGCAGCTAGCATCCAGGGTGCACATGGAAGCCTTCCAGGGGGGGGGGGGAATCCTGGCGCGCAGCATCCCCAGCAGAGACAGGAGGCCGCTTCTCAGCAAGGCGGACGGGCATCAGGCCTGGACGCCAGAGAACTTGGATGACATCTCTTCAGCCCCAGACAGCGAAGGTCCAGAACTGGAATGGGCAGTGACCAGCAGGACGACGACACCTCCATGGCCCAGAGAAGTGCCACGGTGCAATGGGCTCCGCTTGCCAAGTGGCCCATGCCAGACCTCATGAAGTACGCAGCAGGCGAAGGGCGCGGGCATGCAGCACCCCAGGCTCCGCCAGCATCGAGACGATGGACACGGGACCCAGAGAGGGGGCTCGCGTGGCTGGAGCGGAGCCGACTGGAGCATTTCACGCAGTCTCTGGCAGGGTGCTGGACCCACGGGGCTGGGGAACAAGGATGGAGGACGCGGCGGGCAACGAGCGCGCCCCGCGGACTCCGGGCCGTGCAGACGGGCCCCTACCAGCACCTCTTCAGCGACAACCCAGGCCAGGCACGCCAGCGCAGCCAGCGCCCTGCGGCGGAGGAGATACGCCGCCTAGAATTGCCGAACAGCGGGGAGGAGCGGCGAGCTATCCAGCTGCAGGACCCTGAGGAAGCGGCCAGGCGCAGGCAGACGGCGGAGATGGTGTTCGGCGCGGGTCAGCACGGGGACAACGACGGCAGAGGCCCCCTGCGCGGCGAGGGGGTCGGCTACGGCGATCCCCAGCAAAGCGAGGGGCCAGGCCACAGCCAGCCACAGCGCGGCGAGGGGTTAGGCCACAGAGGGCCCCAGCGTAGAGCGGGGGCAAGCCACGGCGACGTGGGCCAGCCGCGCAGCTGCCCAGGAGGTGGCACAGAAGGAATGCAGCGCGGCGCCCTCTTCCCGCCAGCAGATCGCAGCACTGCGGACATCGAGCGCCGCGACCCTTTCGAAGCTGAGGAGGACTGCATCGGTCACCACCAGCAGGGGGGCTCCCATCAGGACGCAGATGTGCATGGGGCTGCTGACACCGTCGGCGGGTAGACCGCAAACCCCAGCCCCCAGGTGCGCCCGCGAGGTGGACATCGCGAGGGGCTGGGCTCAGTCGCCAGGGTCGTTGCTGGAGCCGGCCCCCCTGGTGCGCCCGCGAGGTAAACAGCGCGCGGGGCAGGCCCGCCTCGACGAGAGCACCTGGAGGTGGTGCGACACCAGCTCGTGGTGATTGATGGCGCAGAAGGGATGCAGAGGGGCGCCCTTCCCCCATCAGCAGGACACAGAACGGTGGACTTCAAAGACCACGACCCCTGCGAGTACGAGGAGGACTGCAACGAGTATCCCCAGCGGTGGGGCACCTGCCAGGATGCAGGAGAAGATCGCCTGTCACCAGCAGATGAACAAGCAGGAGCAACGGGGCCCCAGCGCGGCGCGGGGTCAGGCCACAGCCAGCCCCAGCGCGGCAAAGGGGTTCGGCCACAACGGTCCCCAGCGCGGCGAGGGGTTAGGCCACAGTGGCGCAGAAAGGGATGCAGAGGGTTGCCCTTCCCCCACCAGCAGGACGCAGCACGGTGGACTTCGAATGCAACGACCCCAGCGAAGACGGCGGGGTCTGCATCGGCATCCTCCAGCAGATGGACACCCACCAGGACGCAGGAGAGGATAACCTGGAAGAGGATCCCAGGCGCGAGCCATCGGGGGCGGGGGGCACAAGCGGTGTTCCCGAGCGAAACAAACAGGCAGAGCCACCCCGCCACCCCCCCACCAGCGGCCGCGCAGGAGCCCCGAAGCCTAGGGCCCACAGAGGGAGAGCCGCTCCACGGCGAGCGGGGGCGATGCCCTGCCGCAAGCACAGGAGTGGCTCGGGGAAACACGCCAACGCGGACCCCGAGTTCGGGCGGAGCAAGGCAGCTCGCGGCCCGAGTGGCACGGCCAGAGGCCCAGAGACGACGACGAGGAAGCGCTGCTAGCGGCGCCGACGATGCAGCAGGAGCAGCAGCAGGAGGGGCTCGGGGAGGCGCGCCAGGGCGGGCCCCGAGTGTGGGCGAAGCCAAGGGGCTCGCGGCTCACGCGGCGCGCCAGGCCGCGCAGCGAGGCAGAGGGGCAGCAGGCGACGACGCAGCTCCTGGCGCCAGGAGATGCACGAGCAGGAGCAGCAGGGCCCCAGCGTGGCGAAGGGGCAAGGCCACAACGGCCCCCAGCGCGGCGAGGGGTCAGGCCATTGAGGCCCCGGCGCGGCGAGGGGCTAGGCCGAGTCGGGCCCCAGCGTGGCGAGGGGTTAGACCACAGCAGACCCCAGCGCGGCGAGGGGTTAGGCCGCACAGGGCCCCAGCGCGGCGAGGGGTTGGGCCGCAGAGATCCCCGGCGTGGCGAGGGGTTTGGTCACAGCGAGCCCCAGCGCGGTGAGGGGTTACACCGCAGCAGGCCCCAACGCGGCGAGGGATTAAGCCACGGCGGACCCCGGCGCGGTGAGGTGTCAGGCCGCAACGAACCCTTGCGCGACGAGGGGTTAGGCCACAACGGGACCCAGCGCGGAGAGGGCGCAGGCCGCAGAACCCCCCAGCGCGGCGAGGGGTTAGGCCACAGCGATCCCCGGCGCGGCGAGGGGTTAGGCCGCAGTGGGCCCCAGCGTGGCGGAGGGGTGCCGCCGCCAGAGCGCTCCCTTAAGAAGCGAGGGGCAGAGGGGCGGCAGCGGCCGTCCATCAGGCTGCTCCTCGAGCACTGAGCCCAAGGCGAGCAGCAGCAACAATGACGCTGCCGCCCGCAGGGAGCTGCGACTCAAGGAGTCGGCAGCGACGGGCGGCGAAGCAGAAGGGAGAGCATTGAGGCCGCGGGCACACCCTCCCGTGGGCCCGCGCGGCGCGCGCCCGCGCAGGGTGCCGAGACCCTTGGCACGCTTGCGCGCGCCACAGCACGCGTGTTAAAACTCCCCTTCCTCCTCCTCCTCCTCCTCCTCCTCCTTCTTCTCTTCCCCCCCCACTTCCTCCTCCTCCTCCTCGTCCTCGTCCTCCTCCTCCTCCTCCTTCTCGTCCTCCGCCTCCTCCTCCCCCTCCTCCTCCTCCTCCACCTCCTTCCCTCCTTCCTCCTCCTCCCCCTTCCCCCCTTCCTCCTCCTCCCCCTTCCCCCCTTCCTCCTCCTCTTCCTCCTCCTCCTCCTCTTCCTCCTCCTCCTCCTCTTCCTCCTCCTCTTCCTCCTCCTCCTCCTTTTCCTCCTCCTCCTCCTTCTCCTCCTCCTCCTTTTCCTCTTTTTTCCTCCTCCTCCTCCCCCTCCTCCTCCTTTTCCTGCTCCTCCTCCTCCTCCTCCTCCTCCTCCTCCTTCTTCCTCCACCTCCTTTTTCCTCCTCTTCCTCCCCGTCCTCTTCCCCCCCCCCCTTTGCCGGCCGCTCGCCGCCAGGGCCGCCGGCCGGGCCGACCAGAGGTTCGCGCGCAAACGCGCGCGCGCGCCCGGGCGTGCGCAGGGAGGCGGAGGGCAGCCCGCCGCCGGGCCGCGGGGGGCCCCCCGCGGGCGGACCACAGCCTGGGCCGACTAGACGTAGAGGTGATTTTTCGCCAGGGTGACTTTTGCTGCTTGCCAAATGGGGTCGCCCGATCACCGAACGCGAGGCGGCAGTGGCGTCTTGCACGCTTAACCGCGCACCAATGGTCACTCTTACCCAGGGTCCCTCTTGCGTGTAGCCGACCTGGGGGCCTCAAGCAGTGGCGAGGCGTCTCGGTTTGCCCATAGGCCCACCGACGAGTGTTCCAAGGACCCTTTGCGGTCTGCACGGGGTGTTCCTGGAACGTGTTTTGCCGATATTGTCCTGTTGTGACGCATCGGGTTCCTGTTCTGAGAATGTTGCTTTTTGTTTTTAGAGCAGCGCTTTCTGTTCTGGAGCATTCCCCGGTGGTTTCTAAGAACGTGCCGTGGTAGGTTTATGAGACTGCCTGGACGGCCGGTCCCTGCTCAACACCTGGGAGGCCGCGGCGGGGTCGGCGAGCGCGCCTCTGGCGTGGGCGGGCGCGATGGCCGGTGGAGGCGACGGCGGGCTCTACGCCGCTTCTCTCTCCTGGCCAGTCAGTCGATGGGCGGCGAGTCTGCGATTGCTTTCTGAAGTCGGCACGACGTGCTAATCCACCACTGCCATTGGGCGCCCGAATTATTCTGGGTAGCTCGGGTCCGGGGTAACTCGGGTTCGGATTCCCGAAAGAGGAACCCGAGTTAGCGCCCTGACCCGAGTTACCCCTGATGATTCGGGGCTCTGATACCAGTCGAAGACGTGCATCAAGTTTTTGAGCGACTGCCAGGTGCCCGGTGTCCAGCACGGCGCTGTCGGGAACGGTTTTCGGATCCGCCGCCTTGAGTCCCAAGGCTCTTTCCCGCGCCACCAGCGGTAGCCGTGTACTGGTGTTTTCGATTGTTCGCGCGTGCGGTCGGGGCAATGTTGGCTAACGGCGTAGACAGCAAAGTACCGAGTCTCCAGCAGATCATGCCTGCTGCGTTGTGTCGTGCATGCGATGTAATAGTGCGTCAAATCAAAAGCAGCAGAGCATGGTGGAAGATGCAAGAAGGGATGCCCGTGGCCATTGACCCCGTGCACTATATACATACATATATGAATGTATGTATGCATGCATGCATGCACACACGCATGTATGTAATGTAATGTAATGCAATGCAATGTAATGTAATGGAATGTAATGTAATGTAATGTAATGTAATGGAATGGAATGTCATGTGATGTAATGTAATGTAATGTAATGTAATGTAATGTAATATACTGTATTTTCATGTAATGTAATGTAATGCAATGTAATGTAATGTAATGTAATGTAAGGTGTGTATGCATATATGTATGAGTGTATGGATGTATGTATGTATGTATGTAATGCCTGTCATGTATGTATGATGTATGTATGTAATGTGTGTATGTATGTATGCATGTATGTATGCATGTATGTATGTGTATGTGTTTGCGTATGTGTATGTGTATGTGTGTATACGTGTATGTGTATGTGTATGTGTATGTGTATGTGTATGTGTATGTGCATGTGCATGTGTATGTGTATTTGTATATATGCGTGTATGTGTGTATGTGTGTATGTCGGTATGTGTGTACGTATGCATGTATGTGTATATGTATGTATGTACGAATGAATGAATTAATGTATATATGTATGTATGCATGTATGTATGTATGTACGTATGTATCTGTATACATACATCCATACATACCTACATACATACATACAAACATACAGGCAGGCATACAGCCAGACAGACAGACATACATACATGTATATACATACATACATACATACATACAACCATGCATATATATATATATATATATACATATATACATATGTATCGGAGTGCCAGGGAGGGGGGCCCAGGTCCAATGTGGCGACAGTTTCGCTGGTCGCAGTCCCCCCTGTGGATGGCGAGGTCGGAAATGAGCCCCCATAGCCCATCCAGTCTGCTGCCCCCCCCAACGCTTTTCGAACAAGGCGGGAGTTTCGCAGTTCACAACCCCCCCAGGATGGCGAGGTCGAACCAGACTCCCCGTAATCCCGCATTGCGGTGGCTCCCCAGACAGCCCTCAAAAGTTGCGACAGCCCCGCAGCTCGCAGCCCCCCCACCCCAAGAGATGGCGATGTCTAGTCTGGGGCACCCGTATCCCCGCACTGTGTTGAGCCCTCCAGCAGCCGTTGAAAGTGGCGGGAGTTTCGCAGCTCGCAGCCCCCCCACGGGTTGGCGAGTTCTTACTTGAGCGCTGTAGGCCACCCAGTTCGCTGGACTTCTCAGCAGCGAAGCGGCGGCAGTGGCACGGTTCAAAACCACCCAAGATGATGAGATCGAATTTGAGCCCCCGTCTTCGACCCATTCCCCATTCCGTTGGACCCGCCAGCAGCCGTCAAACGTGGCCAGAGTTTGACGGTTCGCGGCACCCCAGGAATGGCGAGGCAGGAGGCAGGTAGAAGGTAGAAGGTACGAGGCAAGAGGAGAAGGAGGGAGGCGGGATGAGGAGGCGGGATTAGGAGGCGGGATGAGCAGGCGGAGGAGGAGGGGGAGGAGGAGGACGAGGAGGAAAAGGAGACGCGACCACGTATTTGGTTCAAAACGAGAGCCCAACACAGGAGGGTTGGGAAACACAGCTTGCTTGACTATCCGGCGCCCCCCTCGGCACCAGGCTGCTCGCCGAGCGCCCGGCTGCGGTCGAAAGAGAAGGCCGCGCGCCCGCCCTGCCGACGGCCGAGGGCTCTCGGCTTGCCCCTTCTCCTCCGCCTTCTTCTTCTCCTCTTCCTCCTCCTCCTCCTCCTCCTCCTCCTCCTCCTCCTCTTCATCCTCCTCCTCTTCCTCCTCCTCCTCCTCCTCCTGCTCTCCCTCTCTCTCTCCTCTCCCATCCCAAGGGGGGGGGCGAGTCCCGTGGAGTGCACAACACAGGCAGCGCCCGCACGCCTCCCCGCCTCCTCTGAGCTTCTCCGCGAGCGCGGCCACGCCAGAGGGGCCGCAACGCGGCGGCCGCAGCCATCCCAGCTGGCCTGGGTCAGTCCTCCTCCTCGCTCCTCCTCGCTCCTTCTCGCTCCTCCTCGCTCCTCCTCGCTCCTCCTCGCTCCTTCTCGCTCCTCCTCGCTCCTCCTCGCTCCTCCTCGCTCCTCCTCCTCTCCTCCTCCTCCTCCTCCTCCTCTTCCTCCTCCTCCTCCTCCTCCTCCTCCTCCTCCTCCTCCTCCTCCTCCTCCTCCTCCTCCTCCTCCTCCTCCTCCTCCTCCTCCCCCCGCACGTGAGGAGGGTGCCCTCGACCAGGGCCTTGGCCGCCTCGTCCTCGCCCTCCGCCTCAGGATATCGCCGGGGCGTGGCGAGGAGGGCAACCAGCTCGGCGTCCTGCGGCCAGGACGGGCCTCGCCCATCAGCTCCAGCATGCATCTCGGCAGCTCCCAGCGGTGACACTTCATGGCCCGGGATGGCTGAGCCACGAGGCTGCGTTGGGGCATCACCGCCGAGAGGTGTGGGCAGTGAATGGCCAGGACCTGGCCGAAAGCCCTCTGCATGCCTCCGAGGTCCGCCAGGTCGAAGGTGGTGAGCGTGGCTTCTGGCAACGCCACAAGAGCCGCTATAGCGTGCAGCTGCCAGATGGCCGCAGCCCGATTGGCCAGAGGGGCCATGTGCAGCAGTAGTCCAGCAGCCCCAACGGCAGCGGCGGCAGCCAAAAAGATGGTGCCAGCACGAATCCCAGCGCTCTCTCTCCGTAGCGCCTTCACCCAGACATTGCTCTCTCGGTCCGCTCCCCATAGCTGGTCTTGGGGCCGAAAAAGCAAGCCACATGATCCAGATGAGCACTGCATAGCCGTCCATGAATTGATCGGTGGTGTGACTACAACTCCGAGCGCGACACCTGCTTGAATCCGTGAGACAACTTTTTTCAAGAAAAGTGGAAACCTCCAGTTTCTGTGCCTGCGATGGTTCATTGTTATCACAATGTAAAACCGTCATATTACAGACGCCAGTATCATTGCCCATGGTGCTGCTAAACTCGTCTTCTGATCTAGGGCCCCAGCCCAAGTGAAGTACGCAGGACTGCGTATGAGCACCAGCCGCAGGCGCGGGAGGCAGTAGTGGGTCGCGGACCCACTCCACGCGTGGTGGCAAAGGGCGTTCGTCTTCAATACCAGCCTGCCGAACACCTGGCAATGCTGGCCGAAGCTGAGCAGTGGAACCGAGTCTTTGTTTCGCTTCTCGGCCGCCGGCTGCTTGTCCTGATGCTGGCACTCTGCCACAGCACCAGCACCAATCGGGGTAGCATTGGCCAGAAGATACACAAGACACGCTCCAGTGGGCCGACGCACATGCCGAGGGAGCCCAGCGCTGTTAGCAAAGCTCGCGCCACGCCAGAGGCAGCTGGCACCACCCGCAAAACATTGAGCTGCATCATTGGCATGGTGCGCCCGTGTTCAGCGTCCGCGATAACCACCAACAATAGAAAATACCTGGATCACATTCATAGCATAATAAAACGTACTTCAACCTGGTCCCCATCAGTTTCCGAACGAAGGCCTGGGTATGCCATGTTGGTCTCGCGGGTCATATGCGCATCCTTGTACCGATCCATGTATTGCCCTTGAAAAGGCAGCCATGCCTTCCGCAGGCGCATGTGACGTATCCCAAATCACTCGCAACATAACGCATCCATGCGGCAATGCCCTCAGCAGCGCGAGGGCACTTCTCAACTGCATCGGCACAGTACCTCTACAGCCCGAGAAAACTCTCGGTCACAAGGGACGCCCAGGACGTCGGTGCACCGATGGTCGCGTCCAGGACGAGCCGCAGTGTGGAGGGGCCTGAGTGTGCCAGTCATGCTACAGACCTGAGCCTTCTGAAACTAATTACATGTGACAACCCGATTATGTTTGATAGGGATGTCGTCGTGCGCTTGTCCGTCAGGGGAGTATGTAATCGCCCTTTCGCCACGCGGTATCCTGACATAGAAATGCGATTCAACTTCGCCATGCAAGCCGCCGAAATTTGGACCCACGCTTCCGCTTGAAAGAATAAATGCGTGCTGCACTGCGCATCAAAGTATTTGGGCTTGCCGTTGACTGCTATATCATGCTTGGTAACCAGCGTTCGGAGCGGCCGAAGGGCCGCTGTGTGCTTCCTGTTTCTGCGAGAGACCTCCTGCCCAGACTTGCCGTCGCCTGTGTAGATACCTCCAACGTGCTTGCAGGACTGTTCGATGACGATGTGATCATTGGAAGAACTGCCCAAGGCCATTGCTCCAACCGTCGCCATGGAGCGCTTTGCCAAAAGAGAGCCTTCACCATTATAAGATATCACAGACGCAGTTTTCCCTTTGCCAGCGCGCAAATGAAAGCCAGAGCCCGCCATATGCTTGCGCGCACTACACCCGAGGGTAGAAACCTGGTCGCGCACATGTGCTGGGCCATAGCACGGTGAGCAGAAATCAGAATGGTCAACAAAGGTCGAGCCCATGAGGGTGCTACTCGCTATGGTGAGGCCTCGCGAAAACACCTGATTTGATTTGTCCGTGCAACCCGTGAGACCGAATGCCATGCCAGCTCCGAGAACGTCGTGCTCGGTGCCGCGAAGCGGTCTGGCATGCAATACATTGAGGAAGAAGTCCGCCAGTGGTTGTCCAGCCCTTGAACTTCCTGGAGATCCATTGCTTAGCGCCTGATACCCTGGAGTGTGTCAGCTTGTGCGCCTCGATAACCTGCACCACCAGATGCTGGTCGACTCGAGCATCGATTAGCGCTGGCACCGCTAAAATCGCCTCCAAGAGGGGGTGTGCCAGTGCTGGGGCGCTGTCCAAGACTCGGTCTACGTGGTGCCCTGTGCCCGCTAGGGGGCCCCTGCCTGTCGGAGCAAAGAACGCATGGGCAACAAGGTCCACAGAAGCATTGTAGCGATCAACTGATTCGTATTGGCGATATGGCGGAACGCACGTGCCATGTGCGATTCCACCCCAGCGCGGCGTCTGATATACTTGATGCAGCCATCCAGCGCCGACCGCCGCAAAGCGTGGTGATGCTTAATATGGTTTGTGTTCAGCATGGTCGAGCGGTGCATTTCGGCCGCGAGATTGCCCAAGTGTCCTTTGTGCAACCCGCGTGCCAACCCGGCCTCATGCATAGCCGCATCCTGCGCCAATAGCCTCGCCTTAGCTGCGATTGCCTGGATACGTGGAAGCGCAGCATCTGGAGCGGCCCCGAGAGCAGCGCTCTGGACTAGATCGCGGCCAGGAGCCCCATGCGCCTTCGCGCCCCGAAGCCGCGTCGCGAGCCAGGAGGGGGGCGGAATAGCAGAAACGGAGCGCGCGAAGCCGCTGGTTTGATCCAAGGGGGGCTCGCTGCATTTACAGCGTGCACCTGACGCAGAACATTTGCAGCCGTCCTCAAGTTGAGCAAATTGACGTCAGGGGGCCTCGGCCCACTCCAAGTCGGATGCGACGGGGGGGCCATCTTGCCTGAAACGCTGCGGTAGCAGGGTGTTGTCGTATCGTTTAGCCTGCTTGGCACTCTGAACCGCAGCAGCCTCTGAAGCCGAGCCCATGCATGATGCCCGTCGCGCAGGGATGCGAGTGCGCATGCCTTTTTGGCCGTCTGCGTAAGACAATCATGTCTACCGCGAATCAATCAGCAGGTGGGCGCACCAGCCGTTGCGTCCATCAACCAATGAGCTGCTGCAAGTAGTTCTTCAAGTGTGAACTCCTCCGCCTGACACAACTCGCACGCCGCCCGAAGCTGGGGCGCAGCGCCGCCCCCCCCCCTGCGGGCGCGGCATAGCTGCGTCCTGACCGCGGCAATCGCAGACGAATGGCTCCAACAGCGTGGGCAAAAATCGAGCGAGTAGAAACGCTAGCTCCCAGGTTTGCCGAAAGACAGCTTGCTGGGCACGTCTTGTATATCTGCGTAGCCTGATCAGAGCCATGGCCCCTGTCTGTATATAGGGCTTGCGAGGTGAAACCAATCTTCCACGTGGAGCTCAACCGCGCGCTGGTTGACGGCGTCGCTGAATTCCTTCACCTGCTCGTCAATATCGGCGGCCCAGGCTGCCGCTGATGAAGATTCAAGCGCTTGTCGGAAGGTTTTTGCCGAAGGGGGTCAGCAAGCTTTTGTCCGTCTAGCTTCGGTCGCCCAGGTTCTGGCGTAGAGTAGAGTTTGGCCGCAGCAAATCCAACGAACACAGGCCGCCGATCTAGTGATTCACTTACGGAATCCAAGTCGGTCATGACATAACAGTCTGCAGCACAATGGCGAGTAGCGCTCTGCAGCAACACATAATCCAACCTATGCAGCGCATCGAACTTCGCACGACAGTTTTTCTGGATGCGCACGTGGAAGAAAGGCGCTGGTGATCAGCATGTCGCGTTGCTCGGCCAACGTCCGAAGCTCCATCCCGACCAGCTGATCGAGGGGGCCCGCGTGACCGCGCGCACCTGAGCCCTCCTTGCCCATGGGGGCATTCGCACCAGCTGAGACTATAGTTGGGCTGATTGTCCAAGACAGCGCGCACATCTTTCCACCTTTGCCGCGCATGCTGTGGTGGGCCCATGGTGCCTCGCTTGTGATGGGGAGCATGGAGGACAGCATCTGCGTGGGCCATCAATGGGGCCTGCAATTGGACCAGCCAGAAACGTTCCACTGCATGAATCACGCGAACATGCTTCGACAACAACTTGAGAGGCCCCTTCAGGCCACATGCGTAAATCAGATACAGGTTGACCAAGAGCGCGCGCCCCAAGCCTTTAGATACCGAGCCGGTGTTGACCGCCAAGAAGCCGTCTGTCTGAAGCTTGCTTGTCGGAAACGATATCTCCTGAGTACCTGCCAACAAGACCAATTCATACTTTAGCTGTAATCGCACATGCCGCGCGCGTGCTCTGCGCTCTTCTTGCGTGGCAAAGTTGTGCGCAAGGTCTTTCTCGCCCTTGTCCTCAGTCTCTTCGCCGGCGCATTTGGTGACGTTATTGAAAGTAGCAATCTTATAGTTGATCCGCGTGGGAGCACGGGGTACCATCAACTTGCCACCAGAGTCGTTGCATACTTCAGGTGCCTTTTGCTTGGCCAGATCGAAATCAAACCCATCGTTCAAGAAGCTTGGAAAGGAGATGTCGTAGAGTCTACTCGCCGAGTAAACTGCAACTCAGCATCCACCGAGCACCCCAACGTTTTCCGAGGATCTTCAGGTCTATCTGGCGGTGCATTGGATGATTTCGTGAAGCGTCGTGATATTGAGCCACCCGTTTCATTCCAATGGTAGTCTTGATGGCCAGGCTCCTGCATAACTGTGATGGGCCACGCGCGCCGTGCGTCCCTGAGCGCAGTACTTGCCAACCTGTCCAGATCAGAAACCAGTCGTGCTCGGTTTAGAGATTTGTCAACCACCGCCACGCTTTCGCATATCATAATCACCTGCTCGCCCCATGGAAGCTGGAGAAAGAAAATAGCAGCCCAAACCACGCCCAGATGTTCAACCTCCGCATTGTGAGTCTGGTCGCCCATGTTGGAGATGGAGTGAGAGGTCGGTGCTCGCGCAGCCACGAGGCCCTCAGACGTAGACCCCAATGGGTCCTGCGTGACATGGGCCAACGCGAACGCCGCCAACTCAGGGGACTTGATGTGCGAATACGCGTCCGTATATACATGATGCGTGGCTGGGCCCGCACTTGGACGAGGGGGGTGCGCGCGCGGAGCTAAGTCGGCAAAAGGGGTGCAGGGGCATGCCGCGCTAGTCCCAGGAGAGCTGCATTTGCCACTGCACTTGACGGTGGAGCTCTTGAATAGTCGGGACCTGCCGAACTTGACTATCTGCGGGAACCGCCGGCAGAGGTCTTGTGCGATCAACGAACACGTTGGGGCCGTCGAGCCCAGCGCCTGCGGCGTGCTGCCGCGCGGCAGCGCTCGTCCACGCCATATCGCCCGATGAAAATGAGTGTGGTGGAACATCTTTGGAACCAGGCATGCAGTTGTAGAGGTCGAGAGTGGAAGAGCCTCTCGCTTCGCCCCATGGCGCTGGAGAGGTAGTTGGCGACGGGGTACGGCACCCAAAAGTCTCGCGGCGCTGCCGCTCGCACCCTGACGGTCGGCACCCTCTGCCCCAAGGCCCAAGAGGCCCCCAACGGGCGCGAAGGCAGGATTGCTCCCAAATGCTCTCGGAGGGGCAGAGGAGGTGAGCAGTGCGCGCCGACGGGGCCTGCGCAAATTCGAAGCTAAGCATGCCTGGTTGTCTAGAGCGGTCAACACTCACACACGCACGCCCGCTGCTTCATGAGAGTGCGAGATGCTTGAATTATCAGCGACGGAGTCCCTAATCTCGTCGAAGCACGCGTGCAGCGCGAGCGCTGGGGCAAAATGCGCGGCGCGCTGCATCTGCGCATCGTCTGGGTCGGTAGTCGCTAAGCCGCCCCCCCCCCACCCCCCAACTGGGCCGCACCTGGCATGTGAGACCCCGCTTCCATGCGGACCTCCTCAGAGTTGCCTCGGGCGGATGGCTTGCCGCGACGAATGCGATCAGTACGGCCTTCATCCGACCTGCTGCGAGCAGACGAGCCATTCTTTTCCTCCGTCTTGGCATCGTTGGCGGTCATGTCGAAACGCACTGGTCCAGCTGGTGGCCCGCACGGCTGCGACGTGCCAGGAATGCCGCACGATGATGAGGACCACCAGTGCGACGGAGATGCCGCTGCCCCTTGTGGCGGGGGCCGTGCAGGTGGGGGTGGACCGCCTGCCATCGTAGCAGCCGCCTCCTCATTGATCAGCTGCTGCTCCTCGTCGAACTGAGCCTATGAATGTTTCTGCTGTTCCAACTTGACTTGGCGGTCATGCGCAGCCTCCTGTTCAATATCAAAGATCAAAGTGGTACCCACCTGCCAAAAGAACCCAGGCTTCCTCATGAAAGCGTCGCTGGTCTTTTGATTGTGCTTCACTTCGGCATCCTCTTGCTGATCGTGGCGACGCTGGTATTCCTGCATCTTTGCATAGTAATCTGCCGCGTCGAAATGCTCCGCCGGGTCGATCGCCGATGCTGCTGAAACACGTTTGTCCGTAGCTGCTGCTGCCTGCTCTTGCTTTGGCACTTGTGACTGCGAAGGAATATACTGAGGTTTCTGCGCTGGACTTGCTTCCTTTGGTGTCGGCATCTGTGAATGCGAGGAGACATGCTGCGGTGTGCCTGGGGTCACTTCTGCTGAAGCCACTTGTGCCTGATGCGGTGGCGGTTGCGTCTGGGGCACTGCTGACTGACCACTGGATGCTCCAAACTGTGCAAAGAGATACTTGAGCTTGTTTGCCTGCATCTGCGACCCCAACTGTCGGGCATGTATATGTGCTGCTCGGCAGTTCTGCTGATTCCATATCTCCTGAAGCGAAGCCGTTGCCTGGGCCAGCGCGCCGGACTTTCCTTGCCCCTGCACCTTCTGCCGGCACGCAGCTGGGGGAGGCGGCGGAGGCGGCGGAGGCGGCGGCGTGGCAGGCGCAGCAGCAGCCGAGGGCCCAGCACCCACACCCTGTGGAGCCTGCTGGGGGCGCAGGCGGTGGAGGTCGAGCAGATACGGTACGTTGAAGTGGCATCGCTCGGACGTGTGTATTTTTCTTTTTGCGAGAATCATCGAGGACCATCCTGGACCATCGAGCAACAAAAACACGCACTAAACTGAAACATGCACGGGAAATGGCCGTCCGAGCGATGGCAAGTTGATCGATGTCCAAATGAGAATCCATATTTGCAGTGAGATTTTGCTCCGTGTTTTGCTTGCTTGCGTGTATTCCGTGTGCACATCATCACGTTGACTGACCAAATCGCCCAGTTGGTTCTCGATGCTGTCCAACTTCTTTTTGGGTGTATCTGCACGTTTGCTGCTCGACTTCTCTTGCTCGGCTCCTGGCAGGAGCTGTAGAATGCCTGCTTTGAGCACGGAAACTTTGGTGATCTCAATTGCCTTCGACGTGCCAGCCGCTTTGAGCGAAATGATGAGCTCTGTCAGATGGTACATACGTCTCCATTGCTTCTGCTTGTGATATTTGGCCCTATTCTTGTCATCCAGAGCTGGCGGTGTTGCCCAAGAGCCAGAAACTGTTGCCAACTGCGGATACATGGGGCCAATATCATTGATACATTTCCTTGCTGGTCCTTCCTTTCTCTTGCGGCTTGCTGATCTGTATTTGGCGTCCTGCCTTGTTTTGTCACGTGATTTCGATGTGGCCTATCCTGCTGCTGTTTCTGGCACCCCGCCCCCCAGTGCTTACAATACCAGAACGTCGTCCCATTCTGTGTGCCTGACTGTTGGCACTTCCAACCCGTCATCTGTGCAGAATGATGTCGAGCAGGTCGGGCTTCAGCCGTTCGAACTCTCAGCGCTGTGCGGCTTGCCGCACACAGCCTGCGCAATCTGCGGTGCCAAGCAGGCTCGGCTTGGCGCAGCCGCAGCGATGGGCCACGGCCCGCAGCGAGGGACCGTTGGTTCCTGCACAGCCCCGTCGGGAGCTGCCGCCGCGGGCCAGCCGCAGCCAGGCCGCGTGATCGCGCGGCAGACGCGCGGGATCGCCTTTGCGGGGCGCGCGCGCGGTGGGGGGCGCCGCGCCCCGTTCGAGGGCAACGCCTCCTCCTCCTCCTCCTCCTCCTCCTCCTCCTCGTCCTCCTCCATCTCCTCCTCCTCCTCCTCCTCCTCCTGCTCGTTCGCTCCCCAGTCTCCTCTCGCCCCCGTCGATGTTCCTCCGCCCGTTCGCACCCTTCCCGCCCTGTCAGGGGCTCCCCCGTACCCTCTCGTTCCCGAACGGTTTCTCCTCTCCCCAGTCCCCCCTCATCGTTCTTCTCCTACTCCTCCTCCTCCTCCTCCTCCTTCTCCCCCCCCTCCTCCTCCTCCTCCTCCTTCTCCTCCTCCTCCTCTTCCTCCTCCTTCTCCTCCTCCTCCGCTTGCTCCTCCTCCTCCTCCTCCTCTTCCTCCTCCTTTCCCTCGGGGGCCTGGGCGCGGTGGAGCCGCGGCGGCGCCCGTGGCGGAGCCAGGGGGGGCCGACGAGGCTGACACGGCTTGGATCCTCCCCGAAGCAACGAACAAGAATCAATGATACATGTATACGTATATATCTACACACGTATAGCTACACACCTATATATTTATACATATATATATATATATATATATGTGTGCACGCGTTACACATATACATATATATATATATGTATATATATTGTGTATATATATATACATACATGTCTTGCCCCACCCCAGCACCCCCAAACGGCGGAGTGAGGGGGAGGAGGGGTGGTTCCCCCTCAGCGTCCTTTTCTTTTTCCTCCTGCTCTTCTTCGTCTTCATGGTTCCTCCTCCCCCATCATGGGGTGCATCCTCCTCATCGTCACTATCTTCATTTCCCTGCTCCTCATCCTCCTCGTTCCTCCTCACTCTCCTCCTCCTCCCCATCTTCATCCTCCTGCTGCCCCTCCTCCTCCTCCCACTCCTCCTCCTCCAGGAGGAGGAGGAGGAGGAGGAGGATATAGGCTTTCAATCGGACTCCTTTTGTATTCGACTTCGTTCGCATTTCTGTTGTATTGGGTTTCAATCGGGATTTTTTTGGTGTTGGCTTTCAGTCGGAATCCTTTAGCAGAAGCTTTCAATAGGAATCCTTGTGTACAGGCTTCCAAGAGGAATATTTTTGTATAGCTTTCAATAGGAGTTCTTTTGTATTGGCTTTCGCTTGGATTCCGTTTGCAGTGGTTTTCATTAGAATTCTTTTTGTGTTTGCGCTCGTTGGAATTATTTGGGTATGGGTTTCAATAGGAGTCCTTTTGTATTGGCTTTCAATGTGATTATTTCTCCCAATCATCCTGTGGTGTTGGGTCCTCGTTTTGAAGAGACAGCGCCCCGCGTCCCACCTTCCTTCCTCCTCCCCCCCTCCTCCCCCTCCTCCCTCCTCCCCCTCCTTGCCTCTGCTCTCGGCACATCTCTCACACTTTTCGTAGCCCCATAGGGAGCTCCACCGAAGGCCCCAGTGGCTGCTCTCGCATGCGGTTCCCCACCCAGGGCAGCGTTCCGTGGCCCCATAGGGAGCTCCACCGAAGGCCCCAGTGGCTGCTCTCCCATGCGGTTCCCCCACCCAGGGCAGCGTTTCGTGGCCCCATAGGGAGCTCCCGAGCGGCATGAGGAGGCATTGGAGGTCGGGGGCGGAACGCATACAGTGGGGGCCCATGCCAAGACACGCCCTGGTTGCCTCCAGGGTGCCCAGGGTGCCCTGGCCTTCTTGGGTCTCGATGGTTTTGCCATGGAAAGCGCGACGCTGCCGCGCCCGAATCAGTGGACGCCCTGTTGGGTCTCCTGGTTAGGAGGAGGAGGAGGAGGAGGAGGAGGAGGAGGAGGAGGAGGAGGGTCTTCCCTCCGCTCCCCGTCCTTCTCCAGGCCGAGCAGCGCCCACCGCCAGAGCAGCCGCCCGTGGCCCAGAGCGTCGGGGTCAGCGGTGGCTGGGGCAGGGCCGACAGGGGTGGGCGGGCGGAGGTCTTGAGGGCGTTCGGGCCTAGGAAGGGGGAGTTCGAGCAAGTCCGCGACCCCGCCCGCCAGTCCCTGGAGCGAGGCGAGAATGGCAGCGCTGAAGAGTGCGCGTTCGAAGTTGAGCTCGAATGATTGGGGCTGGACCCTACGCTTAGCACAAACTCACGCCATGCCATACCTCGGCGCCCTCCCTCGTCCCTCTTCCTCGCACTGCTTGCCTCACTCCCCTCCTCCCTGTTCCTTCTTCCTCCCTCGGAGGAAGTCTCCGGTGGCCTCAGGCCTCTGCATGGATGTCCCTGGAAGTCTGCAGGGTGGTCGCAAGTGCCCTCCGGAGATCCTTACTGAATGCCAAGAACCACCTCAGGTGGCCCCCGCAGAATGCCAAGACCCTCCATCGTGTCTTCGTCGTCTGGCCTTCCAGGAGGCGAATGGTGGCCCCAGGACCTTTGAGCTCCATGCTGATAGAGTTCTGTAACAGTCCTGATGTGTTTCCTAGGTCTGGCCGTCTAGCACCAAGGTCGTCGTCTCTCCCTCCGCGCCCGCGTGGGCCCCCGTGGGCCTCCAGAGGTCTCGACCGCTTCCCCCGGGCCAGCCCTTCACACCGAGCTGATTGCAACGGTCCCCGGGGCACGGGAAGGGCCCCACATGCCTAGAATTGCCACGACGATTTGCGTGTGTGTTTTTTTTGTTTCGAGACGACGACGACGACGACGACGACGACGACGACGACCACGGAGGCGGGGGGCGGTGCCCTTCCTCCCCCCTTCGAAGGTATCCATAGACCTCTCGGAGGCCTCCCGAGGCCCAAAGTGCCCCAGAGCCTCCATCTCTCGTTTCGCCCTCCCTCCCCCCTGCACCTCCTCCTCCTCCGCCTCTGCCTCCGCCTCTGCCTCCGCCTCCTCATCCTCCTCCTCCTCCTCCTCCTCCCTCCTCCTCCTCCTCCTCCTCCTCCTCCTCCTCCTCCTCCTCCTCTTCCTCCTCCTTCTCCAGCAATTCCCCAGAGCCTCCATCTCTGATTTCGCTGGTTAGGTCGAAGTTTTCCTTCCGATCCCGGCCGTCCGCCGCCTCTGGCTCGCCACACTGGCCACCCGAGGCGAAGCGAGCCACGTTGTGATCGAGTCGGCGGAGAGTCCCTTCTCTTTGACCCTTTCCTGGCCCGGGAGCGGGGGCCCGTGGGGGGTCCCAGGGGGAGGCCCCAAGAGCCCCCAGGAGACCCCCAATTGCCCCCTCAAGGGCCCCCCAGGAGACCCCCAATGGCCCCCTCATTGCACTCCCGCGCAATTTCTGTATACGGATCCCTGCGCTTCAGGCTTCGGTTCGTGCTCAAAGACGGCGCGCGTCGCCCCTCAACGGTTGCGGCCACAAGGAGCGAAGGGCAAAAGCGATGTTTGACGTGGTCAAGCAAGTGCAAGAGACGGCAAACGCGGACAAATCGTGATCCTTTTTGCCCCGACATCCCGACGTGCGAGATAGACTGCCTCCCCCTCCACATCCCCTTTCCATCCCGCAGGCGCGTCGGGTTGGCGAGCCGCCGGATCTGTCCCCCGCCGAGGCGGCACCCGCGCCCTGGGGGGGCGGTGCTGACTGCCAGGGCGGAGGTCCAGCCGTCTCTTTTCGCTCCTCCGTCCACCCTTTCCTCCCCTCCCTCCCTCCCCCCTCCTTCCGTCCTCGTGCTCTCATCATTTTGCCCCCTCCTTCCCTCCCCCTTCCCCCCCCCTCCCTCCCTCCCTCCCCTCCCTCCTCGTTCCCTCCTCCTCCTCCTCCTCCTCCTCCTCCTCCTTCTCCTCCTCCCCCTCCCCCTCCCCCTCTCCCCCCTCCCGCGCAAGCTCGGCTCGGGTCCCCTTGGGCCTCGCGGGCCCGCGCCGCGCCGCTGGGGTCCTCCGCGCCGCGCCGCGCTCCTCTTCCGGCCACGGCTGGGCGGCCAAGCGCGCGCGGCGCGCTCCGCGGCAGAGCGAGGCGCGCGGGCCGCCCGCGCCCAGGCCCTGGCTGGCCAGTGATCGGTGCGCGGCCTGGCTGCGCTCCAACTCCGCGGGTGCCTGGGGCGAGCCTCCCGCGTCAATCACTCCAGATTTCATAATAAAGGGAGGGGGGTCTCATTTCGGGGGGGGGTCTCTTCCAGGCTATCTTGGAGGGCCTGGGGGGTCTGGGGACGACGTTGTGGAGGGTTCTCCCACGGGGGAGGGTCTGAAATGGCTTGTCTTGGAGGGTCCAGACCCCCTCCCTTTTATTTATTACGAAATCTGGGGTAGGCGGCGGAGCGGCCCCAGGGCCGTGGGCAACTAGGTTCACGCGTGGCTGTGGAGGCCGCGCCCGGTGGAGTCGTGGGTCGGGTCCTGTGCCGGGGCCGCCGCGACACGGCACCCGCCCCGCCCTGCCCTGGTGGCGCCAGGCAGGACGGAGGGCGCCCGCGGGTGGTCGCGAGGCACTCGCCCAGCCTGCAAGCGCGGGAAAGCTGGCTGGCCAGTTATCGATGCCCGGCCCGGCTGCGCTCCAGCACCGCGGGTGCCTCCCGTCCATCTTGGGCGCCGCCCTGCCCCAGGTGCTGGGCGCCGACTTCCCTCGCGATGGCCATGGAGCCGCTCTTTCTGTCTCTGTTTCTGTCGGCGGGCCACCTCACGAAGCTGGAGGGGGTCGTGAACGCCAGCTTGGTGCTGGCCAGGTCGAGCCAGCACCTGCCGACGCTCATCCCGGCTTGCGCAGGGGGAACCCACCCAGAAAATTGCCATGTTGCATCGGCATCGGTTCCTCATGATTACGTTCGTGATCTCTCAGTCGTTGTTTCGCGTCGTGCTGCTGAGCGTCGGGGGATCAGTCAGTGATCGGCAAGATGATACACGTGTTCTTCGTCCGTCGTCTTCGGGAAAGAAGGTCCCGCCTCTGGAAGATGGCTCTAGAGATGTTGGTCCCTCTGCTGAGCGTCGTAATCGTATTCGGTCTTTTCCAGGTGTTCCTCCTGCTTCTGCTCCTGGTACGGTTCTTGCTGAGGCCAGGGTACGAGCAATGACAAGGGCGTTCACAGTGAGCGAGCCAGCTCACCTGATCATTGGGACGGCAGAGTTGTTCCTTGCAGGTTCGGCCCACCGTCGTCGTTGCCGTCGTCGATCGCGTTGCTGCGTCCGTCCGCTCGTCCGTCGTCGTGGTCGTCGCTGTCGGTGTCGTTTGTCTTCATCGCCGCCGTCGTCTCGCGTCCTCGTCGCCGTCTTGGTCGGTGGCCGCCCTTTTCTCTGCTGGGACCTCGTGCCCCATTGCGGGCGAAGCGCGAGGCCCACTTGAAATCGTGGGATGTTCCTCTTCCCCTGATCCTGCTACTCGTCGCCCCCTCCCCTGGCATCGCTCGGACGTGCGTATGTGCCCGGCGGGAACCATCGAGGAGCATCTTGGGCCATCTCGCGAAAAAAAAACGCACGAAACCACCAGACACACGGGGAAGGGGTGCCCAACTGAGCGGGCGCCCGCGTCCCTGCGGGAGGCCTCCTGCGCGCGGGCGGCAAGATCCTTCCTCCTTTTCCTCCTCCCCCTTGTCCTCTTCGTCCACCCTCCTCCTCCTCCTCCTCCTCCTCCTCCTCCTCCTCCTCCTCCTCCTCCTCCTCCTCGTCCTGCTCCTCCTCCTCCTCCTCCTCCTCCTCCTCGTCCTGCTCCTCCTCCTCCTGCTCCCCTTCGTTCCCTCCTGCCCGCCTCCTCGCCCCCTCCGCCGCCGCCTCCTCGCCCTCGTGCGAGGGAGGTGCCCCGCGGAGGGAGGGCGAGAGCCCGAGCCTCCTCCAGAGACTCGAGCGCGAGGGGCAGCCGAGGCTCGGCACGCCTCCGCCGGGCCGCCCCTGCCGCGGAGGGGCGCGGCGCAAATGAGACCTGCAGGGCGGCGCCTGGGAGCCCAGGCCTCTTGGACACGACTGGACAGAAGAGGACCTTCCTCCTCCTCCTCCTCCTCCTCCTCCTCCTCCTCCTCCTCCTCCTCCTCGTCCTCCTCCTCCTCCTCCTCCTCCTCCTCCTCCTCCTCCTCCTCCTCCATTTCCTCCTCCTTCTCCTCCTCCGCCTCCGCCTCCTCCTCCATTTCCTCCTCCGCCTCCTCCGCCTCCTCCTCCTCCCCAGCACCAGGGAGGGCGAGGACAGGGGCCGGCCAGCAGCAGCAGCACGGGGAAAGGGCGGCCCCCGTCCTGCACGGGTCGGCCTCACAGATTCGTAAGAGTGTCAGGGGGGACAAAACACACACACACACAGAGACTCGATTAATCGTCGATTCCCCAGAAAACTGCGAAAATGTTGGAAGTGGGGGGGAAGACAAAAACACAGAAAGTATGGGATTCTGCGGGGAATAGCTTTATTTGTGTGTATTTATATGTGTGTCCCAGGGCCCCTTCAGAGTGACTTTTCGCCAGGGTGACCTCTGGTGCGGGCACACATGGGTTCCCCCGATCGCCGACCGCGACGCGGTAGCAGCGGCTTGCGCGCCTGTCGGGAGATTTGAGACGGGGGTTAACGCGAACGGGGGTCAGCCAGAGCGCCAGATCTTGCAGGATCCTGCAGGGCCAGGCTCCCACTGACCCGGGCTTTGGTGCGGGATCCCGCAGGATCTTGCAGGATCCTCCGCATTCACCCGGGTTTGGGTGCAGGGCCTTGCAGGATCTTGCAGGATTCTGCAAGCCCTGGCTGACCCGGGTCTGGGTTGACCCGGGTCAGGAGATCCCCGAGCCTGGGTTTGGCCAGCTCTCGCGCCCCCCGTTAAGCTGCGCACCGAAGGTCGCTCCTGCCTAGGGTCACCCTTGCGTAGAGATTGATTTGCCCCAGGACTGACTCGTTCGTATAATCCGTAGAAGCCGCCAGGGATGCGTAGAGTGTTCGTGGATCTACGAGCTTTCTACGGACGACTCGACGTGAAAATCAGTCTCGGGGCAAATCAATTGTGTAGTCGACCCCCTACTCGATAGATGGGGTCGGAGCAGGTGGGGTCGGAGGACCGCGCCACATCGCCGATGCACCGCCGATGCGGCTCGATGTGGAGCCCGATTTGCTTCACGTCGACGTCGTCGATGCATCGCCGACGTTGACGGTGCAACGCCTGTGTATCGACAGCGCATCGACGGTGCATCGCCAATGCATCGTGCTACATCGGCGATGCGGCGCGATCTTCCAACCCCCCATCTATTCCGACACAATCTAGGAGGCCTCCAGGGAGGGGGTACGGGCAGCAATATTGTTGGACCCTGTTGGCCAGTACACAGATGTGTTTTGCAGCCGCCTTCTGGATGCCGCTTTCCGGGCCGAGGTGTCGGGGGCATCGAGCCTTGAATTTGTCCAGAGATGCCGAGTCGTCGGAGGTCCTCGGGGAGTGCGAGGACCGAGAGAGCAGAGGACGAGAGCATCGGCGTGCTCGGTATGCCTGATGGCCCCCTTGAGGCCTCGTGGGCTTCCCAATGGGACATCCAAGGACTCCACTGGCCACCAGAAGCCGCCGCCTCCCATGGGGTCCCAGGGAGAGGGAGGACAGAGGAGGGGTCCCAGGGCTGGGCGGGATCAAGGGACACGGGCCCCCAAAAATGTACACCACCACCAGCTCCCTCACTCCCTCCCTCTCCCAGGAAGGAGGAGATGGAGAGAAGGGTAGAGGAGGGAGGAGGAATCGACGTGGTGGTGGTGTACATGCTTGGGACCCGCAAGGGAAAGCACCGCGGGAGGCGCGCTCAGAAGCCCGTGTCAGCACGAGAGCGAGCAGCAGCAGTTGCGGGGTGCATTGTGCAGAGGCGCGGTGCGGTCGAAGCCGGGCTCACGGACGAGCCCTGGAGTGGGGAGCCTTGAGATGGGGTCAATGCAAACGGGGGTCAGCCAGAGCGCCGGTTCGTGCAGGATCCTGCAGGGCCAGGGTCGCATTGACCCGGGCTTGGGCGCAGGTTCCTGCAGGATGCTGCAGGATCCTGCAGGGCCAGGGTCGCATCGACCGGGGCTTGGGTGCAGGATCCTGGAGGCTCCTGCAGCATTCTGCAGGGCCTGACTGCCCCAGGTCTGGATTGGCCCGGGTCAGCAGGTCCCCGACGGAGGCGGGGGTGGGGGCGTCTGCCCCCTCGGCCCGAGGGCACCTGCGGTGGCGTTGCGCGTCCCAGGCGCACCGCGCCGCGCCCCACTGTGCGCCATCCGCGCGGCCGAAGCCGAACTGGGCCGGGCGGAGGTGCGCACCGCCCGTGCAGTCCGCCGATGGGGTCGCGGGCGCTCTCGGCCCACTCGGCTGCGGAGCACGGCGGCGGCGGCGGCCGCACTCCCAAGGGCACGTCGGGGCGGCGAGGCGCGCGACATCGCTCGAGATCGGGGCTCGGTCAGCCCCAGCTCCCCCTTCGAGCGGGGGGGAGGACCTCGTGGGCTGAGGGCCGCCAGGGGGCTGCAGACAGGTCGTGGCAGCGCCCCTGGCCTCCTCCCGTCTCCCGTCCCTGTCCTCGCCCCGCCTTCCTCTTCTTGTTCCCCTTGTGCGCCCTCTTAGCGCACGGGTATCTCATATTTGTGTCCTCCTCGTTAAGGCCCTACAGACTCCTGCTGTCCCTCGACTCGCGCTGAAGCGTCCACGATTTGCCCCAGGCTCCCCTGGAGATCTCTGGGTTTACCTTGATCTGTTTGAACGCATCTCGATTTGTTTTGGATTTACCTTGATTCACCTGGCTTGATCCCCGCAAGATGATCAATGGACTTAGAAGCACGACTCCAATCGTGCCGTGCCTAGCTTCGTATGCCACCCACCCAGATCCGTGAAGACGTTTGCAGTGACCCTTGGCAACGCTATGGTCTATGGTCCTTAGAAGTCAGTTGTTCACACGTTGTGTGCACACGATCGCAGTACAGTACATGAGGAGTCCGCCAAGCTGCACCCAGAGGAGGTGAGAGGAGGAGTAGCAGCAGCACGAGGACGACGAGCACGATAAGGAAGATGAGGATTAGGGCCCAGTAAAGGCGGCCCCGGCAGAAGCAGTCAAGCAGAGGCGGCTCAAGCTCATGGCAGATTCTCAAGTTTGGAAGCAATGGGCCCAGCACAGGGAGGCCCCCGATCTGCAGACGCAGCTGCCCCCAGCAAGGCCGACTGCAATCCGCTTGCGGCCCACGTCGAACAAAGGCTTCAGGGCGCAGCGCTGAAGTAGTCGAGGCGATCGCAGCCTTGGGCCGATGTTTGTCCGATCGGTACAACGCGATAGCCGTTCTGGCCAGCTCGATCTGACTCGGTTGTTCCGACGAGCCCGCGCGACCCGGTGGTTGCATGGCGTTGTCGTGCACCCTGGCGCGGCCAGACCGATTCGTCTTCGATTCCGTGCCGATGCAGCCCGATCTGACACGCGGTCCCATTCGATCCGATTGCCCGATCCGATGTTGACCGATCCTCGGGGGAAAGTCACCTCGGTTGACGAAATGTGCAGCGCTGTTTTTGTTGCCACTTCCTGCCAGATCTGGCTGTCGTCGTGTTCTGATTCGCGCTGGGGGGTTCGAGCGGAAAAGTTAGCGCGAGGTTCGGCGGATAGTTCGGGCGACAGTCATTCTATACATCAGTTGTTGATGCATGCATTATCCCGCCCTCTTTCTGGACGCCGTGGCGAGGCGAAGGTGCGCGCCGGCATCAAGTGGCAGAAGGCTTGCTTGTGTCGGGCGCCCCTGCGCCAAGTGGCCCACTGCACTGCGCATTTGGAAATTATCCCGCTTGTTCAGCACCCTTGAGATTTCCTCCCCTTTGTAACTTCTCCCTCCTGCTTCATCCTTGCCATCGCCTCTGGCCCCCCTCTCCATGTTCCTCCGCTCCAGCTCTGTCTCTGTCTCTCTATCTCTCTCCTTCTCTATGTCTCTCTCTCTCTCTCTCTCTCTCCCTCCCTCTCGATCCGCCACGGCCCCTCGTCGCTTTGTTTGTTCTCATTGTTATGCTCTTTCGCTCTGCCTTCGGAGGGTGAAAAGACACCCCTACCCCTACCCGTTCTGCAGTCTTGCCCCTGTTGGGTCCTCCTCGGGGGCCCTCGTCGCCACGGCTGGATTGGCCTCGAAGTTCTGGTCAGAACGCACCCCTGGAGAGGTCAGGGGAGCAGCGGTGTGGGTTCCTGTTGGATTCCCCATTTCTGTCTTCTCCCTCCTCTCTCCTCTCTCCTCTCTCCTCCCTCCTCCCTCCTCTCTCTCCTCTCTCCTCTCTCCTCTCTCCTCTCTCCTCTCTCCTCCTCCTCCTCCTCCTCCTCCTCCTCCTCCTCCTCCTCCTCCTCCTCCTCTCTCCTCCTCCTCCTCCTCCTCCTCCTGCCCACCGGGGGGCACGCCCGGCGCGGAGCCTGCGGCTCGCGGATGCCCCTTGCCTCCCCCCCTTCGGGCCGCTCGAGGCCTCCCCCGTCGGGCCACGGGAGGGGCCAGTCCGCCGTGTGTCTCACGGGCGCCCTCGAGGGCGCGAAGCGATTCGCGCTTCGCGGTCCTCGTTCCTTCTCCCCCTCCTCCTCGTCCTCCTCCTCCTCGTCCTCCTCCTCCTCCCCCTCCTCGTCCTCCTCCTCGTCCTCCTCCTCCCCCCCTCCCTCCTCGTCCTCCTCCTCCTCCTCCTCCTCCTCCTCGTCCTCCTCTTCTCTTTTTGGGGTGGCGGCGCGAGAGCGCGAGGTGATTCGCGCTGCGCGCCGCGCGCGATAGGCGAGGTTGGGAGCCCCTGCTGCCCGCACGGTGCTCACGGCGGGTGGGCTGCTCCATTCCCGTGGCCGGGTCGGGGAGAGCAGGGAGAAGCCCGCGCAGGGCGGCAGGAAGCGGCAGGAGCGGCAGGAGGAGAGAGAGAGAGAGGGAGGGGGGAGCAGGAGGGAGCGAGAGAGAGAGAGAGGGAATGGGGGGGAGAGGGGGGGAGAGAGAGAGAGAGAGAGAAATATATAGAGAGGGAGGGGGAGAGAGAGAAGGAGAGCTGGCGCGGAGAGAGACGGGGCGGCGGCTCGAAGTACACCGGTGCAGGGGCGAACGCAGGAGCAGCGAGTGCGCGAGGAACGACGGGCGGGGGAGACGCCCCCCCCCCGACGCTTGTGAAGACACTCGGGGTAACTCCTCCTCCTCCTCCTCCTGCCCCGAGTGCGCGAGGAACGACGGGTATCCAGACCTCGCGTCGTGAACATTACTGAAGTTGTTTGGCAACTGTTGGCCTCGGCAAGCCCTGAGCGGACGCCATGGCCGTCAACCAGTGACATATCCAGGATGCATGGCCAGCCCTGTGGAATCGGTCGAGACTTTTGATGCCAACGTTGTGCAATATGCTAGCCAGTGCAGGCCCCAAGCAGTAGCGGATTGCACTGTAGATGTAAGATGAGGTGTAAGCTATGTGGTGCAAGCCATGTGGTGAAGGACATCCAGTGCAAGCTCTGTGGTGTAAGCTCGGTGGTGCAATCTGCGGGGTGCGAGCTGTGTGGCGACGCTGCGAAGGGATGGCAACGGGCGGCACGGGGGCGCATCCTCGGCGGACCCTCCCAGCGGCAAGGAGGCGGCAGCGGGCGGCACGGGGGTGAATCCCCGGCGCCGCCCCCCCGGCGGCAACGAGGCGGCAGCGAGGCGGCAGCGTGGCGAACCCCCGACGATCCGCCCCGCGGGCGGCAACGGCGCGGCAACGGCGCGGCAGCGTGGCGCGCCCTCGGCAGACCCACCGAGCGTCGCCGAGGCGGCAACGACGCGGCAGCGCAGCGCAGCTCCGGCGCACCCCAATCGGCTTCGGCCCCCCTCGGGGTGCCCCCCTCGGCTTCGGCCCCCCTCGGCTTCGGGCCCCCTCGGCTTCGGCCCCCCTCGGAGAGCCCCCCTCGGCTTCGGCCCCCCTCGGGGTGCCGCCAGAGAGCCCCGGGCCGACGAAAGGGGGGGATTGGGAACGGGGGGGGGACGAAATTTGCTGCACGCAGTTGGTTTCGGCCTCACCGAGGGGCCCATTCCTCGATACGTAGCCGCCTCTGGCGCCGGGAGGCGCCGGGAAATCAGGTACGTGAGCTGGTTCTCAAACCCTCCTTTGCTATCCCCCCTTTCGCCGGACCCGACCCGAGCGGTAGGGACGCGGCAGGTGGCGGCAATTTGGGGAATCCTCGGCGGACCCCGAAAGCGGCAGCGAGCAGGGGCTCCCACGAGGCCGCGAAGGGAGTCGCGCTCCGCGGTCCTCGTTCCTTCTCCCCCTCCTCCTCGTCCTCCTCTTCTCCCTTCCTCCTCCTCGTCCTCCTCTTCTCCTTCTCCTCCTCCTCGTCCTCCTCTTCCTCCTCCTCCTCGTCCTCCTCCTCCTCGTCCTCCTCTTCTCCCCCTCCTCCTCCTCCTCCTCCTCCTCCTCCTCCTCCTCCTCCTCCTCCTCGTCCTCCTCCTCGTCCTCCTCTTCTCGGCGCGAGAGCGCGAAGTGCTTCGCGCTGCGCGCAGCGCGAGAGCGCGCGAGGTTGGGGAGCCCGAGACGAGGCGGCAGCGGCCAGCAACGGGCGGCGGCAACGGGCCAGGACATATGGCGAGTTCTCGGGGCACCCCCCACAGGCAGCCGCGCGCCGCAGCGTGGGGAGTCTTCGGGGCAGCCCCGCAGGCGGCAGCGGGCGGCGACAGTTCGGGGTGGACAGAACCCCCAGCAGTGACACGTCGATTAGTGAATTGTCCGTCTTCGGTTCTCGCGAGGGCGCCATGGCCGTTATTTTCCGGGCTTGCGCCCGACGGGTTTGGGCCTCAGGTCGTTTTCACGAAGCCACGTTTTACTAAAGGGGGGTCTGTCCATCCCCGAAGGCAGCAACGCGCCGGAACGTGGCGAATCTTCGGGACACCCCCACAAGCGGCAACGGGCGGCAACAGGCTGGAGTCCGGACGCCCGAAATGGGCACGGAAAGAGTGGGCACAATGCCCAACAGCAGTTCTTGTGCATTTTGCACAGGATTCGCTGTCCACGCCGCCGCGGCCTGTGTCCATTCGAGACAGGAGGCCGCCTGCCCAGCAGCGGCCGCTGTTGGTCTGGGACAACATTTGCTGTTGGGCATTGCCCATTTCGGGCGTCCAAATGGAAGGTGGCGAGTCCCCGGAACACCCCACAGGCCCACAGGCGGCACCAGCAGGCAACGGGGTGTGGCGAAGAAGCCAGAGCGTGGCGAATCTTCGGGAAGCCCATCGAACCCTTTTGAATCGCAGGTAACAGCCCCCAATTAAGTGCAAGAACTGTTTGTGGAACGCGACGACGTCGGAGGTCTGGGTAATTTTGGCGGCACGAACAGCCACGCGGAGGGACCCGCCAACCGAGCCGCGTGAGGAGATGGCGGATTTGTTGAACGGCTACTTGGACAACATCGCTGGTGCGTTCAAGGAACGGCTCTCGGGGCTTTGATCTTTTGACTGCAGAATTGTCGGCAGCGCGCCCAGGTGGGAAGGCAGAGGGGGCGGGCCTTCTCAGAAGGCTCACAAGGCTTCAGGCCTCCTCAGAAGCTTTCGACGCCTTCTCCGAAGACACAGATTGCGTCTCAGAAGGCCAGAGGGCTTTCGAGAAGACATGCCGCCATCTGAAGAGGCCCGCCCGCTATGCCTCCCTCCCCGGGCCTGCCGCCGAAATTGGTATTCTCGTGTGCCCTTGGAGTTTCGATCCGCTCCATTCGACCCCCTCCTACCAGGCTGCATGTGAACCCTCAAAAGGTGGACGCGCAAGTTCCCGCCCCCTTTCGACCAGGTCCCATCGTCTCGGCCACCCTCCCCGCCTCCCGCCCCAGAAAATGCAGAGTGGCGGGCCCTGGACGTTTTCTCCAATGGGGCGGGCAAACGGTTCTGTGGTTGCCGTTTCGCCCCACTCAGCTCAGTTCAGGGAGGAGTGCCCACTCTCCTCCCATGGCTCCAGCCTGCTGGTTCGGGGGGAAGTCTGCCAAGGCAGGATTTGTCTCACTGGATAATGAACGTTCACATCGTGGCTTGCAGCGGGCAAGTGCAGCAACTGTTTCCTCCACAGCGTAGGCGGCTCCATCGCCTTCTAAATTTGACTCGCGGGTGCACCAATGTGTGGAGCGACGAGACACAGATATAGCCTTCCGCTCTTTCACACATCGCCCATCATCGCCCATATTCTGCCGCTTCCCCATGCCTTCATTCCATTTCCCATCATACCCTCCTTCCGTCCTGCTTATTCTTCCCGCACACACCTTCCACGGTTGCTTCCTACAATGGGGGGGCATTGGTTTTCAGCACCTCTTTCTCAAAACTCTTCGCGTGATCCCAGAGTTTAATAAGGCGGATCACTAGTATCGAAGACGCCTACGGCGAATCACCGCCGCCCCCTGCCTTTTTGGAAGCGCCTATGTGGCCGAACGTTGAGGCCAGACCTGCCAAGCTATCGGACCACGTGTTCCCCGAATCGGTTTGGAAAGCCTTCGGGGAACACGTGGGCATCTTGAAGGTCATCTTGGCCGTCTTGGAGGCCTCTTGGGCAAGCTTTGGGCGATCTTTGGGGCTTTTTGGGCCGTCTCGGGCCAGCTTCGAGCCAACTTCGGCCATCTTGGTGGGTTCCTGGCACGTCTGAAGCCGTCGGAAGCCGTTTGGGGGGCCTCTATGGGCCGACTTGGGGCCCGCTTGGAATGCTCCAGGGCCGTCTTGGAGGCCATCTTGGGCGTCTGGGAGGCCATCTTGGGCGTGTTGGAGGCCTCTTGGGCCCTCTTGGGGCCCTCTAGGGGCCATCTTGGAGGCCACTTGGGCCATCATGGGGCTCTCTTGGGGGCCTCTTGGGCGATCTTGGGGGCTTCTTGGGCCGTCTTGAGCCGTCGGAGAGCCGAAAAGGCGCAAATGCCAAAATCCTTCAAAAACCAAGGGAAAATCAATGATTTTGGCCTCTTCGGACTCTCCTGGAGGACCTCTTGGAGGCCTCTTGGGCCGTCTGGGAGGCCTCTGCGGGGCCTCTTGGGCCGTCTTGGGCCGTCTTGGACTCTCTTGGGCCGTTTTGGAGGCCGTCTTGGACCATCTCGGGCGGACTTGGAGGCCATCTTGGGCCATCTTCGCGATTGTTTGAGGATGTCCCGAGCGAAACGTCCGTTTTTTGGAGGATTTGTTCCGGATTGAGGTCCTTTCGGCTTCCTCCCGGGACCCCGGCGGGACGGGCCGAAGCCCATTGGGGAGTTCTTTTAGAAAAAGAACCAAAACCAAAACCTGAATCATCCAGCACGCCGTGCACCCCTGCAAGCAGGGGGCGGCGGATCTAGTGGCCTTCGGCCCACTCCGCCACCGTGCCTGGGTTGTGGGCAATCTGCCTTCAGATGTTCGTGGGGATGTCGCGGGAGGCCTCTCGAGGGCATCTTAGGGGCCTCGAGGGCACGGTGTCGTACAGATATGCGCAGATGTATATATATATATATATATATAGTTGTATGTGTGTATGTATGCATGCATGCATGCATGCATGCATGCATGCATGCATGTATGTATGTATGTATGTATGTATGTTTATTTGTAGCGTCGCACATCTGCTCAGGGCTCGGCGGGCCGCGACGCCAAGCTGCTCACGGCACCATCGGGCTGCGCCATGTCGTCGCCTCTGCCTCCTTGCGCTTGCGCGAGGCCCTTGGCGCGCTGAAGCTGGTTCCCCTCGTGGGGACGCGCCGTTGCGCGTGGTCAGTTGCAACCCGCTCACGTCGGGCAGGCGCCTTTGCGCCGAGGAGATCAGCCAGGTACTGGAGCGCCGCGCGTGATGGTGCTGCAGGGCACGCAGGTGAAGTGGCGTGGCGGCGGGGACGTCTCGAAGCAGACCTTGCCGGACCACGGCGCGCGCCACTGCGGCTGGGAGCGGGGCGGGCACACCGACGAGGCGTGCGATGTCTCGGTCTTTTTCAAGACGGGGCTCAAGGTGCTGAAGTCGCTGTCGCCGCCACTGGGTTTGCGGGGGCGCGGCGGCGGCGCCGGCCTGAGGCGGGGCGCGCTGGTCATCCTGGTGTTGGCCCTCTACGACGCGCTGGGCATGGTCAAGCACGAGGCGGGGGTCTTCTCGCCGCCCTCTGAGGTGAGCGGGCTTGCCGAGCCCGCGCTGATGCGCCAGTCGGGCACGGCGAGCGAGCAGCTCTGCGAGGAGGGTGGGCTCGCCACGGTCAACGCCGTCCTCGAGTGCTCTGCCTTCTCGTGGCCAGCCGTGGTCGCGTTGCCCCGCGAGCTCATGCCGAGCGTCGAGGGCCGCAAGCCGCTCTACGCGATCGGCGACAGGCTGCGAGCCATTCGAGCCCTTAACAGGAGGGACCACACCAAGCTGTGGGTGATGTGGGGCATGGACGCGTGCATGCTGGCACTGAGGCGGCACCTGGGCAAGCTGGAGTTCTTGACGGAGCTGGAGCACAAGTGCGAGAACATGGTTCGTCCTCCTTTTGATGAGGAGCAGGGTTCCGACAAGGCATGGGACGTGCTGGGGGAGGTGATGCGCGAGGAAGGCCTGGCGCACTTCGGCCTCAGGGATGAGCTCGAAGGGACGGGGGGCCGCCCTGGCGCGCATGGTGCCCTCGCACGACCTCCAGTTCGGCGACCTCGTGGCGGCTTGCTACATCACGGCCAAGGTTCCTCTCGGCAGCGGCGTGATCAAGAACGTGGAGGACGCGGGCAAGGCTTACAGCAACATGTGGCGCGGCAAGTGCCCCGCGCAGCATGGCCCGGGTCCGCCGTTGTGGAGGCGGCGGTGCGCTCCCTGGCCAACGCGACGGACATGGCGGGCTCCGACTTCGAGGGGCCAGTAGAGGCGTTCCACGTTCGGGTCTGCGAGCGGGGCTTCTTCAAGTACTTCAAGTTCAAGGACATGTACGGCAAGAAGCACAAACGCGTGTGCGTGGCGATCGGGATGGCCGAGGTCGCGGCCACGTTCAAGAAGACTTTCAAGATCGGCGGCCCTGGGCACCGCGCCGACAGGCGGGCCCCATCGGAGTCGTCAGGGGTGGTTGGGGCCAGCGATGATGGACGTGACCCTCTGGCTGGTGGGCGGGCGCGGCGGGCGGGCCACTGAGGAGCGGCCCGCGCCCGCGCCTGCGGAGGCGCGCCGTCGGGGCGCCTCGCCCCCGCCCGCCCTTCGGCTGGGGCGCTCGCTCGGCCGCGGGGCCGGGGCGGCGGCGGTAGGCGGGGCGGCGTTGGGCGCGCGCGCCGCCTCCTCGCGCGAGCGTGCCGCCGAGAGCTGAGCGGGGTTTCGGCCGTTCCTCTCGGCGGGAGGTTCCGAAGAGACAGCGGCGCCTTGCATGGGCGCCCATGTTGTGTTAATACGAATGTATGTATGTATGTGTATGCGTGTATGAGTATGACTATGAGTATGTGTATGCGTATGTGTAGGTGTATGTGTATGTGTATGAGTATGTGTATGCGTATGTGTATTCGTATGTGTATATGTATTTGTATGTGCGTATGCATGTATGTTTGTATGTGTGTATACATATATGTATGTTTAAATGTATGTATGTATGCATGCATGTGCGTATGTATGTATGTATGTATGTAGGTGTATGTGTACGCATCTATGGAATCTCTGTTATGCGTGTATGTATGTATGTATATGGGTGTATGTGTGTATGTGTGTTTGTATGATTGTATGCATGTATGTATGCATGTATGTATATATGTAGATAGGTAGATCGGTATGTTTGTGTGTATGTATGTATGTATGTGTGTATACATGTATGGTTTTATGTACACCGACGTGTGCACGCCTATGCAAACACTCTTCGGTTGGTAAGGAGGTTTGAGGGGGAAGGAACCGACACCTCACTCAATCGATCACAATATCGATCGCGATCGCACTACCGCTCTCAGTTTCGATCTCACGATGAATACCGATATCGGTTTCACTGTCGATCTTACTGTTGATCTCACCATCGATCCTTCGATCGATCTCTCTACGGATCTAACTACCGATTTCATCGCCAATCTGGCTGCCGACCTCGCTGTCGATCCTACTATCGATTTCGCTACCCATCTCACGGTCCATCTCACTACCGATCTCACCCCATCAGTAGAAGTATCGATCTCATAATCGATCGCACTGCCGATTTCAAAATCGATCTCGCGACCCCTCGCACTATCAATATCACTAACTATCTCACTATCGATATCACTGTGGATCCTAGGGCGGTCTTTTGGCCCGGTTGCGCCGTAGCCAGAGGAGGGTTCATTTTTTTCGCCCGCCCACGCAGATCCGCCTCGCCCGCCCGCGCGACACGTATGCGAAACCAAAACCGATTTCCTGGTGGGGGGCTCTCTGTTCCACTGCGATCTCATTTTTTTGCTTCCGATTTTGGTTCATATGTGTATAAGTATGTATGTATATATATATATATATATATATATACATATACATCTACATATACATATACACACACATATATATATATGTATATATATATATATATATATATTCTCTGACCGTCGCCGTAGTAATCCAGATGGCATGGGAGGCTTGCAGGGTGCTTTTCGCAAGCAGTTTTGACCCCTCTTGGGGGCTGTTTTGGCCTTTCGTGTGGTTTTTTTTGGGACCTCTTGGGGAGCTGGGGCCTGTGGGTAGCCTCTGTGGGTGTCCTTGGTGCCTTGCGGGGGCCGTTTTGGGACCCGGTTGGGCCGTCTTGGGAGCCTCTTCGGCCGTCTTGGGGCCATTTTGGGCGGTCGTTGGGGCCTCCCTCTTCAGTGAGCACTCTTTTCGCCTGTTGGGCCAGCCAGTGTGGGTTCGCGCGAGCCGTAAACACGCCAACGGCGATGTAGGTAACGGCGATGTAGGTTTCGGTATTGTTGGAAACGCGTGGCTCGCGCTTTCCTATAATTCGCTGTGTCGTTTTCGTTCATCTCATTCGCATGCTAGAAATGTAGGAAAGTGTGGTTCGTGATTTCCTACACTTCAGCTCCGAACACCACCGGCGAGCAACCTCGCCGTTAGTGTTGCTTCGGCTGTTGGGCCAGCCAGCGTGGGCTCGCGTTGTCCTCTGAAGCTCGCCCCCGGAGCCCGGCCAGCGGCAGCGCGCAGAAACACATCTCGGACCCAGAGCAGCGCCCGGCGCGCAGACACCCAGAGCCACGCGCCATTTGGCCACGGCTCCGCAGCCCCGCTGCCGTGCGCGGGTTTTGCTGCAGCGGGCTACGAACGGGCCGAGGCATCACCGGGCCGAGCGGAAGGGGGGTGCGACATTTGCTGGATGCAGCTGGTTTCGGCCCCGCCGGCGGGCCGCTTCCTCGATGCATGGGCGCCTCCCGGCGCCGGGAGGCGCCGGGAAAACCAGCCACGTGAGCTGATTCTCTACCCCACCTTTTGCTATCCCCCCTTTCGTTCCCCCCGATATAAGATCAAGGGGTCGGTTCGGGGAGGGTATCCTAGTGCTCCTCGTGTGTGTGTGTGTGTCTGTGTGTGTGTCTGTGTGTGTGTCTGTGTGTGTCTGTGTGTGTGTCTGTGTGTGTGTCTGTGTGTGTCTGTGTGTGTCTGTGTGTGTGTCTGTGTGTGTCTGTGTGTGTGTCTGTGTCTGTGTGTCTGTGTCTGTGTCCTGTGTCTGTGTCTGTGTCTGTGTCTGTGTGTCTGTGTGTCTGTGTGTCTGTGTGTCTGTGTGTCTCTGTGTGTCTCTGTGTCTCTGTGTGTGTGTCTCTGTGTCTCTGTGTGTCTCTGTGTGTCTCTGTGTGTCTGTGTCTCTGTGTCTCTCTGTGTGTCTCTGTGTGTCTCTCTGTGTGTCTGTGTGTGTCTCTCTGTGTCTCTCTGTGTCTCTCTGTCTCTCTGTGTGTCTCTCTGTGTCTCTCTGTGTCTCTCTGTGTCTCTCTGTGTCTCTGTGTCTCTCTGTGTCTCTCTGTGTCTCTCTGTGTCTCTCTGTGTCTCTCTGTGTCTCTCTGTGTCTCTCTGTGTCTCTCTGTGTCTCTCTGTGTCTCTCTGTGTCTCTCTGTGTCTCTCTGTGTCTCTCTGTGTCTCTCTGTGTCTCTCTGTGTCTCTCTCTGTGTCTCTCTGTGTCTCTCTGTGTCTCTCTGTGTCTCTCTGTGTCTCTCTGTGTCTCT
>CAUYUJ010000780.1:1236838-1271838 GCA_963575745.1 Prorocentrum cordatum
AGGGAACATCAGGAGGATGGAGGAGAGAGGGAGGAGAGGGAGGAGGAGGAGGCGGAGGAGGAAGAGGAGGAAGAGGAGGAGGAGGAGGAGGAGGAGGAGGAGGAGGATTGAGGAGGATAATGTTCGAGGATGAGATGGGGGATGAGGAGGAGGAGCAGGAGGAGCAGGAGGAGCAGGAGGAGGAGGAGGCGGAGGAGGAGGATGGAGGAGGAGAAGGTTTGAGGATGAGCAGGATGAGGAGGAGGAGAAGGAAGTCGGTGCCACAGCAGGAGGAGGGCGGGGGGAGGGCCCAGGATGCTGGGCCCTCGTGGCGGTTGCAGGGACGCCTCGTGGCCCGCTCTGGGGCTCGTGTTGCTGGCATTCCCACCGTCTTCGAAGCGCTCCGCTCAGAGAGGGGCCCCAAGGTTGATGGGCCTGTTTTCCACCACCACCACCATAAGTTGGAGGGGGGAGGGAGGAGGAGGAGGAGGAGGAGGAGGAGGAGGAGGAGGAGGAGGAGGACCCCCTCCCCCTCCTACTTATGGTGGTGGTGGTGGAAAACAAGCCCACCAAAGGTGGCCCTGGTGTGCGGGGGGGGGGGGACGGTTCCGCCCCCCCAAAAAAATGATACTGGACCCAAAAGCCCGAGGGGGCGAGCGAGGGCCCTGGTCGTGGGTCTGGTGTGCAGCATCTCCTCCCCGTGGCGTGGTCTTCGTGTGCCGAGAGGGGCCCCCCAGGCGGTGGAATCGAACCAGGGCCGTGAGGCTCGAGGGGGAGGCGGGGGACCTGGACCTCCCGGATGGGGTCCGAGTAGATGGGGTCGGAGGATCGCGCCGCATCGCCGATGCATCGCCGATGCGGCGCGATGCGGGGCCTGCTTTTCTCCACGCCGACGCTGCCGGTGCATCGCCGACGTTGCCGGTGCATCGCCGATGCATCGCCGATGCGGCGCGATCTTCCGACCCATCTGCTCGGACCCCATCCGGGAGGCATCTGGAGCACCCCCTCTCTCTCTCCACCCCACCCACGTTGTTTCCCCTTCCACTGCGAGGTCCCCCCCTCGCGGCTGCCCGCCGCCCCCTGTCCCCGCTGGAGGTGGCGCGGGGCCTCCCTCAGGGGCAACGATCGGGGGGGATGGGCAAAGGGGGGGACGCGTCGACCCGCAGTCGCCCAAGGATCGCCGACATGGGTCTGGTAGCCCCAACCCGCCCAGGAAGGTGCGGCTTCACTCTCGGGGTCCCATCGCCGATCTATCGGCGATGCATGCCCGATTCCAGGTCGATGCATCCTCCCCTACAGCCAGGGCCCCGAAGAAGGAACCCTTTTCGTCGGAGAGGGGCCCCGCGTTCCTTGCGTGTTTCGCAGCTTGCCTCGGGCTTTCCTTATGTTTCCGATCGGAAATCGAAGGTTAACTCATGGAAAAAAGGGGCCTCGTTCCTTATTTTGGGCTCCTTGGGTCAAGGCCCCAACTGTAGGCCTGTCCCTCCTCGTCAGTGCCACTCGCCCCCTTGGGCGCGCGCGCTGTCTGTTTCGGCTCCAGCCGCCCCGAGGCGGCCGGGCGCGCCCGCCCCCCTTCCCCCCTCCCGCCCCCTCGGAGGACGCCAACTGTACTCTGCGGTCGTTGGCGTCGGCGGCGAAGTGCGAACCCTGCCCTCGCCGATCCGCGATGCAAGCGAGGTGATGGGCGGCGGGGGTAGGGTCCGGACTTCGTCACACACGTGTGGAAGATCCGAACCCCACCTCTGCCTCCCGTAGATTCAGGAGGGTCGATGGTTGGTGGGGGTAGGGGGAAGGGTGTCGCCACCCATGGTGAGAGCTTGCCTGCTTTTATCCTTTGGAGGTGGAGGCAGCTCGCGGGCTGGAGGCATGCCACATCCATGTCCACGGCCTCCCGGGCTGGGCTCCCTGGGCGAGGGCTTTCCAGGGGTGCCCGGATCGCCCCGAACTGCTGCCAGAGAGTGGAGTTATGACCCGAAAACCGCGGGCCACGTTGTGGGGGGGGGGGCTGGGCTCAGGGTTATGTCGGGCGTGTCCCCCTCCAGGGGGATTGATCTTCGACGAAAAGTAAAGAATACACAGGAATACCGTGAAAGAGGTCAAACATATTCAAAACGTAGTCCCCAGACTTTTCATGTTATTTTGGGGGTAATTCTTATTTTTCGTCGAAGATCCCCCTGCAGGGGGACCGGCCCGACTTAAAGCTCAGGGGGGAAGCCGTCGACCCCAATCGCGTGGATCGCCGACGTGGGCCTGCAAGCCCCACCCCGCCCGGGAGCGTAGGGATCTGCTCTCGGGGGCCCCTCGTCGGAACCTGGAGGCCGTTATTTTCCAGGCTTGCGCCCGCCAGGTTTGGGCCCGAGGTCGTTTTCACTAAACCACGTTTTGCTAAAGGGGGTTCTGTCCATCCCCGAGAAATGAGTACGGAAAAAATTGGTACAATGCCCAACAGCAGTTCCTGATCATTTCGAACCGGACTCGCTGTCCGCGCCGCCGCGGCCTGTGTCCACTGGAGAAAGGCCGCCTTCCCAACGGCGGCCGCTGTTGGTTTGGGACAACATTTGTTGTTGGGCATTGTACCCATTCTTTCCGTGCCCACTTTGGGCGTCCAAATTCTTGGGGGTCGGGGACTTCGTGGGCGCTGGAAACGACAGGGCCGTTTTTTTTCCGGTTCCGTTTTGCCGTTTTGTTGCCGGATCCGACGCCGTTTTTTTACCGGTTCCGTTGCGTTTGTTTGACCGGTTCCGCGGCTCCAGTTCCAATCCTGGAGCCGTTTTTGTTGCCGTCTCTTGTCGTCGTTTCTTTGCCGTTTCCATGTTCAAGGGACAAAATCCTGGAAACGGTGGACAAACAGCCCTGCCGTTTCCAGGGCCCACAAAGGTCGGGGACGACGCTGGGGGTGGTGTGGTGTATACTTTTCCCCCGATGTCCCGGGGAAACAACGAAAAATGTATACACCAGGGTCCCGTATACACCAGGATCCGCTCTCCAGTGCAGATCCGGATGCAGGGCCAGAAGAAGCGTCGGTGTATATAGAGTTCGATTCCCTACATCGCCGATCTATCGGCGATGTATCGCTGATTCCAGGTGGTCGACGCAAACAAACGGGGTCGTCTGCGCCGACATTGGCGCGTAAGCCGAAGTCGGGCCTGTCCCTCTCTACAGGGGGAATGCCCAAAAACAACAACAAGATTGTCGGGGCACTATTTTTGGAGCATTGTTCGACCATTTTGGTGTATGTTTTGACTCTTTTTTTTTCCTCGTCGAAAATCCCCCTGTATCGGGTATAGCCAGGACCCCAGGCAAGGGGACCCAGTTAGTCGTAGGGCCCCGTGGCCCTTGGAATTTGCCAGAATCGCTAAACCAGGTCTGCCGTAGCTGGTGTTCTTCGGGTGACGGGCAGTTCAGGTGAGTGGAACGGGGCGGGGGGGGGCCTCCCCCCAGTACACATCACTAAACCAGGTTCCGCTACAGGATTCGACCATTTTGGTGTATGTCTTGATTTGTTATATAACACACACACACCCCAAAAACAACAAAAAATCGTCGACTGCCGTTGCCACCGCGACTGCGAGAACAGCAGAATTCTACAACTGGATTCTCATCTGAAATGTAAGGGGAATGCTTCCAGATATGCTCCTACACATCGCTGTTAGGTTTGCTTTGCCGGGATATATATATATATATATATATATATATATATATATATATACCCCCAAAACAAAAACAAATCGTCGAACATCCCCCTGTAGGGGGACACGCCCGACTTGAGCGCAGGCTGCCCGCGCACGGGTCCCCCAGCCGCCCACTCGTCGCCGACGGGGGCCCGGCGGCCCGCCCTGGCCCGGGAGCGTGCGGCGAGCTGGCCATCAGAGCGCATCGCCGCTCTGTCCGCGGGGCATCGCCGACTCCAGCGCGAGGTCTCCCCCCTCCCCCCCCTCCCCCTCCTCCTCCCCCTCCTCCCTCCTCCTCCTCCCCTCCTCCTCCTCTCATCCTCCTCTCCTCCTCCTCCTCCTCCCCCCCCCTCCTCCCCTCCTCTCCTCCTCCTCCTCCTCCTCCCTCCTCTTCGCTCCTCCTCCTCCTCCTCCTCCCTCGCTCCTCTCCTCCTCCTCCTCTCCTCTCCTCTTCCTCCCCCTCCTCCTCCTCCTCCTCCTCCTCCTCCTCCTCCTCCTCCTCCTCCTCCTCCTCCTCCCACCCCGCTCCGTTCCGCTCGACGCGAGGGTTACGAGCCACCCAGGCTCCGGATCGGGTGCCCTCGTGTTCTTCATATTTGGGGTGGTCCACCGTGCAGTGCTTTTCGCTCTGAAAGATTGTCTCCGTGGGGCCGTCGGCATTCGGCAAAGGGCCTCGTTTTCTTGGCCCACGTTCTTGTGGCAATGCCTCGATCGAATTTGGCCTAGGATCAGTGCACACGGCACCCTGGCCAATTAGGCTAGGATGGCGCATACATCCGAACCTTCAGCTCAGGATTGGCATGTCAACCTCAGTGTCGGCGTATAGTTGTCGTCCTCATACCTCCCACGCCAGCGCGGGGCATGGGCTTCTAGGAGACCCCCCGCGTCTTTGCTCGAACAACACCAGAAATCTGCACAACATAACCTTTCGGACGTCCGCGCGGATTGCTTCCTTCCTGCCACCCCCGAGGCGCGCCAGGGACGCGGTGCAGGGATGGGGGCCCAGCGCCGACTGCAGAAATCTGCGCCGTCATCGAAAGTTTGTGCTTATGCAGGTTTGTCCTCCTCTCCTCCCGCGCCCACGCTGCACTTCGCCCCCTCTGGGAGAGATGTACTCTTCTGCCCTTGCCGCCAGACCTGCTGTGTACTTGCTTTGCTCCCCGTCCTTCTCTTCCTCTTCTCTCTCGTCCTCCAGTCTCGCTCTTCATCCTCTTCCTCCTGGAGGGGCCTGGGCGATGCTTTCTGGGGGCTGCGGGCCAAGCACCCCTGCCACTGGAGATCGAGTCCGCCCAGTGCTCTCCCGATCGGGTGCTCGGCGGAGTGGGGGCCAGCTCTGCATGCTCACTGCGCACCTCTGGCGCGCGTGAGAGCAAAAAGACTTCCTGTTCTGACTGCGTCTTTCTCCTCTCCGCCTCTCCTCTGCCCGGCTCCTTCCCTGCCCAGCCTCGCGCCGAGGGGGGTAGTGGTTAAGGGAGAAAAGGCTTCGCGCCGGCGCCTTCTAAGGAGCAGCCTCCGTCTAAGACGCCTGACCCCCCCCCCTCCCCCCACCCCCCTCGTGCGCGCGGCCCACCTGCCGCAATTCGTCTCTGGAGGGCCCCTACCCGATCTTGACCAGCACCCGCCTCGCTGGTGCCCGCAGAGCCAAAAAAGTGCGGCGGAGTGACGTTCGACACCCACCCCCCGCTCCCGCAGCGGTGCCCTTCGGAGCTCGGGAGCTCTCCGGGTGTCTGGCGTGCCGGGAAGCTCGAGGGGGAGGAGCGGGTACGTGCAGAAGGAATCCGATGCGTACACACCGTCGCTTGGACGGCCAAGGGGCCAGCGAGCTCAGCGAAGACGCGCGGTGTGCAGACGCCCTGGTAGTTACCCCACAGGTTGAGAAGCTCGGGCGCCCAGACACAACGCCCCTTGGCCGACCAGAGGACGTGGTATACCTCGAGCCCGCTCCAGTACAGGAAGAATCGTCACATAGGAGGAGGAGGAGGAGGAGGAGGAGGAGGAGGAGGAGGAGGAGGAGGAGGTGGAGGAGGAGGAGGAGGACCTGCGTAATTAAGCCCACGACTCATCAACGATTTTAAAAGCACCCTCCCTCCAAGATTCCTGTCTCAAAGACCCCGCCAAAACACCGTTCTCAGGACTTCAACGCCACGAGTTAACCTGACTGTTACGTCTTGGCGATCATGTGTCGTGCCAGAATGCAGTTCCTGGGATTACATCACCGCGAATACACATAACTGGTGCGCCCTGGCAGTCGCGGCCTCGTTCAGAAACACCGTTCCTGGTACGGTAACCATGACAACCAGTCAGTCAAACTCTGGCATTCTCTTTTTAAGAATGCGCGCGGCGCTAAAGCTATAGCAACAGTTTGAAAACGACCCGACTTCAATCCGTTGTTGATTGAGTGTGCGCGGCGCTAAGGCGAGAGCAACATTTTGAAAACGAATGGTCCTCAATCCGCGAAGGTCTTGCAATTTGTCTAAAAGGATGTGCGCGGCGCTTGGGCGAGAGCCACGTTCTGAAAACGAACCGCCCTCAGTCCGTGAAAATTTTGAAATGGTCACGAACCGCCCTCAACTCGTTAAGTTCTTTTAAAGGTTTACAGCAAGTGTGAGCGGCGCGTAGGCAAGAACCGCATTTTGAACCTGCCCTGAATCCGTGAAGCGTTGGCACATGCTTAACACGAATGTGAGGCGCGCTTAGGCGAGAGCCACATTTTGAAAACAAGCCGCCCTCAATCCGTGAAGGTCTTGTTGCATATGTAGAACGAGTGTGCCCGGCGCTGGGGCGAGAACCACATTCTGAAAACAACCCGCCCTCCATTCGTGAAGCTGTTGTACATGTTTAAGCATTAGGGGCATAAGTGGTGAGGAAATCTCAGGCGAAACGCCAGGCCAGCCTGTTCGATCCGGCCTCGAGGTGTGAGAGGGAGGAGCTGTCTAGAAGGGAATGGAAGAGGAGGAGGAGGAGGAGGAGGAGTTTTGTTCCTCCACCTGCTGGTGCGGGGCCGAAGAGCCCAGACTGACATCGTCGCCATGCGCAAAGCATGCACGGCGCTCGACACGTTGACAGGAGTTACCGCCATCCGAGACCCCAGCAGGGAAACTAGGAAGGCGCACGCCCCACCCCTGCGGGGACGGCCCGACCCCAGCAAGCCCTCAAGCCCAGATGGCCCGACGCCCCGGAACCGAGCCCAGGAATCCCGCGGAAACCACCCCCCAGAGACCAGGGACCCACGAAACCAGGAATCTCAGGCCCCAGGAGCGAGCCCATTGGCAGAACGCGACGCCCGCCGCCGCCGTTCTGAGGAAGGGGGTGGTCCGGCGCAACTCCTGGTCCGCGCGTCGGGGCCGAAGCCGGAGTTTGACGAACGAACAACACACACACACACCCATGCCCAGAAGGGGGTCGTGGACTGGCTATGGGTATGGGTGCGGGTTGTCGGACCCTAGGGAACGCTCCCGTTCCAGCGGGGACCCCCATCCGACAACACGCACCCATAGCCCTTTCCGACCCCCCTATGGGTATGGGTGTGTGTTGTTGGTTCGTCAGAGTTGCCCCGGACCAGAGTTATCCCGGATAATTCGAGCGTCCACGTTGTCGGAGGTTGATCGACATCCTACCTTGACACGTCGATTGGCGGATTGGCCGTTTTCGGTTCGCTTGGGGGCGTCGCGGCCGACATTGTTGCGGGTCCAGGTCCGTCGGTTTCGGGCCTAGGCCGGTTTCACTAAAGGGTGGTTTACTGAAGGGAGGTTTGTCCACCGCCGAAGTTAGCGTTGAGTCGGGCATGTCTCGCTAGGAGGAACAGGAAAAGTACGCCGGTGACGATCTGGCGTGCTCGCTTGCCTTGTGGTGCCTGACGGTTGGTGCCCCGTGGCCCGCACCGCGTTGCTTCCTCACCAGGCTTGGACGCTCGCGACGCGGAGAATAAGTACCGAGCGCGGATTTCTCACGCCGGTCACAATAGTTTTCTGGGTGATTGCCATAGGTTGCCTGGATGCCATCAATATTGGGACCAATCTTGGTGAGATTTTTTGGGGCCCTCTCGGATTTGGATGGCCCTCGTGCGGACGCACTTTGGCCAACTACCCCGGGGCGGTGAGATGCTCTGAGAGGTTCCATGTGATGTGACACCGGCGTTTTGACGCATTATTCCATCTCTCGGCTGAAGTTCAAGCAGTGGCGAAGCGTCCTGGCTCGCCTATAGCCCTACCAAACAATGTTCTAAGAACCTTTTGTGGTTTCCACGAAATGTTCTTAGAACATTTCTGGCGGAGTCGGTCTTGTTTTAACACATCGGGCTTATGTTCTAAGCACATTGTGTTTGTTCTTGGAACTCTTCAGGGTTCTAAGAACATTTCGTGGTAGGACTATAGCCGGGACGGTCGGTCCCTGCTCAAGAAGTTGAGTTTAGATCCGTTCGACTCGGGCTGGAGCCCGCCGGGATGAGTCCAGCAATGGCTGTCGGCATCCGCTGCGTCAGTCTGCACGAACTGTCACTGCGGCTTGCGCACGGAACGGGTGTCGATGCCGAGCGTCCCGCACACGATCAGGTTGTGTCGCATTCTGCATGTCTTCTGCGATATGTTCATGTCCCCTTTCTGCATGCCTCTGGCTATATCTAGGGGAACAAAAAGTGGCATAGACATAAAAACTCGGAGGTCCGCGCGGATTTCTCGGATCGGCGCTGGGGCCCCCTGGCGGCGCCACCGGCGCCGCCCCTGGCGCGCTCCGCGCGCCAGGGAGGGGGGTCCAGCGCCGATCCGAGACATCCGCGCGGACCTCCGAGTTGTTCTGTTTATGTGACTTGTTGTTCCTCTATACATTTACGTGTGTGACCTCCGGCCAGTGCCACCGACTCGGGGCGTTCCCGGTGGTGCTCGGGTTCTTTTGGAGGCCTATGCGGCCATCTCGGGGCCGCCGTAGGAGGCGGCTCACGAGGGGATCTTTGAGCCTCTTGGGGGCTTCTCGGAAGCCTTTCTGGCTGTCTTGGGGCGCTCCTGGCCCGACGGACGCCCTCGGAGGCCGTCTTGTGCGCCTCGCTGCGCCGTCTGGGAGCCCTCCGGGGGGCACTGCAGGGCGGCCTGGAGGCCTATGGGGCCGTCCTGGGGCGCACTTGGGGCCGTCTTGGGAGCCTCTTGGGCCGTCATGGGGCGAGCTTGGAGGCTTCTTGGGCGCTTGGAGGCCTATGGGGCCGTCCTGGGGCGCACTTGGGGCCGTCTTGGGAGCCTCTTGGGCCGTCTTGGGGCGAGCTTGGAGGCTTCTTGGGCGCTTGGAGGCCTATGGGGCCGTCCTGGGACGCACTCGGGACCGTCTTGGGAGCCTCTTGGGCCGTCTTGGGGCGAGCTTGGAGGCTTCTTGGGCGATCTGGGGGGCCGCCACGGCCGTGCTGGGCCGTCGGAAGGCGGTGAAGAATGAAGTGCCAAAATCCTACCTTTCTGTCGGGCGTGTCCCTGCAGGGGGTTTTCCACGAAAATTTCAAAATACCCCCAAAATACCCAGACTATTGTCGGATTATTTCTGGGGTATTTTTTGTCGTGGCAAATCCCCCTGTAGGGGGACAGGCCCGACTTAATCCTACATGTAAAAATTCAACGATGAGGGCCTCTTCTGGCCTTTCTGGAGGACCTCATTGAGGCCCCTGGGGCTTTCTTGGAGGCCTCTTGGGGCGCGCCTGGGCTACCTACCTTGAGGGCATCCTGGACCATCTTGGGTGCATCTTGAGTCGTCTGGGGAAGATCTGGCGACCATCTTGGGCTCGATGGCCGCCGGGGTGGGATCTTGGCGGAGTTTTACGCGTCGGCGGAGCACCCCCCCCCTTTCCCGGCAGAGCCACCCCGGAAACGCCCCCAGCAGAGCTGAATCTCAGGCCGTAGGCTGTAGCTTATGCTCTTTGAAGCTCATCGGCGGATATGTATATATCATATACCGGGGTACCGGGGGCCAGGGCCCCGGGCCGGGACACCCTCCCGAATTCCCCCCCCCCCCCCCCGTAAGAGCCTGTTTTTTTAGACTCTGGCAAGTTTACTTGCATGGACGGGGGGGGGGGGAGGGGGGCTGAGCCTGAAGCAAGCCCGGGGGGGGGAGCGCGGAAAGCACGCAAGTCGAAAGGCACTTGCACGCTAGTATTCGCTTGAAGAGGGGCGAGGGGGGGGGGGGGGGCGAACGCCATGCAAGTAAATTTACCTGAATCCAAAAAACAGGCTCTAACCCACTTTGCCCCCGGGCGTCCGGAGGCTGTTTTGCGCCCCCGGAGGTGTCCACCACGGCTTCCGGGGACGGCAAGAAGCCGCCAAGACGGCCCAAGAGCGCCATCAAGGCCCAAGGGGCCCCCAATAAGCTCCAGGGGCGCTCCGAGAGGCTTTCCAAGAGAGCCCCAAGAGGCTAAAATCACAGATTTTCATTGTGTGTTTCAATGTTTTTTGCTTGCCCGCGTTTTCGGGCTTCTGACCTTCCACGATTGCCGAGGAAGCCTCGAACATCGCCCCAAGACGGCCCAAAAGGCCCCCGAGAGGCCCCCAAGACAGCCCAAGAGGGTGCCCAAACGGTCCAAGAGGCGCCCAAGACGGCCCAAGAGGGCTTCAAGACGGCCCCAAGAGGTGCTGAAGAGGGGGAACACGAACCGACAATGGAGATTTCCGCCCCAATAGGCCCCCAAGAGGAGGCCCCAAGAGGTTTAAAAATGCCCCCATCAGAGACCCCAAAGAGGCCCCAAGAAGCCCCAAAACGACCCAAAAGGGTCGGCCTGTGGGGCTCACCGAACCCCCCGAGACGGCCCAAGAGGCCCCGAAGCCGGCCCAGGAGGCTCAACCAGACGGCCTCAGGGAGGCCCAAGAGGGCCCCGTTCGAAATCATGTTCCCTGAAGCCTCTCCGGGGACATGACTTCCGGGTTCCGAGGACGCCCTAGAGGGCCCCAGGACAGCCTCAGCGAGGCCCAGGAGGGCCCGCGATGGCTTCAAGATGGCCGAAGGGGGCCCCAAGAGGGCCTTCAAGAGGCAAAAATCAGCCCGTCACCGTAGTAAAATGTACGGACTCGGCGCGAGACAACTGGCGACCGCAGCTGCCGTCCCTTCGTGCTGGGCGAGTGCGAACCTGGCGTTCAGTTTGGACGGGACGTGTCGGGTCTGTTGCCAATCGGGGCTGCGCCAGGTTAGGCCACCCCCAAGGTCAGGTTCGGGAATGGGTCGCAGCAACACGACGACGACGACGACGACGACGACGACGACGACGACGACGACGACGACGACGACGACGGCACGCCCCACAGGCTCCCCAAGACGCCCCAAACCCATGCTCCCAGAAGGCCTTCTGGGAACCCGATTCATACGGCCTCCGCCCCCCTACACAACCATTTTCCTCGAAGGCCTTTCGGAATGCAGATTGGTATGCGTGGACTGTGGTCCACTACTTCAGTGGAGCAGTGAATTCGTCAAGGCCTGGGGCCTGCTAGAACCTGAGCGCGCGCGAAGCGCGCGCGATGGTTCTAGTATACATATATATATAGAGATAGTCTAGTGGCGTTCGAATTTTCTGGCTGACACGAGCCTTAGCTCTCATGGTTCACGGTCCGACGTTCTGATCAGCAGCCTGACTTAAGCGATTTGCCGTGTCTATCGACCTTCTACCCTTCCCTTGTGTGTCCCGTCCGCCGCCCTCCCTTCAGCACTCCCCCAGCCTTCCTTCTCCGCGCCCTCATTCCCCCCCCCTCGGTTCCTCCCTCGTGCTCCTGCCTCTGTCACTCTCTCAGTCTCTCTTTCGCTACGTCTCTCGGTCCGTCGTCCTCCCCGCCCCTGCCGCCTGTCTTCGGCAACATCCCAACATACTTATACTATATGTGCGTCGCCCCCCCAGGGGCGACGCGCGCACCGAGAAATCTTATAGTATATGCGTCGTGGCGGGCGCTTTCTGGCCACACCGCTCGGGAAACGATATACTACAAGATGGGTATGCTATATGTTCGGGTCGGACGCGCGCCTCCAAGGAGGACATATAGTATTAGTATGTCCATGTGCGTCCCATGTCTCTGTCTCCCCTCCCCCCCTTCCCTGGCCCCCGCTCCCTGCCCCGCCCCGCCCGGCGAGGGCCCGCCCGCGCCCCGCAGCGTGCTGCCTGCGCGCCGGCGCCGCCCTCGATGCCGAAGAGGCGCGGTGCCGCTGCACGGCCACGGCGACGACGACGACGACGGCGACGACGACGGCGACGACGACGACGACGACGGCGACGACGACAGCGACCGCGACGACGACGACGACGGCGACGACGACGACGACGGCGACGGCGACGACGACGGCGACGACGACGACGACGGCGGCGGCGGCGGCGCCGCCGCCGACGCCGCCGGCCTCCGCGCCGCTGCCTGTGGGCTGCCGAGGGGCCCTTCCCCCCCAGCTCCAGACTGGATGAGCCTGGCCTGGCGGGCTTTCGATGAGCCAGCTAGAGCCTGGAGGATGATGATGATGATGATGATGAGGAGGAGGAGGAGGAGGAGGAGGAGGAACTCAACGGAGTTCGGGGGAGGGGGGGAACAATGCCTTTTAAACCCTTTGAAGGCCGAAAGCTCGCCAGGCTCATCCAGTCTGGCGCCGGTCGTATGGGCAAGATTCTACTCCAGGTGCTTCCATCCGTCATAGAGTCCTATTGGAGGTGATCCACTTCTCATGGGTGAACGCACTTTGAACGCAACGCAATGGCCCGTGACCCCTCCGAGAACAAGATCCTGGTAACGGTCTGTCGTTCTCCCATGGGGTTCCATTGAAAATGGATTATTTTTTGAGTGGGTATGTATTACAGATTGTTTCATCCTTCGTCGGGTTATGTGAGAGGTGGGTCCACCTCTAACTGGATCCCGTCAGCAATGGACCCTCCCCTGCTCAGGTTATACCGGAGTTGGCTTCGCATGGCGTAGCAGGCATCGCATGGCTTAGTCGGCTGCCGAGGTGCTGGCAGAGCTTAGCAAGGCCAGCAGGTGTCAGCAAATATTGGCAAGTCTCAGCAAGGCATCTCAGGGGCTAGCAGGCCTTGCAGGGCTTGATAGGGCTTAGGAAGGCTCCGCTGGGCTTGGCAGGTGGCGAGCAGAACTTATCAAGGGCTAGCAGAGGGCCAGCAGGGCTTAGCCGCTCTTGACAGTGCTTGGCAGGGTTTGGCCGGGCCGAGCAGGGCTAAGCAGGGGCCAGCAGGGCTTAAAACGGCATCGCAGTGGCTAGCAATGCTCAGCGGGGCAAGGCGTAGCAGCGATTCGCAGGGGCCTAGCAGGGCTTATGAACGATTATATTAGAGGTGGTTCGATTCCCCATGGGATCCAAATAGAAGCCTGTCCATATCTAACACGATAATGCCCCAGGTGCTTCTATCTGTCATGGAATTCTATTGGAGGTGGACGAACTTACATCGCATGCGTGCCAATGACCCGTGACCTCGTCCATCACACAATCCCAGTAGAGATGGATTCACCTCTCATGGGGTCCTATCAGAGCTGAATCCTTCCTTGCCGGGATGTGTATTACATACTGTTTCATCATCAATGATGTGTGGTTAGAACCATGTCCACCTCTGATTCGATTACATTAGCGATGTGTTCACCTCTGAAAATATGATATTACATGTGGCCCCGCATGGCCTAGCAGGCATCGCTTAGCTTAAAATGTTACCGAAGTCCTGACACAACTTTGCAAAGCTAGTGGGCATGAGCATATATAGGCAGGTCTCAGCGGGGCATATCAGTGGCCAGCAGGTCATGGTAGGGCTTATCAAGGCTTCCTTGGGTGTGGCAGGTGGTTATCATAATCTACAGGGCTTAGCAGAATGCCGCAGTGCTTAGTAGTGTCTTCAAGGGCTCGGCGAACCCTAGCCGGGCTAAGCAGGGACCAGCAGGGCTTAGCGCGGCATCGCAGTGGCTAGTTGCACGTGCCTCCATGGGTCTTTGCTTCTGTGATTGGCGGTTTCATGTTCAATCGGGTCCATATGAAGGTGGGTCCTCTTCTAATCGGATTGGATTCCAATTGGTTTCATCCTTGCTCGGTTTCTATTGGAGGTGGGTCCACCTCTAATGGGGTTTTAGTTGAGGTGGGCACATTTTTATTTGACGTTCAGTTTACATGTGGTTCCATTTTTAACCGCTTCCCTTAGAGATGGACCCACCGCTACTTTGATTCTGACGCATGTGAACACTTCGTTGACAGCTTGTATTTAAGAGTTGCTTTATCATTATTGGGATTATTTTAGAGGTGGGTCCACCTCTACCTGTTCTTTCGTAGAGATATGCTTCCCTACTCGGATTATATCAGAGGCGTGCGTCCCCATCCCTGACTTGTTTATACTGCATAAGGCCTCAACCAGGCAAGGACTCTGTTTGACGCGAAGCCGTTCTTTATCGGATTCTCAGACAATTGACTCTATTCCTGATTGGATTTCATTCGAGGTGGCGTCATACCGAATCCTTAGGACACTGTTAGAGGTTGCGCAACCCTTAAAGGGATTGTATCCGAAGGTGCAACATCTCCAGTGGGGGTATATCCGTAAGGGCTTCGCCCCATGCCGCTGGCCCCCTGTCTCGGATCATTGGGGATGCAAGAGCTAAATCATGAGGTCTGGGCGCCGCCGTGAAGCAGTGTCGGGGCCTGTTTGTTTTTGTCGACCCTGACCCTACGGATCTGCGTGAGGGGTGCCGCCGGATTTCAGAAGTGTGGCCAATCCCTTGTGTTTTTGGATTCTGACCTTACGGATCTGCGTGAGGGGTGCCACCGGATGTCAGAAATGTGGCGAATCCCTTGTGTTGTTGGACCCTGATCCTGTCGATCCGCGTGAGGGGTGCCACCGGATGTCAGAAATATGAAGAATCCCCTGGGTATTCGGACCCTGACCCCGCCGATCTGCATGAAGGGCGCCACCGAATTTCAGAAATTTTGCAAATCCCATATCTTTGTGGACCCTGACCCCGCCGATCTGTATGAGGGGCGCCACCGAATTTCAGAAATGTGGCAAATCCTTTGTGTGTTTTGGACCCTGACCCCGCCGATCTGCGTGAGGGGTGCAACCGAATGTCAGACATGTGGCAAACTCTTTGTGTTTTTGCACCCTGACCGTACGGATCTGCGTGAGGGGTGCCACCGAATGTCAGAAATGTGGCAAATCTCATGTGTTTGTGGACCCTGACCCCGCCGATCTGTATGAGGGGTGCCACCGAATGTCCGACATGTGGCAAATCCTTTGTGTTTTTGGACCCTGACCCCGCCGATCTGCGTGAGGGGTGTCAATTGTCATCCACCCCAGTGGAACTGGCACGGGAAACCGCGAACCTCTGACAAAGATTATCCTCCGTCCGTACGGCGGTGGCCCTAGCGGTGTCCCGTGGTGTCCTTTGGTGTCCCGTGGTGTCTGCCGTTGCTAGAGCGAAATTAAGACAAATGATTATCCTCCGTCCGTCCAGCGGTGGCCCTAGCGGTGTCCCGTGGTGTCCCGTGGTGTCCCGTGGTGTCCCGTGAGATCGATTGAGTCAGATGTTGGGCCCCCCCTTTCCCCCCCCCCCCCCACCCACAGCCTCCTTATCACCCGAAGGGTGGTCGTTTAGGTAGGATTATCTTAGAGGTGCCCCCATCCTTTTATAAGTTTTCATTTCGGATGGCTTCATCGTTAATCGGAATCCGTCAGAGGTGGACCCATCTTTCGTCGGATTATATTTGAGATGGGTTCATCCAGAGAGACAGAGCGAGAGAGAGAAACGTTCAGAGAGAGAGAGAGAGAGAACAAAAAAAAAAAAACAAGAGAGACAGAGAGAGAGAGAGAAATGGAGAAGCAGAGAGAGAGAGAGAGAGAAAGCCCCCAAATAGTCCCACATTTCCCCTCCAACCCCCTACCCCCGTCTGCGCGCCGCCGAGCATAGGGCGCTCAAGAAGCAGGGTCGCCTGCGAGAGCGCGACGGGTCGGCTTGCAGTCCACCCGCGTGGCACGGATGGGCAGTTCTCTTAAGGAATCTTTCGTGTCCTTGCGTGGCCCATTCTTGGCCACTTTCGTTGGCCGCGCCCCTCTCGGAAAACTCCGAAATGGCCTTCCAAGGCCCTTTCGGCCCATCCTTCTCGACTTTCGCTGGCCAGCCTCGTTCGACAAACGTTCGCGTGGGCCTCCAAGGCCCTTGCATCCTTGTCGCGTATCCTTATGACACTGGTTGGCTGCATCCTTGGCCACTTTCGGTTGGCTGCGCCCCGCTCGGAAAGCTCCGGAATGGCTTTCCAAGGCCCTTGCATACTTGTCCATCGGTCGTTGAAAGTCGGTATTTGTTGAATCCCAGGCTCCGTTCTACCTGAAGCGCCCTCCGACTTCAATGATCGAGTGGCTTCCCCTCCTTCCCTCCTCTTCAACAAAGGGGCGGGCGGAGACTCGATCTACTTCCGACGCCTTCCTACTCCATGCTTTTACATTCGTTTCCGACCGATGGGCATCGCGCGTCTTTGCCACACGGGCTCTCTTAGGGGGCTACATGCGAACCCTACCCCTACCCCCCACGATTTCTGAGGGGGAGGGTGGGGTTCACTTCGCTCGGGAGCTCCCGAACGGAGTGAACCCCACCCTCCCCCTCAGAAATCGTGGGGGGTAGGGGTAGGGTTCGCATGTGGCCCCCTATCTCTGCATCTTTTTCCGCGGAGAGCGCTCGCGGAGGACCCCGTGAGCGCAGCGCGAGAGGCCTGCCCTCCGCGGGCGGAGGGGGGGGGGCCGGCAGCGGGCGGAGAGGCCGGCAGAAGCGGGGAAGGACGCGGAGGACGCGTGCCCACAAGGGGGGCACGTGCCTGAAGCCCAGGTTTGGGGAGGCCCCCCCCTCGGCCCAGGTTTGGGGAGGCCCCCCCTCGAGGAGGGAGGGCTCCCCTCCCTCCTCGAGGAGGGGGGGAGGCCCCCCCCACACCCCTCGTCGAGGGGGGGAGGGAGGCCCCCGCCCCCTCCTCGAGGAGAGAGGAGGGGCCCCGCCCCCTCGAGGAGGGATGGAGCCGCCCCCCCTCGAGGAGGGAGGAGGCCCCCCATCGCCCCGAGGAGGAATGCGTGCTTTTGAAGTCCAGGTTTGGGGAGCCACCCTCGAGGAGGGGAGGGAGGCCCCCACCCCCCGTACTGGGAGCCTTTTGGACGCTTCCTGGGGGCCTCTTGGGGACTTCTCGGGGGCTTCTTGAAGCCTCCTGGGGGCATCTTGGGGTCGAAGACTCGAAATGACATGTTTTCCCCTCTGGGCCCCCTCTTGGGCCCGTCCTGGGGCCCTCTTGGACCGTCTTTGGGTCTTCGTGGGCCGTTGCGGGGCCTGCTTGGGCCGTCTTGGAGCTCTCTTGGGGGCCTCTTGGTTCGTCTTGGCGCGATCATGAGGGCCTCTTGGGCCGTCTTCGACGCTGTGAACGCCTAAGAGGCGAATATGCTGAACATGTACGTCTCCCGTCGGGAATGTGACAATTTGTTCCTCTTGGGGCCCTCTGGGGAGCCCTCTTGGACGCTTCTTCTGGCGTCTAGGAAGCTCCTTGGGCGGTATGGAGGCCAGTTCTGGCGTCTTGGACCGATCGTTTGACCACTCGGTGCCCTCTGGGGCCGTCTTGGAGAGCGTGTTGGGGTCATCTTTGCCCGTGTTGGGGCTCTCCTTGGCCCGAAAGAGCCCCCCCCCCGAGAGAGTAGACCCCCCCCCTCCCCCCCTTCCCCCGCACCCCACCCAGCAGAGCTGAAGCTCAGGCTGCAGCTTTTGTGCACTCACACGCCAGATCGGCGGATTTCCTTTTTCGTGCTCCACTCGTCTCCTGCCTGGCCTGGTGCAGCTGGAGAGAGGTCTCGCTATCCTCACGTTCGCCACGTGGTCCTCGTCATCGACTCCTCGTTGTCCTCGCCTCCCTTTTCTTCTTCGCCCGATACGCCCGTTTGACTACAGCGGCGCTTCCCGTTCTTGTCCGATCAGGTTTCCTTCTCCGTTCTCCACTCGTCTCTTGCCTGGCCCAGTGCAGCTGGAGAGAGAGGTCTCGCTGCGGGGCGCGCTGCGAGGGGGGTCAGCGAGGGTTGCAGAGACGGCGCCCTCTGGGGCCGCCCCGAATCGGGCCCTTTGGGGCCCCAAAGGGGGCCGGCCTTCTGGGCCAGAGAAGGGCACCTTTCCTCCCCCCCAATGTGTCGCCCCTCGATTCATCAAGGGCGCAAAGAGCGCCCCTACCGTGGTTTGCGAGGCGCTGTGCGCTGAACCTCCGGTGGGCTGGCAGGATAAGCCCTGCGCGATGTGCGGCGTCTTGGCGGCTTTCTAGGCTCTGGGACTTCACAGGAGGTTCACAGACCACCCACTTGTTACCCAGGGTAGGATGGTTTCTTAATTTCCTTTCAAGAATTCGCGCTCGCCCAATCTTCAGAAGAGGAAAAGGTACCCATACCTCTACCCTTCGCCCGTTTTTCCCTTTTTGGGCCTGCTGGGCGGCCCTCGTCGCCACCGCTGGATTCGCCTCGAGACCCTAGTCAGAACGCACCCCAAGAGAGGTCCAGGGAGTAACGGTATCGGTACCTATTGTTTTCCCAAAACCTCGTTCAGGCCTGGAGGTGAATATTCGCAGCTCCGCTCCCATCACACGCCGAAACAATGTTGGGACACGTGATCCGGCTGCAACCCCCTTTGGGAATCGGGATCGTTGCCTGGCGGAGGGCAGCGTAATGCTGGGATGGTACGACAGCGGCTGCAAGACGTGTTTTTTGTTTGATCGTTCAACGAGGATACACATCGTCCAGCAGGCGAAATTTGGCCAGCCGTACTAGTCAGAGGGAGGACGAGGATTTTTGGGAGCATTGTTCGCATGACTTGTGCGGACTTCTTTTTTCGGAGGTTGATTAACGCCTTTTGGACCGCTGTGGACTGATCTTTATGTTTGCTTATCTTCTTTATCTGCACTTGGGGCTCGATGGCTTGATTTGACTCGAGGTGCTCGTGTGCAGGTGGCCCCTTTGCGATGTAGGAACCGACTGCCAGCTGGCAGTGGCCAGCGGAATGCACGGGCACGACCTACGTGCTCATCGCAGTGTTAGTGCAGCGAGTGCGGGGGAGCAGGAGGCCCTTCGGTCGCAAATCCTGGGAGCCTGGTATGCTGTCTCAATTCCGTCTTTAGCGTCGACTAGCGTCTGGGAGTCGATGCGATGTGCCGACTTAGCGTCGATTAGCGTCGATTTGGCGTCGACTTAGCGATTTAGCGTCGATTCGCGTCGTTTCGCAGGAGCTGTCAAGACGTTATGGGAGGCTCCGGTGAGTTGCCACCGAAGGGTCCACGCGGCAGGGCCACGTCGTGTCGACCTGCGGCGACCCCGCCGTTGGCGTTCAACGTGGAACGCTGCCAGCTGCCCGGAATCGACCGATGCTGAACGATCGGACGTTGCGGGGACGACCCGTCGTTCCAGGCTGAGCGATCCACGCGGTGTCAGGAGCCAGCGCTGGGGTCTGCACGGCACGAGCCTGTCCTTCACCAGCCACCAAAAACCACCCCAACGCAACCCGAAGGCCTCCAGTTGCTCTCCGCTTCCAGTGGGGGGGGTGGGGAACATCGAAAAGACACATGGAGCCCGTACCCCCCCCATCACCCGAAGTCCGGGTCAAGTTCGGGTCTTCGGGTTGGGTTGGGGTGGTCTGGAGGGTACAGTGCCGTTTTTTTTATACATGCTCCGCGTGCGGATCACGTATTTACAATGCAGGGATTCAGTATTAAAAACAACGATGAGTTCATGCATACATGCATTCACAAGTCAATCGTGTATAAAAAACCCTGTATGCTTCAAAGTCCTGTGTCTTAGAAACTGCCCTGTAGGTGGCCAGCCCTGGCCTCTCTGGCCCAAGGCGCCGGCTCGCGGCGCCTGGCTCTCGAGGCCGCGCGGGGCGCAGGAGCCTGTTTTTTTTAGATTCTGGCAAGTTTACTTGCATGGACGGGGAAGGGGGGGGGGCTGAGCCTGAAGCAAGCCCGGGGGGGGGGAGCGCGGAAATCACGCAAGTCGACAGGCACTTGCACGCTAGTGTTCGCTTGAAGAGGGGCGAGGGGGGGGGGGGGGGGCGAACGCCATGCGAGTAAACTTGCCTGAATCCAAAAAAAGAGGCTCCTCTCGAGGCCGCGCGGGGCGCAGCCTCCGCCCGCGGGGCATGGCCTTCGAGCCTCCGCCGCGCCAGCAGCCGGGCCCGCCGGCCTCCGACGGCTCCGCCCCGGGCGCCGCGCCGCGGGGCGAGGCGGCGAGCAGTGGCGGAGCGTCTCGGCTCGCCCTGTAACTCAGCGAGCGAAGAACGGTACAAAATAAACTTTTTCGCTGTCGGGGGCGCCTGTCCCTGGGCGGCTGGGAAGTTTATACCCTTACGGTGGCACTGTAGGGGTATCAACTTTCCAGCCGCCCAGAGGCAGGTGTCCCCGACAACGAAAAAGTTGATCTTATACAGTTTTTCGCTCGCTGAATAACTTGGCATCGCTCGGACGTGTGCATTTTCTCTCGGCGAGAGCCATCGAGGATCATCCTGGACCATCGAGCCAAAAGAAACAGGCACGAACCGGAAAAATGCACGGGAAATGGACGTCCGAGTGACGGCAAGATAAGGCCCACCAAGAAGTTCGGGTATAGCCAGGACCCCGGGTAAGGGGACCCGGTTAGTGGTAGGGCCATGTGGCCCCTCAATTGGCCAGATGCACTAAACCAGGTTTGCCGTAACTGGTGCTTTTCGGGTGACGGCAGTTCCGGTTAGCGGAACGGGGCGGGGGGGGCGCCCCCCCGGTACACATTTTTAGACCAGGTTCCTTTAAACCCAGTTCTGCCAACGCCCGAGAAGTGTCCTCGGGACCTGTTTTTTTGTGGTGTTCGCGAAACGTTCTCAGAGCATTTCTGGCCGAGGCCCCCACGTTGTGACACGTCGGCTTCTGTGCTCGTGGAGCAGCGTCTTTTTTTGGCTCTTGGAGCATCTTCTGGCCCTGCGAGCCACTCGTGGTACTAGGACCGCAGGGCTGCCAGGACGGTCGCTCCCTGCTCGGAGGCTGGGGAGCAGGAGCTCCTGAAGCTCATCTCGGCTGCACGTAAGGCGTGACCCTCCGCCTCGGTGGCGTCTGGCCTGCGGCTTTCGATGGGCGCGGGGGGGAGGCCTGGCCCTCGGGGCAGCGCCAGGGGGGGGGGGGGAACCAGGCTCCGTGGGGGGGGGCGCATCGGCCTCCCCGATCGCCCCGCGATCGCCGATGGAGGGCCCGATAGCCCACCCCGCCCGGGGGCGCGCCGACTCGCCATCGGGGGCCTGTCGTCGATCCGCGGGCTGCGCGTCGCCGCTTCCATCTCAATGGCCCCCTCTTCTCCTCCCTCCTCCCTCCTCCTCCCTCCTCCCTCCTCCTCCCCCCTCCTCCTCCCTCCTCCCTCCTTCTCTCTCCTCCTCTCTCCTCCTCTCTCCTCCTCTCTCCTCCTCTCCAGCTTGCGCTGGCCGCGCGCCAGAGGTCACCGCTGCCCAGGGCCGCTCCCTGCGTGCAGCCGAGCATCGAGCGCGGCCACGAGTGCTTCCGCCGCGCGGACTACCAGGGCGCCCTGGCGGCGTGGACCGAGGCCTGCGCCATCCGCGAGGCGACCCTCGGGCCGGAGGACCCGGCCACGGCGCGCCTGCTGAACGCCATAGGGAATGCCCACAACAAGCTCTGCCAGGACCAGCAGGCCCTCGACTTCTACACCCGGGCGCTGGCCATGCCCGGCGGCGCGCGAAGAGGGGACTCGCGCGAGGGCGGGGCGCCTTCTGAGAAGCGGAGGGGTCTTCCTCCTCCTCCTCCTCCTTCTCCTCCTCCTCCTCCTCCTCCTCCTCTTCCTCCTCCTCCTCTTCCTTCTGCCTTTCCTCCTCCTCCTCCTCCTCCTCCTCCTCCTCCTCCTCCTCTTCCTCCTCCTCCTCCTCCTCCTCCTCCCTCCTCCTGCAAGGGCCCGGGCCCTCTGCGGAGGCTTCTCCGAAGGCCGCCCTCCTCGCTCTCGCCCCCCTCCTCGGGTGCGCCGCCGGCATACGCGAGAGGGTGCTGGGCGCAGACCACGCCGACACCGCGCGGTCCCTCTGCTGATGGGCCTGTTTTCCACCACCACCACCATGAGTTGAAGGGGGGAAGGAGGAGGAGGAGGAGGAGGAGGAGGAGGAGGAGGAGGAGGACGACGAAGGGGAGGAGGAGGAGGAGGAGGCGCGACCCCATGAAACGACGCGCGGAGTGCAGGGAAAAGAGAGGCGGCGGCGGCAGGAAAAGCAGAGAAAAGCGCAATCGATCACAAAAACACTCGGGTCCCCAGGGCGCTCAGAGCCCAGCCGAGGCTTCGCGGCCACGCCAAGCGAACCCGAGAGGTGCCCAGGGCCGAGCGCCAGACACCCGAGACGGGGCCAATGAGGCCCCCGTCCCAAGAGAGCCCCAAGGGGGGCTCACGAAATAGAGAGCAGGCCTAGCCACTGGACCGCATCGTCCGTGACCAGCAGCCTGCGGGGTGGCACGATGGCCTGGGACACCCTCCCCTTCGGGTGGATGCCCTTCATAAAATTATCCCTCGTGGAAAAAAAGGCCCATCATCTGCAACTGTGGCATCATGCACCACAAGCTCGGCCGCCTGCAGACCGCCATGCAGTGCCACTCGCGCGCGCTGAAGATAGCGGAGGGGAACCGAGGGCTCGGCTCAGAGCACCCCGAGGCCGCGCGCACGCTGTGTGACATGGGCGACGTCTACGACGACAGCGCCAAGTACCAGCAGGCCATGAGCTGCTACAAGCGGGCCATCGCCGTGCAGGGCAAGACGCTGGGCAGCCACCACCCCGACGTGGCGCGCGCCTACGTGGGCATGGGCAACGTGCACTCTCACAGGGCCGCCTACGCGCGCGCCGGCGAGTGCTACGAGCGTGCGCTCACGATCCAGGAGAGGACGCTCGGTCGGGAGCACCCTGCCACGGCCGTGACGCTCTCCAATCAGGGCCTGGTGGCGCAGAGGCTGGGGCAGAAGCAGCGGGCGGTGCAGCTTCACGAGCGGGCGCTGGAGGTGCACCGCAAGAACAAGAGGTTCAGCGAGGACCACCCGTCGAGGAGGAAAAGGCCGCGTGGACACAGTCTTTCCGAGGTCGGCGCAGATCTCTCTGATCGGCGCTGGTCCCCCCGGGCGGCGCCTCTGGCGCCGCCCTTGGCGCGCTGCGTACGCCAGGGAGGGGGGGCCCGGTGCCGATCCAGGAAATCTGCGCGGAGTGCCGACAGCCTCGGTCGACGCCGTCCATCTGCTCCTCTCTCCCAGACGTGGTGCGCACGCTCAGCCACCTGGGGCAGGCCCACGAGGCGAGAGGCGATCTGGAGAGGGCCCTCAAGTGCCACCAGGAGGCCTACGAGCTGCGGCAGCGGACCCTCGGGCTCGAGCACGCGGACACGGCCTTCTCGATGGGGCGCCTGGGGGCGGTCTACCGGCGGAAGGGGAACCTGAACAAGGCCGGGGCCCACGCAATGGGGGTCAGCGCCAACGGGGGTCAGCCAATCCCAGTCCCCATGTGGCTGCTCAGGTTTCGGAGCGACGTGGGGCCGCTTCCCCCATGCCGCCCTCACTGACCCGGGTCTGGGAACTGCCAGGCGGCCGGCCGGGCTTGGCGACATGGCCTTGGCTGACTTGGTGTTTGTGCTGACCCTGGTCAGTGTGTCGCTGACAAGGCCATGGAGTATTCCCACCTCTGCCTGGCCATGACCGAGCAGGCTCGTGGGCGAAAAACATATCCTGATGGGCCTGTTTTCCACCACCACCAGAAGTTGGAGGGGGGGGTCCTCCTCCTCCTCCTCCTCTTCCTCCTCCTCCTCCTCCTCCTTCCTCCTCCTCCTCCTCCTCCTCCTCCTCCTCCTCTTCCTCCTCTTCCTCCTCCTCCTCCTCCTCGTCCTCGTCCTCTCCCTCCTTCCCCCTTCAACTTATGGTAGAGCTGGCGGAAAGCAGGCCCATCATATCCGTGTCCGCGCCCTTGTGGTCTGGATGCCGGGGCGCAATCCCACGGACACGCGGTGGCACGGGTACGATCCGCGCGGGACGTCCGCGAACAAACACGCAACGTCCCTGGGGGGTCGCGGCCTGCGGGCCAGACCCGCGAGGTCGCGGATGCGGGTATGCTTCCCTCCTCGGCCCAAGGTGCCCCCAGGACTTCCATTGAGGCTGATGGGCTTATTTTTCCACCACCACCACCATAAGTTGGAGGGGGAGGGGGTCCTCCTCCTCCTCCTCCTCCTCCTCCTCCTCCTCCTTCGTCCTCCTCCTCCTCCCCCTCCAACTTATGGTGGTGGTGGTGGAAGACAGGCCCATCAGAGGCCCTCACGGCCTCCAGAGCACACCTCACGAGGCTCAGAGGGCCGCAGGGGCCAGGACGGAGCGACGTGCTGGGGGGCACCTTGGGCCGGGCGCACCTCCTGCAGCCCCGGATGCTCCCACCCACGGCAGTCGGCGTCGCCCCGACATGCTATCACTATGTGCGCGCCGCCCCCCCCCCACCCCACCCCAAGGGGCGACGCGCGCGCCGAGATGTGCTGTAGTATATGCGTCGTGGCGGGCGCTCACTGGTCGTAGCGCTCGGGGAACGATATACTACCGGTCATACCAGATGATTGGGTCGGGCCCACGCCTCCGAGGGGGATGCACAGTGCTGGTACGTCCTTGCGCGTCCCAGACAGGCGTTGGGGAAGGAGCACGTGGGGACGGCTATTGCGGCCCACAACCTGGGGTGCGTGCTGATGCGGCTCCGCGAGCTGCAGATGGCCATGGAGGCCTTCGGCCGCGCGGTGGCGGTGCTGGAGGCCAGCAAGGCCGAGCTGGGCGGCGCAGCGCACCCCTTCCTGGCGCGCGCGAGGGAGTCCGTGAGGCTGTGCTCGGCCGCCCTGGAGAGGGAAGGCGCTGACGCCGCGGCCTCTCCCTGACGAGTGCGAGGTGCCCTCTGGCCGCCGCGGCCGGGACGGCCTCGCCCGCGGTCTCGGGCGGCGGGGCCACCGGCGGTGCTCGATCTTCCTGCTCCTGCTCCTCCCTCCTCCTCCTCCTTCCTCTCCTCCTTCCTCTCCTCCTCCCCCTCCTCCTCCTCCTCCTCCTCCTCCTTCCTCCTCCTCCTTCCTCTCCTCCTTCCTCTCCTCCTTCCTCTCCTCCTTCCTCTCCTCCTCCTCTGGAACTCTTGGGGGACGCACCGCTGACCCCTCGGGGCGGCAGTAAGAGTGAAAAGCGCAGCCTGCGGAAAACGCGCGCGATCTCCGGGGAATCCTGGAAGTTCGGCTCCTTGGGATCTCGTCGAGGGCGGTTGGCGGATCGCGGCTCTGCTCTTGGGCCTCTCTCGGCTCGCTTGCCGGGGAAACGCAAGACCCGAGTAAGCCGGAACTCGGGTTTGCCGACCTTTTTGTTGGCGAGCGCGTCCCAGATTTCAACGGCCCCGTTTTCGTGGGAGGTCTGCAGCGGGAGCCCGCGTCAGATTTCAGAGGGGGTCACGTCATTTTTATGATGGCCCTCGTCAGGCCAACCCGAGTCCCCCGTGCACGAGTCTTGCGTCTCCCCGACATTGGCCTCATGCCTCCCCGCGGCCTCTTGAGCGGCCGCGGCTGGTCTGGCCACCTGCTGATCAGGGGCAGCGTTTTAGGTGGCTTGGCATCGCTCGGACGTGTGCATTTTTTTCTCGGCGAGAACCATCGAGGACCATCCTGGACCATCGAGCAAACAAAACACACGCGAAACCCAAAAATACACATTTACACAGCACCCACACTCGAGAGCCAGGCTTGGATATATGTTAACTCGGAGCGTGCCTATACCATTAAATCTTGATTTTAGAGTGCTGGGGGCAGGCGGGGGTAGAGCGACAACCCTAATCAAAAGAGGCCCCACAGAATATCCGACGCAGCAGCGGGAGAGACACCCCCACAGGACAGCGAGCGGCTCGAGAGGAGGGGGCACCCTCCGAAAGTATCTGTTCGCAGCGGCGGGGCCTCGTGTGAGGCCCGAAACATAAAAGGCCGAGAGGTACCTGACCGTGCCTCGGCCCACGGTCGGGCCAAAAAGCCTCGCGGCGAAACCCCCGAGCTCATACAAGCCCAAGGGTGGGCAGGGTTGGGAGCCGAAACTTTGCGCCAGGAGAGGAGGGTCAAGCACGAGAGAGAATGCGCTAGTCCTCCTCTTAATTTGCAGTTGAGGCGGCTATCTGAACGTTTACAGGGGGTGTGTAAAAGTGTGTTTAAAAACGCGTATTTACACAGCACCCACACTCGAGAGCCAGGCTTGGATATATGTTAACTCGGAGCGTGCCTATACCATTAAATCTTGATTTTAGAGTGCTGGGGGCAGGCGGGGGTAGAGCGACAACCCTAATCAAAAGAGGCCCCACAGAATATCCGACGCAGCAGCGGGAGAGACAACCCCACAGGACAGCGAGCGGCTCGAGAGGAGGGGGCACCCTCCGAAAGTATCTGTTCGCAGCGGCGGGGCCCCGTGTGAGGCCCGAAACATAAAAGGCCGAGAGGTACCTGACCGTGCCTCGGCCCACGGTCGGGCCAAAAAGCCTCGCGGCGAAACCCCCAGTCCCGTCATCACTAGACTGGCACTTGTGCCTTCACGCTTCCAGCCACAGCTAGACACGAGCGCGGCACACATTCGGGAGGGGGGGAAAGGGAGATAATTTGTGTCGCTCTCACCCACCAAAAAACCTGCTTTATATTTTCCCCATATCTATCAAGTGTTCAAGGAAGAAAAGTGGAGGACAGGGTGCACGCGCCCAACTCTCGAGGCTCCTGCATTCATATCAAAAGATATGGCCCCCGCAAAAGGCGGGGCCTGAAATGAGGGTGGGGGCTGCAGCAGCCTGCTCATTGCCGTCTGGCCCTGCTACGGCCAGCAGTGGACGGGCGGCTGGTGGGCTCCGCGCCCCCGTCCGCCATGCTCTCCAGCTGCGGCAGCACGACCTCGTCGTTCTCGGCTGCCCCGAGCTCGTGCACCATGTCCCGCGCCAGCGGGGCCAGCACGGCGTCGGAGCGGTAGATGGCCTCCGAGATCTGCTGGGCCGGCCTGCGCCAGAAGGCCCTCCCCCGCTCAAGCTGCGCGGGGGTGAGCCGGCTCCGCTGCTCGATCAGCACGTGCACTTTCGTGTAGCGCTGAAGGGCCGACGTGGTCTGCCAGCGGCCCTTCCGGCGCGCCGCCTCCAGCGAGCCGCCTGCGGCGATGTAGGCCGCCGCCCCCGCGTGCCTCAGCGAATGCGGGGGCCCGAAGTCCGCCAGGCCCGCCCTGTCGAAGGCCAGCCTCCACGCCTTCCTGTACTTGTCCTGCGAGATCGGGAAGAGGAGGTCCCGTGGCGCCGCGCCCTTGCCAATCGCCCGTAGGATGGCCTTCGTCACCTGCCACGAGACCACGACGCCCTGGTTCGCTCCCGTCTTCACCTTCTCGCCCCGCTCTCTGCGGCCCAAGGTGAGCCCGACCTCCCCGTCGGGCCCCACCGCCACGTCCGTCTTCCTGAGGAGGCCCCAGTCCTGCTCCCTCAGCCAGCCGTCCAGCTGCAGCAGCACCGCGGCCCCCTCGTACAGCTGGCCGTGCTCAAAGAGGTCGTAGAGCACGCACCCCACAGCTTCGAACGGCACCGGCGCCCCCTCCTTCTGGAAGCCCATCCTAGACCAGGACTTCAGCGCCCTGGCCGCGACGGGGAGCCGATTGCGGTGATCCTCGAAGATGTGCATGAAACCATTGAACAACGCCGACGCCCTGCCGAAGGGCAACTGCATCACGTAGCACATGTCCGATATGTACCCGCCAAGCGCCGCATCCCTTTCCTCGTAAGTGGAGAAGGGGAGCCCGTGCCGCTTCACGTCCAGGAGAAAGGTCCTCACTTCCTTCTCGTAGATCTGATTCGTGGCGTCGTCCACGGCGTGCACCACGAGCCTCACAGTGTGGTGCAGTTTGTCACTCGGGGCCTGCTCCCAGGCCCGAGCGCCCCTCTTAGCCAGAGGGGGGGGCTTTGCAGAGGTCGTAGCGGGGCCGTCCACCCCACGCCGCGGCATCGCTTCGCACAGCGTCAGCCCGCTCATGGCCATCACAAATGCGAAGCTCCAGGCGGTCCTCGTCGGGCCCGATCTTGCAGCCGCTGAAGTAGCTCCTTCGGCACCCCACGGCCCACGTGGCCCGCCACTGTGTCCTCCGCCGCGCCTATGCCTTGACCTCTCGAGGGGCCGTCTGCCAGGTTGAGCTCGCTCGGCACCCACCTGAAGTACCCGCGGATCCTGCAAACCATCTGGATGATGCCGCCGATCCTCGCCAGGTGCAAGAGGTCCTTGGCAGACGAGCGCCCCTTCTTGAGGACGCCTAGGCTCACCAACGAGTCGGTGAAGAACAGCGCGCGGTGATTCCAGCTCTGGGACGTGCGACTGAGGTGTCGGAGCACCGCCACCACCGTACGCAACTCCAAGACATTGTTGTGCTCTGCGTGAGACCAACGTCCCTGAAACAGCACGTGCCACTTCTTCTCCAGCCAATGGCCCAGCAGAGGCAGGGCCGGCCCAGTCGCTCGCACGACGCGCCCGCGGTCGCCCTGCAGGCGAAGCCGGGCCCCCGCTGGTATCGAGTCCCAGTGCGGCTCGAGCTCCTGCAGAGTGGACGCGTATGCCCTGCACAACTCCAGCGGGTAAGCACATGCCACCTGAGTCCACCGTAGCCCACCTGGTGATCGTCCTCGTAGTTCTCGGTGAGCTCGGCCAGTCCGACTGCGTCGGCTCGAGGGGCACAAGCGCACCCGCTGTAGCGTCGCCATCTTCTTCACGTTGGTGATGAACGTAGTTGGCTTCCTCCATTCTTCGCCATACATGCAGTAATCCACCTCCACACGGAACACCCCCTCGAGATCCAAGAGCGCGGTCATTGGCGCGAACGCCCATATCATGCTGGTCCTGGGGTTCTCGAGGGTGAATCCAATGCCAAGGCGTAGGCAGATCTTGACCACCTCTACTGCTATCAAAGCCAAAGCGTTCCCTTCGTCTATCTTGGCCTGGTCCGTCTCCGTGCAGTCCGGCAGCCCCCACGGGTGATCGCTCGACCTCAGCGGCGGCTGCCTTGCTCTCGAAAACGTCGCGCACGGGGGGGCAACATGCACCCACCAGAACCAGCCAGTCCTCACTCTCCGTAACAGCAGCTCCAAGTTCTCTGTGACCAGTACGTCGAACTCCACGCCCCGCTGGATGTCCCAGGCCTCGCCCCACGAGTCGGTCATCTCCCTGACCGCCTCCAGCAAGCGAGAGCTCCCAGCGAAAAGCTCCAACACCCCAGGTCGCCCCGTAGTGGGAGCGGCCGGGAGGTCCTCCTCCTCGCCGATCGCCTCCTGCGCCCGCTCGATCTCGGTGTAGCTCTGCTCGGCCAGGGGTCCCCAAGCTCCCCCATCTCCACGGGCAGCTTCTCGTCGGACGTCCTCCTCCGTGCAGTCGTAGGCCAGGGCGCCGAAGCCCTCGTTGGACGCATCCGTCATGCATGCTCTCGGCCACCAGCCCATCTCCAGGTTCGACTCCATGTAGACCGAGAGGGACGCGACGGCCCTCAACTCGCTCCTGACCTCCTCGGGCAAGCGATGCGGCACAACACTCTCCTCCTCGGTGAACTCCCTCAGCCACCTGTAGGTCGTGTCCAGGATCGCAAACGAGGGGCGGAAAACCATCATGGTCCAGGTCCAGTGCCCGACCAGAGAAGCCACCGCCGAAGGTCTGAGAGCCACTTCCAGCACCGCCGCCTCGGTGGCCAGCACGACCTGCTCCATCTTCTTCGGCTGGATCCTCAGCGTGTAGGGCCTCGTGGCGGCGATGCACAGGCCCAGGCCGTTCTCCATCCCTTCTCCCCAGGCCTCCTTGTGCACCGCGAGCCCCTTGCCGTTCAGAAGCTCCTTGATCATCTCCTTGTCCTCCAGGATCTTCAGCTCGCCGTCCTCGCCCTCGAGGGTGAAGCCGATGTAGTCGTCGATGTACAACATCAGCAGGAACCTGATCGCCTCCTCCTCCGATAGGCCAAACGACGGGGTGGGCTTGCCGTAAGTCAAGCTGGGGGCCTTCAGGGACTCGAAGCTTGCCTCCAGGCAGCTGTGGGCCAAGAACACCGCCCACGCCGAGCCCATGACCAAACTCGAAGCCCCAATACCAACGTCCTCCTCGCGCGGCTTCGGCAAAGCCACACCCTGCGCCATCCCGTACTGGTACAGCTCCTGCGGCGAGACATCCTCCACCACAAAATACTCCGCCAAAAACGAACCCCAGTGCAACCGATAGAACCAGTCCGGTACGTCGCCCTGGAAGGAGAAGAGCCGCCGTCCACGCAGCACCGCCTCGTCCAGCTCTAGGAGCGCGAGGCCCGCGGGACTGCCCAAAGGCACCCACGGGGGATCCACGAAGAGCAGGTTGACTCTTCGGCAGTCCCAGATCAGCCGCGACTTCACAATGCCACCAGTCTTGGGGTCGAAGTCCTTCGCCACCGTGAACAGCCCGACATGTTCGCGTACCCTCGTCGCATATGTTATCATTCCAGCCTGCGCCATCCGCAGGGCAAGTGCCAAGCGCTCCTTCTTGCTCCGCCACGCCGGGTCCGAGTAGCTCTTTGTCGCCTCGTACTTCTCCCAGTGGACTTCCCCCGAGCCCTTGATCATCAGCTGGCCGGCCTCTGTGAGGTACCGCCCAGCGAGACTCGAGATCGCCGCCACCTCCAAACTCTGGGTCCCCGGCGCTGGGAGAGACACCTGCTCCGCTCTCAGAGGGCACAGGTCGCCCTTCTTCAACTGCGGTGAAGCCTTCGATGCCGTAGACGTCGTAGGCCTCGATCCCTTCGCAAAATACTCTGTCGGGCTTCCTCCTGCCAAGCGGCTCAATGCCGCCCTGCCGTCGTTGATGGTCCCCCACTTCGCCCTCGCGGCGTGAAGGTCCCAGGCTTCCGTCACCAGTCTTTTCTGTAGCGGCGTACTCGCACTCCAGTCCGTCTGGCACGTCTGCTTGTCCGTCAGGGTCGATGGATGTATCCAACCATTCGAACAGCCCGTCGCCATACTCCTGATCGCCGCTATCGTCCTCGAAGTCCGCTGCCAGGTTGTCCTCAGCTCCTTCTCGGACAGGCTCGAACTCGACCTCCTCGACTGTAGTGGGAATGGGAGCCCAGGCAGACTCCTCAAGGGATCCCTCTCTCTCAAATCCTTCTCCCCAGTAGGCATCTGGGACCACCGAGCGACCTGCGCTCCGACGTACGGGAAAACCTGCTCGCCACAGAACGGCGCGAGGCCCCAAGTACAAGAAAGGCCTCGACGCTCCGACGCCGCCGTGGAAGACCCCACAGCCGATCGTCAGGAAGCTCACCAGCCCGATGTAGCACCACCACCCGAAAGACGTGTCCAGCAAGAAGCTCGGCACGAAAGCGGCTCGCCGCCGCGGCCGTGGTAGAGGGGATTGACCCCTCAGGCCTTGGCCAGAGCACACCACGATAGCTCCGGCCGCAACCTATTCGTCCTCGCCGGCAGGCTGCCCCGAGCGCACCTCACCCAGGTGCTTGCTGAGGATCGCCCGCCGCCTGAGCTTCTCCAGCACCTCGTCGTCGGCCCCCCTGTTCTCGCTGTTGGGGTCCCCGTCGAGGCGCAGGTACTCCTCCGCCAGACTCCAGTCGACCTTGGAGCGCCACTTGCCGCCGTGCTGCGCCTTAGGCCTGTGCCAGTCGCTCTTGCACTGCACCCGCTCGTAGGCCTTCCAGATCGAGTACAGGCGCAGGCAGGTCACCTCTGCGGCCTGCGAGTTGATCAGCTCGTCGTACTGCCCCTGGCTCATCATCCTGTCAAGGACCAGAGCCAGCATGTTCAGCTCCTGCGCGATGCCCGCGCCCTGCAGCTCCTTGGAGCGGAGCCACTCCTGCGTCTCCACGCGTGCGCTCCGTCCGCCCTTGTAGAGCCTCGCCAGCACTGTCGGCGCCACGCGGGCCCTGATCCCCCCCACTGGGGAGCCTGCCACGCGGCGATACGTCTCCAGCGTCGTCAGCAAGCTCTCCTTTGGGTTCTTCGACTCCTCCTTCAGCTGCACGATCTGGTCCTTCAGGGGGTCATCGAGCTCGCCCAGGTCCCCAACCTTCTCCCAGGATGCCGCACTCGAACTCGGCGTGGGCGACCCTGCCTGCGCCCGGGTGCTCAAGCCCGAGTCCCGCTGCACCAGTTCCTCGTGCTCCGTCAGCTTCTTGATGACCGCATCCACCTCGGCCGAGCTGGGGTCGTCTCCTCTGGACGGCGGCGGCCCCGCGGGGGGCGGGGGAGGCGGGCCTGGCTCCGACGCCAGAGCCCCACTGCCGCAGGCAGGTCCTGCTCCCGCTCCGCCCCCGACATCCAGTCTCGACTTCAGCATACCCACAGCGTCGGCCAAGTCAGACTGCCCTCGAGCCAACTCCGCGAACAGGGTCTTGGTGTCCCGCTCGTCGCCACTCACATCACTCACGTCATCGCCAGCGTGCACCGACCCGCCGTCCGAGTCCGAGCCCGAGTCGCTGTCCGAGTCGACCTCCTTTCGGCACGAGCATCCGTATGTCCAGACCGCGTAGATCACGATGAGAACGCAGCCCAGGTATGCCGCGCCCAGCTCGAGGTCGCCCGATTCGTACAGCTCCCCCAGGAACTCGCGGAAGTTGTCCAGGTCCTCGATCGCCTGCATCCCCGCTGAGACGGTGTGGTACCCTGCGGCGAAGAAGGAGCCGAGATGCAGCCAACGCCACAACCTCCAGCCCACAAAGAACACCGCTGCAGCACCACCCCACGTCTTGTGGGCCCACGCCGTCACCACGGTGGTCACGAGGCCCTTGCCGAACCAGGACGCCACCTTGGCCTTCGAGCTCGCCTTCTTGCCCCTCGTCAGGTTGGCCTTGGCGCTCTCGGCACCAGCCTGTCCCAGCTCATGTCGCACAATGAGCCGCTCCGCGGCTATGATCGCCTGCTCTCTCTCCTTCTCACTCAACCCTGGGTGCTCGGTCCAGGTCACGCCCTTCTTCGGCCGCGGCAGCATCCTCGCCTTGTCCCGCAGGTTGATGATCTGCACCCGCTTGGCGGGGTCGATCGCGGTCCAAACCAACGAGGTCCCTGGACCGACCCGACTCACCAGCAGCATCACCACCCCCGTGTTCCTCCCCTGCGTCTGGACGCCGACGCGGTTCCACCTGCTCCACGGCGCCATGAACCCTGCTGGCGACCCTCTCCACTCGGCGCCACCCCCGAGGTCGAGGGGCTCGATGAAGACCTCCTCGGACTCCCGCTGGCGCCCGCCGAAGACCTCCAGCAGCCCGTCCAGCTCGCAGAGGGCGAGCGCGGTCACCAGCAGCCAGCCGGGACGCCCGATGGCCGGCGTCGTGGCGGCGCCCGAGCCTGGCGGGCTCGGGGCGAGCAGGGGCTGGCAGCTACCCCTCTCTGAAGGCTCGAGTGCGGGCCTCGCCCGCGAAACCCACGCCTCGAGCCGAAACTTTGCGCCAGGAGAGGAGGGTCAAGCACGAGAGAGAATGCGCTAGTCCCCCTCTTAATTTGCAGTTGAGGCGGCTATCTGAACGTTTACAGGGGTGTGTAAAAGTGTGTTTAAAAACGCGTAGGAAATGGACGTCCGAGCGACGGCAAGGTGGGGAAGCGGCCCGACAGCTGTCCGGGCCGCTCCTCGGTTCGCGGCGGCTTCCTTGCCTCGGGGTGCTCTCCAGCGGCTTCCTCGCCTCGCCGAGTGCTTTCTCCAGACAGGCAGTGGCGAAGCGTCCTGGTGCGCCTGTAGGCCTACCAAACAATGTTCTAAGAACCTTGTGCGGTTCCCACCAACTGCTTTTAGAACATTTCTGGCTGGGACTGTCTTTTTTTATTTATTTGTTTTAGATTAATTGTTATGTATTGTTTTTAACGGGTTCATGTTCTAAGAACATTGTTTTTCTTCGACCATGTCTGGGTCCTACAAACATTCCGTGGTAGGCCTGTAGGAATGCCGGGACGGTCGGTCCCTGCTCAAGGGGGGGGAGCGTAAGACCCGGGTTTGCCAGGACTCGGGTTCGCCATCGTTTTTTGACAACCGCGATTCGGGTTTTGACGAGTAGGAGCTTCGTGGGACGTCTGCAGCGGGAGGCCCCGTCAGAATGCAGGCTCGGCCTCGTCATTTTTGTTGACGACCTCGTCGGGGATTTCCGAGTCCCCTGTACCCGGGTCTTACGCCCCCCTGAAAAGGGGGGGGATGCGTCGGCCCCCCTTCGCCCACTCACCGCCGAGGAGGGGGCCCGACAGCCGCACGCCGCCCGGGAGCGTGCGGCGTCGCCGTCGGGGGCTCTCCCATCGCTGCCCTTTTAGCTGAGCTCGAAGGACAAGACATTGCATACAGTAGGGGTCCTGGAGAGGGAACCCTTTTCGTTGGGGAGGGGCTCCGTGTTCCTTGAGTGTTTCACAGCTTGCCTTGGGTCTTCCTTAGGTTTTCGAAGAGAAATCGAAGTTCAAATTCTGGAGAAAAGGGGCTCGTTCCTTATTTAGGGTTCCTTAGGTAAACGCCCCTTCTGTATGATGGGACCTGTTTTCCACCACCATGTGTTGGAGGGGGAGGGGGCCCTCCTCCTCCTCTTTCTCCTCCTCCTCCTCCTCCTCCACCTCCTCCACCTCCTTCCCCCCTCAAACTTCTGGTGGTGGTGGTGGTGGAAAGCATGCCCATCAGCATACGCATACCCTTTCGGGGCTCCGCGCGGACTTCTTCTGGCGGCGCCCCTGGCGCGCGGAGCGCGCCAGGGAAGGGGGTCCAGCGCCAATCCAGTGAATAGGGGGCCACTTGCGAACCGTACCCCTACCCCCACGATTTCTGGGGGGCAGGGTGGGGTTCACTTCACTCGGGAGCTCCCGCACGAAGTGAACCCCACCCTCCCCCTCAGAAATCGTGGGGGGTAGGGGTAGGGTTCGCAAGTGGCCCCCTGGTGAATCCGAGCGGAGCTCCGAAAGTTTGTCGCACCTTGTTGCTGGCCGCCGCGGACGATGTCTTGCCGCATCGGGATTCCGCAGAAGGCATCGTCGCGGCCCACTCCCTCGAGCCGCCCTTCTGGCACCAGCACGTTCAGCGCGATGTAGAGCACACTGCGACTCCACGGCGGCGGCGCTGCCAGCAGCTTCTGCGTTCGGCGCGAACCGAAAAGTAGTTCGTCTAATTATTTGTTTGTGCCCCCTCTTTTCTCCGGCATGCTAGGTGTTGGTTCTCGTTCTTTCTCTCTCTCTCTCTCTTTCCCGTCTTTACGCGAAGAACCGTGCGCGACACAGATATAAATTTTCGGAAGTCCGCGCGGATTTCCTGGATCCGCGCTGGGCCCCCCTGGCGGCGCCTCCGGGGCCGCCCCTAACGCCCTCCGCGCGCCAGGGAGGGGGGCCCATCGCCGATCTGTAGTTAAAAACTATATATATA
>CAUYUJ010000780.1:1274338-1284338 GCA_963575745.1 Prorocentrum cordatum
GGCACCACGGGGACTCAGATTAGACCTCGCCATCTCTGGGGGGCTGCGATCTGTGAAACTGTCGCCACTTTCGAGGGCTGCTGGTGGGTCCAGCGGAGTGAGGCACCACGGGGACTCAGATTAGACCTCGCCATCCCTGTGTGAAACTGTCGCCACTTTCGAGGCTGCTGGTGGGTCCAGCGGAGTGAGGCACCACGGGGACTCAGATTAGACCTCGCCACCCCTGGGCGGCTGCGATCTGTGAAACTGTCGCCACTTTCGAGGGCTGCTGGTGGGTGGCCAGCGGAGTGAGGCACCACGGGGACTCAGATTCTGACCACGAGCAATGCTCGCGTGCCCTTGCTCTGCGGTTCGTGCCACGTGGCGCTGCGACTCGAGTTGGCGGTCGTCCTTCGGACCCGCAGAAACATCTGCTGAGCTCGATGAGCTAGGGGAACTACAGGAAAGAAGTGCAGGAAACGGAGGCCGGTCATGCACTCGCCGATACCTCGTTGCTCTGTCATCGTCTTTGCTGTTGCATGATCCTTATCTGGCCTGCCGGCGCCGCGGCTCGAGCTGGCGGTCGCCCTTCGGGCCCGCGGGAACATCTTCTGAGACAAGTGGACGCCGCCGCCTTACTTGCAGGCAGCGCATTGCATTCGCGGACAGCAGCATGGCAGACCGCAGTGAGATCCTCAGTCGCGTGGTGTTGCCAAGCCTGGTGGAGACGCGCGTGATCGACCTGAAGTCCCAATCGCGCGTGCATTGTACCTGCGTGGCGTTCAGGCACGCGCGTGATGCTGCTCGCTCCGCGTTCAACCGGTACGTCGCCAGTGCAACTTTGGACGATGGGCAACCGATTGATGATACGCGACCCCGGCCTTGAGTTTCTTTCCCGCGGGCCGCCCGCAGACCTGGCGGCGCGCCTGCGAGCGTTCAGCTCCCGCGCTGAAATGTGCGGGAAGGATGCGGAGAAGCTAGCGGGCGAGCTACGCCTCGTTCGTTCCTTGCACTCTAAACGAGTTCTATCATGTGGAACTCTGCGACGACATGGCGCAGGCAACGCTGCGGGTTTAGTTCGCGCTTGAAAAACGCGGCAGTCTTCTGTCTCCTCCCGCCATTTTCATCGTCGTCCTATTCCCCGCCTCACCTTCTCCATGCATGCTGCTGCTTCCGCGATGGCCTTTCGCCCCCCCCGCCCTCCATTCCATCCCTCTCCTACCCCTCGTTCCCGTGCCCGTTCTTCTTCGATCCTGGGGCCTCAAGCCTCGTTCTTTCGATCGTCGTCCTGTGAATCGTGCAACGCATGCGCATCCCATGTAGCTTGCACGGCAAATCGCCGCGTCTACACTGTCGCTGTTCCTGCTCAGGTTGGCATATTCCTCTTGCCATTTGATGCACGTGGGTTGGGTACGTCGCAGGGTAATTATTGATAGTAGTATTTTTATAGTGCTCTGCTGCCGCTCCCTCGATCCTTGGCGGCCCCCAAACGGGGTGGTGACCACACAGTGTGGTGAGTCCGTGGGGATTCGGGGCCACCGCACGGTTTTGGGACTCGGGTCCTTCTCCGAGGATGCCTCGGGCGGCTGGGGCGCCCGAGGTCCCAGAACTGGACCGTGCGGTGAGGTCTTGGGGGATGTCGAGGTCACCGCACGGCCTGTCACCGCACCGTTTTGGGACTCCAAAGGCCCGCGCTCCCTCTGCTCGGGCTCTCTCGCTCCCCCCGCTTTTTGTCTATCCCGCCTCGGGCCCTGCCGCTCCAGCGAGGGTTCGCCGCGCCGCGCCGCGCCCCCCCGCGGGGAGAGCTGCTGCCTCGCCGCTCCCCTGGGGAGGAGTGCGGGTGGGGTGTGGCAGGAGGACCGGAGGGTTCCAAAGGGGGTTTTTAGGGAGGGGGTTTTCCAGGAGGGGTCCCCCAGGGGCGTCGCACCCTTCTGTTTTGACGAGGTTCTGAGGCCCTTCGGGGCTCTCTGGAAAACCCCCTCCCCCCAAACCCATTTTGGGACCCTCTGGGAGGAGGCAGACGTCGGAGCCTTGGAGCCCAGAGGTGGCGGGGGGGTGGGGGCGGAGGAGCAGAGGAAGGGAGGAGGGGGGAGGACGTAGCGGGAGGGGGGAGGGGTAGATGGCGGGCACGAGCGCGAATGAGGGGGAGGAGGAGGAGGAGGAGGAGGAGGAGGAGGAGGAGGAGGAGGAGGAGGAGGAGGAGGAGGAGAAATGCGAGGCGGCTGAGAATGAGGAGGACTGCGGTCGACGTGAGAAGGCGAGAGAGGTGAAGTGAAGCCCACCCTCCCCCGCAGAAATCGTGGGGGGTCGGGAGGAGAAATGCGAGGCGGCTGAGAATGAGGAGGACTGCGGTCGACGTGAGAAGGCGAGAGAGGTGAAGTGAAGCCCACCCTCCCCCGCAGAAATCGTGGGGGGTCGGGGTAGGGTTCGCATGTGGCCCCCTATCGGGTATGGCCAGGACCCCGGGTAAGTGGACCCGCTTAGTGGTAGGGCCCCGGAGCCTTCGAATTGGCCAGAATCACTGAACCAGGTTTGCCATAGCTGGTGTTTTTTCGGGTGACGGCAGTTCCGGTTAGTGGAAATGGGACGGGGGGGGCGCCCCCGGTACAGATCACTAAACCAGGTTCCACTAAACCCAGTTCTACCAACGCCCGACCCTACCGTGGTCGAGGGGAGGCAGTCCGCGAAGGGCAGGTCGGGGGGGCCTCCCCCCCCCCCGCCCTGGCAGGGAGTCCGGCGTGGTCAACACGTGGAACGCGGCGTGCTCAGCCCCCAGCGCGGCGGCGCGCTGAAGCATCCCCACGGACTCGAACCTGGAGGAGGAGGAGGAGGAGGAGGAGGAGGAGGAGGGGAGAGGGAGGAGGAGGAGGAGGAGGAAAGGAGGAGGAGGAGAAGAGGATGAGGAGGAGGAGAGAGAGGAGGAGGAAGGAAGGAGGAGGAGGGAGGAGAGGAGGGAGGAGGAGGAGGAGGTAGGAAGGAGGAGGAGGAGAGGGGGATGAGGAGGAAGGAGGAGGAGGGAGGAGGAGGGGAGGGAGGGGGAGGAGGAGGAGGAGGAAGGAGGAGGAGGGGGGGAAGGAGAGAGGCCTGCCGATGCCCGGCCCGGGCCGGTGGGGGGGGGGGCGGTTCGGGAGAGCAGCAGCGGCAGGGGTGGCCAGCGTGGGCCCCGAAGGCAGAGAGCTGATGCTGTGTGGATCGGGGGGCGGCACAGGGAGGCTCCTCCTCCTCCTCCTCCTCCTCCTCCTCCTTCTCCTCCCTCCTCCTCCTCCCCCTCCTCCCTCCCCCTCCTCCTCCCCTCCTCCTCCTCCTCCTCCCCCTCCTCCCTCCTCCTCCTCCTCCTCCCCCTCCTCCTCCTCCTCCTCCTCCTCCTCCTCCGGGCAGCGGTACAGTCGGCCGGACTAGTAGGGCGCTCTCGGAGCTCTCGGAGGATCGACAACTTGGCATCGCTCGGGCGTGTGCATTTTTTTTTCGGCGAGAAACCACGAGGACCACCCCGGGCCATCGAGGAAAATAAACACGCACGAAACCGGAACATGCACGGGAAACGGACGCCCGAGCGACGGCAAGACAAGCGCGTTCCGCTACTCCGGGGGCGGCAAAGAGGGGGGTGCTGACTAGGGGGGGGTGGATATCATGGCGTGGGCCATGATATTTCCCCAGATTTCACGGCGCCTCTTCTCCTTTCATTACGTCCCTGGCCCCCCGGCTGGGCCGCGCACGTGCCGCCGGTCATGATTTGCACCCCCCCCCCTCTTGGACAACCCCCCCTCTTGGCCGCTCCCGAGTGCATGGTGATCGTTTTTTCGTGAATTGTTTTGCTGATCGGCGCGGGCCCCCGCACACCCCTTTCCATGGAGTAGATCTTGGCTGTTTTTGGCGCTGGTTTCGAGCAGGTGGAGTCTCCCCAAGTGGACGCGCGGTTCCAAGCAGTCGCACTAAGCAGAGGTCCGGAGCCAGACACACACACACACCCTCCCCCCTCCCTTCCGCCCAATGTCAAAACGCGGAACACAAAGCAACGTTCACATTTGCAAGTTGTGTGGTGCAACCATGTGGTGCAAGCTGCAGTGGAGACCCATGCCAATAAACACCCTGCTTGCCTCCAGGGCGTTCGGAGTATCTTGGGCTTCGATGGTTGTGCTTTGAAAAGAGTTACGTTCCCACCCAAAAAATCTTAACGCCCTGAGAACTCAGGGTTGGGTTTCTTGTATCAGGCTTTTTGTGGTCGAGCCCCTACGGTATGTGGTGCAAGCCATCCGGTGCGCACTGTGTGGTGCAAGCTGCGTGGTGCAGTTTGTGCGGTGCAGCGCGGTGCAAGCTGCGCGGTGTAAATTGCGTGGAACGGCGACGGACGGGAACGGGGCCGGGCCGCTGGGCCTGCAGACGGGCCCAGCTCTTTTTATTCCTCAGCCTCCTCCTCCTCCTCCTCCTCCTCCTCCTCCTCTTGCTCCTCCTCCTCCTCCTCCTCCTTCGCCTTCTTGAGCACTGACGACCGGGGCGTCTCCGAGCGGGACACCCCTCCCCCCGTAGAGTCCTACCCCGGCAGCCTTGGGCCTGGTTGGGCGGGGGAGCTTTCGAGGGTTCTCCCTGGTGTACAACTAATCGTATATAACCAAGTCGGGATATACAATCTCTTCCCTTTAAGTTCACAAGGGGGAAGTCACTCCTGGCCACTCACATGCAATTGTGGATCTCCCCCCAGATGAGCTCGCACAGAAAAGCCACTCCCATACTACTTCGCACCAAAGCGCTCAGACATGCCAGTTTTTACCCAGATGAAAAAAGCATCGACACGGGGTTGTACAGTCGGGGCCCTGAAGGAGGAACCCTTTTCGTTGGGGAGGGGCTCCGCGTTCCTTAAGTGTTTCGCAGCTTGCCTCAGGTTTTCCTTATGTTTTCGATCGGAAATCGAAGTTGAACTCATGGAAAAAAGGGGCCTCGTTCCCTATTTGGGGTTCCTCAGGTCAAGCCCCCGACTGTAGAATTGAAGCATCACCTTCCGGAGTTCCGCGCGGATGTCGATCGGCGTGGGGCTCCCCGGCGGCGCCTCGAGCGCAAAAGCTTGGCGCGCTCCGCGCGGGCGGGCCGGCGCCGACCCGAGAAACTCTGCGCGGAGCTCCGAGAGATGTTTCGCAGCCCCCCGCAATAGGCGATGAGAGTGGGGAGGCGGCGGGGGCGCCGGCAGTCTGCGAGGCTCTTCGGAGGTGGATAGACCTCCTACCATGGCCGTGTTTCGGCTCGCGCCGCTTTCGCTTCCAGGCAAAACCACGCCATACCACGCGCCTCCTCGTCATGCGGCCTGACCAGTGCGGGCTGCAATTTGGCATCGTTTGGTATCTCTTGGAGGCGAGGGCGGTCAAGAGCGAGGCAGGTTTGTTTTTCCCCTAGAGAGACTTTTCGCAGCCCCCCGCAGTAGGCGATGAGAGTGGGGAGGCGGCGGGGGCGCCGGCAGCCTGCGAGGCTCTGGAGAAGCCCGTCGCAGGCGTTTAATGTTTTGGACCAGTTGTATAAACGAGCTCGCCGCAGGCGCCGATTTGCGCCGATTTTCTCGTCAAAGCAATGTGGGTGGGTCGCGAGTGGGTCGCGGGTGGGTCGCGTGCCGGGGCGCCGGCAGTCTGCGAGGCTCTTCGGAGGTGGACAGACCTCTTACCATGGCACGTCGATTAAGGAATTGGCCGTGTTTCGGCTCGCGACAGGGCGTCGCGGCCGTCGTTTTTGCGGGTACAGGTCCGTCGGTTTCGGTCCCAGGCCGCTTTCACTAAGGGGAGGTCTACTGAAGGGAGGTTTGTCCACCGCCGAACTCTGGAGAAGCCCGTCGCAGGCGTTGAATAATTTTGACCAGTTGTACAACGAGCTCGCCGCAGGCGCCGATTTCTCGTTGAAGCAATGTGGGTGCGTCGCGGGTGGGTCGCGAGTGGATCGCGGGTGGGTCGCGTGCCGGGTCGCGGATGGGTTGCGGGTCGGTCGCGGGTGGGGCGCAGGTGGTTCGTGGGTTGGTCGCGGGCGGGTCGCGGGGTGGGTCGCGAGTGGATTGCGGGTGGGTCGTGGGGTGGGTTGCGGGTGGGTCGCGGGTTGGGTTGCGGGCGGGTCGTGGGCCGGGTTGCGGGCGGGTCTTGGGCGGTCGCGGGGAGGACGACGACAGCAAACAACAACAAAAACAACAATATCAACAACAATCATTTTTATGATTGTTCGCTCTGATCTGCCCGAGTGCCATTCAACGTGCATGTTTCGTTTTTGTTCGTTTTCGGTCGTGCCCCGTTTGGGTGTTTGTCTTTCTGCTCTGCAGGCCGGACCCCGGCAAGCGGCGGGGGGGCTGCGGATGGTCGGTTTGGCCAGCGGCAGCGCTGATCGGCGACAACCCAACCCCAAGAGGGACGGACAGGGGACGGACGACGACGACGACGACGACGACGACGGCGACGACGACGGCGGCGGCGGCGGCGGCGACGACGACGACGACGACGACGGGCGAAAGCGAGAGCGAGACCGAGAGCGAGAGCGAAAGCGAGAGCGACAGCGGGGCCACGCAGGGCAGGGAGGGGGCCACGAAAAGCGACAGCGGGGCCACGAAGGGCACGCGCACGTGGCCAGGAAAGGCGCGAACGAGCGGGGGCCACACGAAGGGCATGATGTATATGGGGCCACGAAGGGCAGCAACGAGGCAACGAAGGGCTGCAACGGGGCCACCAAGGACTGCAACGGGGCCACCTTAGGCAGCGAATGGGCCACGAAGGGCTGCAACGGAGCCACCGAGGGCAGCGAGGGGGCCACGAAGGGCTGCAACGGGGCCACGAAGGGCAGCGAGGGGACCACGAAGGGCGACAGCGGGGCCACCAAGGGCAGCGAGGGGGCCACGAAAGGCAGCGCGGGGACCACGAAGGGCTGCAACGGGGCCACGAAGTGCAGCGATGGGACCGCGAAGGGCAGCAACGGGGCCACGAAGGGCAGCAATATCCCGATTCCTGAGTAAGCTGTGAGGGGACCCCGGGCGTCAGCCCGACTCCTGGGTGCTCTGCGTGTCGGGAGGGCGGCGCTTGAGTAAATCAGGGGGAGCTCCAACGCAATATTGAAATTCTTGAATAAATTGCAAGCGATTTTCCAGCGAGATGGCGAATCCAGAGCGCCGAGAACACGATTCTTGAATAAAGTGTAAGGAAGTCCCAAGGGAGAGCGCGACTCCTGAGTAAAATGCAAGGAAATCTCAAGCGGGAGCGGGGGGCCTGGCTCAATTGTGAGGAAATCTCAGGCGGGAGCCGTTGTTCTTGTAACCCTGGGGCCAGGGGCGCAGTTAGACCCTTGTGATCTTCCCGAATAAGGAAAACAGGGTGCGAGCCCCGCGGGAATCATTTCGATTGAAACAACAGAATGGTCACCGGGGGGGATGTCAACAATATTTTTTGGGAGCTTTGAGACGGGGGTCAATGCAAACGGGGGCCAGATAGAGCGCCGGATCTTGCAGGATCCTGCAGGGCCAGGGTTGCATTGACCCGGGCTTGGGTGCAGGATCCTGCATGATCTTGCAAGATCTTTCGCATTGACCCGGGCTTGGGCGCAGGATCTTGCAGGATTCAGTTAGCCTTGACTGACCCGGGTCTGGATTGACCACACCAGCAATAACAACACCAACAACAACAATCATTTTAAGATTATTTGATCTTATTTGCTCGCGTGCCATTCGACACGTATATCCAGACCTTTCGATACCCACCCTCTTCGTCCTCGACCGTACCCCCTTGGGGGTATCTTGCTTACGTGCGACGTGTACTTCGCGCAGCACCTGAGACAGGGGCAGGGAGGACGGATGGAAGAAAAAAAACGGGGAGGGAGGAGGATGGAGCACGGGCTAGGAGCAGAAAACACGTGGCAGAACATGACGGGCAAGTCGGGCGGGTAGACCCTACCAGGCGGGACGGGAAGGAAGGCCCAGGCGGCCAGGTCGAGCAGGCGGGTTGCACAAACGTGCGCGAAGAAGATTCGAGCAACAGCTCGATTCCCAAATCAATCATGCGGCAATCCACAGCGAGAGCGTGACTCCTGAATGTCGAGGGCGCGGCGTCTGAATAAATTGTGACGAGGTCCCGCGCGAGAGCGCGATTTAGGAATCACCTGTGGGAAAGCATCCGCCAGGAGTCGTTGTTCTTGTAGTTCGGGAGCCAGCAGCGCAGTTTGACCCTAGTGACTTTCCCTGGTGCGAGCCCCAGGGGGAGCACTCAAGTTGAAAAAACAAAATGGCTCCCGGAGGGAGGGGCAACAATTTTCTTCAGTAGTGAGAGCCCAACAATCCGCACCGCAGAATCTCACCTCACCCACTCGCTCAGGGACAGTGAATGACGGTTCGGCCCCCTACTTTGATGTGTATGCCATCTTTTGTCTTTCGATCGGTGGAGGAATTCGGCTACGCGCAAGAGTGATCCTCCTCACGGCCGAGTTCTCGCCATCATTCCTTGGTCTCCGCCCGAAAAGTGAGGCCGCTCAACAAGTGAGGGGGTTCGGGGACGCACCCTGAGCGGGCTACCCAGACGCGCCCCAGACAAAGGATGGACACCCCCCCCGTCGTGTATATCTGTGGCCCCTTCCGAAAACACCTCAAGGTCGGGGACGGGGGTCGCCATCCCAACGGTGCCTTCGCCTGAGTGACGGTTGGTGTGCGCTTTTTTTTTCAGGGGGAGCGCAGGGGGATGAGTGGACGACAGCCCAAGCGCGCACGGCGACACCGTCGCGCCGCACGCCAAGGTCGGCAAGCCGCCCACGGACTAGCCGAGGGCACGCGAGGGGGGATGGGCGGGAAGGGGATGCGGGAGGATTTCCCAGACTTGAATTGGTGCATGTCTACCGCCGGGAGGTCCCATGTCCCAGAGCCGTGGGAGGCGGCGGGCGTGGATATCTGGTGCGGCGTCGGCTCCCCCAGGGCCCAAGCGCATCCACACGCAGCGCCCCCCTGGGCGCCTGGGAGATCGTTTCCCCGTGCGGTGGGTAAGCAGGGAATTCTGGCCTCGCAGGATTGGATGGCAAGCGTCGGGGGCGTCCCACAGCGGGGTGATGACAGCAGGGAGGTGGTGATGTCGTGGCCAGGGCCGCGGTGTCTCCCCGGATTTCATGGCCACCTCTTCATGCTTCCGTGCGTCCCTTGGCCCCCCCGCGTCCGCGCACTCGGGCCACGATCTGCGAGCCCCTCTGCTCGACTCCCCCGAAGCGGGGACAGGGGATGTAATCTAGTGAAAACTGACATCGATAATTCATACTTCGTCGATGCCATCAGGGGCGACGATAGGGGGGGATAGGCATAGGGGTGGCATTGATCGCCGATAGGGGCCCGATAGCCCCAACCCGCCCAGAAAGGTGTGGATTCACTATCGGGGGCCTATCGATGATCAATCGACGATGTATCGCCGATTCCAGGTCGATGCATCCCCCCCTATGCCTGTCCCCCCCAATCGTTGCCCCTCATGTCAATGTTCACCAGATTCTCTCCCCTGCCATGTCCGCAGGGGAACTCTGGAAGCCGCCAGCGGGCGCCCCAGTGCTGGTGGTGCCAACTGTCATCCTGAGGCGTGGGGCGTTCGAGGGGGAGTGTCCGGGGGCAACGGTAGGCGGGCACAGGATCAAGGGGGATGCATCGACCCTCAATCGCTCCCTGGCCGCCGATACGGTTCCGATCGCCCACCCCGCCCGAGATCGTGCAGACGCGCTGTTGGGGACGTGCTGCCCGTCTGTCGGTGCTCGGCGTGACCCCCCCCGAGCCCGTCCCCCTCGATCGGTGCCCCTCAGGCGGAGGGGAGGTCGGTGGGGGGGGGAGAAGGGGGAGAAGGCGCGCCAGGTGCGCTCGCGCCATGTTCGGCATCCTACTCACCTCGCTCCCCCCCATCCCTTTCCGTTGCGCTGAAGCCATCTCTCTTAGCAGATTCGTTTGTCGGAGAGACTTCCCACGTCGTATCAGTTCTAAGGGTGAAGGTAATGAAACAGAGCATCAGTGCATTGTGGCGCAATGCATGCAGCGGTGCACGGCACTCACGCGATCTTT
>CAUYUJ010000780.1:1286838-1344338 GCA_963575745.1 Prorocentrum cordatum
CCCCTCATCCCTCCTGCCGCCCCGCCCCCCAGCGGAAAGCCGGACGCGTTCCTGCACACCGACAACATCCTGGACCGCGAGTTACGGGAGGAGGTTAAAACGGAGGCACGCCGCGCACCCGCGTGCCGCGAGGGGCGGCGGAGCCCCCGCAGCCGCCGCCCCTTCTCCCTCCGCCTCCTGTTCCTCCTCGCCCTCGTTCTCGTCCTCCTCTTCCCCCCCCTTCCCCTTCCTCCTCCTCGCCCTCGTCCTCCTCTTCCTCCTCGCGTTAGGTAAACATCGCCGGCGTGGCCGTTGCGCTCCCTCCCCCTCCATCTTGCAAATATGCCCATCAACGACTGAAGGTACAGAGGACTGTGCCGCTTATCATTAAACGCGCGTGTGGAGAGAAACCACGCCTCCAGGAATAGGGGTCGAGAGGTCGGAAGTACCGGAGGAACTTCAGGGTAATTTCGGAGGGTCCGGAAGAAGTTCGAAGAAGCTCGGTGCATTTGTTTTTCTTCGTTCTCCTCTTCCTCTTCCCCCTCCAGTCCACTTATGATGGATGGCTTCTCCCTGTCGCACCCCGAGGCCTGCTTTTAGGGAGTTTCGGGCGGTTCGTTTGACACTTCCTCACCATTCATGGCCCTGGAATTTTAAAATCGACAACAGCTTCAAACATAAAGGGGGTTGGGGGTGGTTTTCAGCATGCGGCTCTCGCCTGCGCGCCGCGCGCACCCGTCTAAATCAATTGCAAGAGTTACGGAAAGAGGGCGATATTTTTGTGTTATCAAATTGCGCTTCTCGACTTAGCGCAGCGCATATTCGTATTCAGAATTTGCAAGAGCTTCATGGATCGAGGGCCGCTCTTATTCAAAATGTTGTTCTCGCACTAGGGCCGCGCACGTTCGTTTTGTGGATTTGCAAGAAATTCACGGATTCCCATGATCAGCGTACCATAAACAGTATTTTGGAAGGCGTGAGGGTAATGAGTGTGCAACTTCACGTGAAGTCGCGGTGTTGAAACCCCAAGAATGGCGTTCTGTCGCGATTCAGGTTCGTCAAGACGCAACAGCCAGGTTGATCCGTAGCGTCGGAATCCCGAGAACGGTGTTTCGGCATGCGCCAAGATCTTCCAACGTCTGTTCTCCAACGAGGCAGTCCCCTCAGTGGAGATGCGCCTTATATGGGGCCTATGAACAGGGAGCTTGGAGGAAGGTTTTCTTCCACCGTCGTTGATTTTTTTTTGATTTACAGTGGTCCTCCTCCCCCTCCTCCTCCCTATCCTTCTCCGCCTCCGCCTTCGCCTCCGCCTCCGCCTCCCTCCTCCTCCTTCCCCTCCTCCTCCTCCTTCTCCTCCTCCTTCCCCTCCTCCTCCTCCTCCCTCCTCCTCCCCCTCCTCCTCCCCCATCCACCTCCTTCTCCTCCTCCGCCTCCGCCGCCTCCTCCTCCGCCTCCTTCTCCTCTCGCCCACCCCCAGGCCCGACGCCGAGCAGGCCTCGGGTCCCCAGCTCTCGGGTGGGCGAAGGGGCGTCCTCATGGGCCGGGCGCTTCCCTCCGCCGTTCCTCGCTGGCGCGTTTTGCCGCGCGCGGCCGGGGCCGCTTCCGCGGGCCATCTCAGACGGGCGGGCAAGGATTGGTGGCCACATGACCACCACCCCACATTTCTGAGGGGGGAAGGTGGGGTAGTGTTCGGATGTGGCCTAAGAGCTTCCGAGGGGTTCCCATCGGGCCGGGCGCTTGCTTCCGCCTCTCTTTGCTGGCGCGTTCTGCCGCAGCGCGTCCGGTCGGAGCCACTTCCGCGGGCCATCTCAGTCGGGGGCGGCATAGAAGGGGGTGATGATTAGGGGGGGGATATCGTTGCGGGGGCCATGATGTTTCCCAGATTTCATGGCGCCTCTTCTCATTTCGTTGCGTCCCTGGCCCCCCCGCTGGGCCGCGCACATGCCGCCGGTCATGATTTGCACCCCCCCTCTCGGACACCCCCGTCTCGGCAGCTCCCAGTTCAGACGGGCGGGCACCGATCGGTGGCCACATGATCACCACCTCGCATGTCTCAGGGGGAGGTGGGGTAGGGATCGAATGTGGCCAAAGGGCTTCCGCGGGCCATCTCATCGACTACGCGTAAGCGTGGCCCGTCGCCGGAGAGACCTTTGGCGCTGGCCCAAAGGTGGTCGGGTGATTTTTCTTCTGGAGTGAGCTCGACCTCGCGTCGGCACCCGCATCGCGCGATTATGCTCGCATCTGAGCGCGCTAGGTTCGGGCCCACCGTTTGCAATCGACAGGAACGCATACGCGTCGCACCCTACAGTTTGCATTGGTTACCGGGGGGGGAGCCGGTCGACCAGACGGCCCAGGACCAATCCCTAATTCCAGCCCAAATCCGAGAACGTCTGGCTTGGAAACTGGTTTGGATATCTTTGAATATCTTTGGATATATTTGAATATGTTTGAACATGTTTTTGGCAGCAGTGGGGATTTGTATTGTTATAAGTTACCCAAAGATGTGCAAACATATTCCAGGCTCTCGGATAGGGCCGGTTTTTGCCATGACTCCGGGCCTGGTCCGACGTCATCGCGATGCAGCCCAGCAGTGGCAGACATCTTCGCGGTGCCCCACGGCGGGATCTGCTTCCGCAGGGCCTTCGGAGTGTCATTCGGGGCGCTCGAATTCAATCGGCGGAATTCCGCGGTTGCCCGCTGGCACAACAAATCTTTCGGGTGGCGCCCCGCCGATCGTTGATGTGGCGCGGCAACGCCTGCTTGCGCGATTGCGTTGAGCCCCTACGGGCGCCTACTTCGACCCCATCCAGGAGGCGTCTAGACGGGCGGGCAAGGAGTCGTTCGCTCTGGCCCGGCCCAGTTGAACAAGTTTGGGGCCATATGAGGGCATCCTGGGACATTCCGGGGCCATCTTAGGCAATAGTTGGGTCAGCTTGAAACCGTCATCGGGGGGCTTGGTGGGCAATCCTTGATTTGTTGTGTAGGACCTTTTGGGACCACGTTGGCTGGCTTGAGCAACATTGACGTTTCTGGGGGCTGTCTTTCTGCGATCTTGGGACAGACAAGAACATTTGAAACCACATTGCGTTTCAATTGCGTTTGCTCTGTCGGTGGCGTCTTGTGGCCCTCCTGGGCCATCTTGGATCTTACGGCGAGCCTCGGACGCGGCCTTCTTCCGGGCCCCGTGGGGCTTCGAGGCCATTTGGGCCCTCCCGTCCGTGCGGTGGCGTCCTTCCGGGGAGTTCTCGGGCAGCCCACAGCGGCCAGCAGGAACAGGCACACAACTTTTGTGACGATCGCCGCGCGGCGACGAGGCGGAGCAAGTCGAGAGAGCAAGCGTCACAGATCTGACGCGCGCAGTCGGACCCTCCAGACGCGGGACCACCTCGGGATCCACCGCCCAGAGGCCACCAAGGCGCGGGTGGCGAGTGAGAAAATTGAGACTGCGTCGGAAGACGGGGACGGGCAGTGCAGTATTCGGCCTGACCTAGGGAACGACGAATAAGGAACAAAGCCCCTTTGTTTCCAAGCACGTCTTACGAAGTCCGAGGGAACACCAGGGGGGCCTCGCCGCCAAAAAAAGTAGCGGAACGCGTGTAAACCAAAGGAACGGCCGAGCCCTTTTTGAAAAGCAAGTGCTCTTTATGCAGGCCCGATCCTGTACACCGACCAGCCGATAAAAGACGGAACAAAGGAATTGGGCGCACGCCTGCAGGCACAGGAGCACGCAACGGCACGGGCACGCAGAGACACACACACACAGACACACACAGGCACACAGACACACACACACACACAAACACACACACAGACACACACACAGACACACAGACACACGCACACACACACACACGCAGACACACACAGACACACACACACAGACACACACACACACACACCAGGTGATTGCCTGATTGGCGATGTGACCCCCCTGGTGGAGAGTAGAACGGAGGCAGGACTGGAGAGACAAGAGGCAAGCCACAAACGACAGCGCAAAGGCAGCAAGACAGAAGTCCAGCAAGAGCCTCACAGCCTTGCGTCCCCAAGAGGCCCAGCGGATGTTTGCTGCTCTGGCTGCTCGAAGCTAGCACCAACAGCAGTACCAGAGTATGTCCTGCAATCACACGGCTTGAGCAATTGGGGCAAAGATTGTGCGGCGCGGGACATCTACCAAACGAGCAAGCTTCCATTCCCAGGTTGTGTAGAGGACGCACGCGAGTGAGACCAGGCAAGGAAGTGGCACCGCGAAGGTGCAGGCACGAATGACGACGGTGGCGATGATCATAGTGCGGATGTACAGTGGGAGCCCATGCCAAGAAACACCGCACGTTTTGCCAGGGTATTCTGGGTTTCTTTGGTTTGCCTTCGCATTGGAGGACATGCGTCTTCTTTGGCTGAGATGCGTTGCGCGAGACATTCAACCACCTGGCCCAGGCCATCCTGAGTAGCATCTAGTGCCTGGCCCCACAAGCTTGGGCGCTTTTCAGGGTTCGGTTTCTTGCGATGGGTTTCCTGTGGACTGGCCTTGGCTGTAAATCGTCAACGAGAGCGTGTCTCTCGCTTGGCGTGCCGCCAGGGGCTCAAGCGCGGGGAGAAGATCACGTTCGACCTCGAGCCGCCCACCACGGGCAAGGCACCCCGCTGCGCCGCCTCCAGCCGCCCCGGGTCCCGGAGTCCCGGGCCCGCAGACAGGCAGCCCGTGGGAGTAATAAAGAGCAGTGCGTTTCGGAGTGTTCGTTCACGTTCCGCTGCTCTCAAGATGCGGCACAGTAGTGAGGCGGCTGGATGTGTATGGTATGTTGCCGGCGTCCCGCGGCTCTTCCTGCCCTCGCCCCTGCGTTCCCGTTCGTGCGTGCGCAGTTCTCGAGCAGCGGCGGAGCGTCCTGGCTCGCCGATAGGCCAACCAAACAATGTTCTAAGAACTTCTTTGTGGTTTCTACGTAATGTTCGTAGAACATTTCAGGCAGGGACTGTCTTGTTTTAACACATCGGGTTTATGTTCTAGGAACATTGTTTTTGTTTTTGAACATGTTTTGGTCCTGAGAAGATTCCATGGTAGGCCTATAGGAATACCGGGACGGTCGGTCCCTGCTCAGAGTTCGCTTCTGACGCGTCTCTCCGTTGGCCGACCGCCTGCTGTGTCCAGCTAGCCGTTAGCCGACCGCCTGTTGGATCCAGCTCGCCGAAGAACAGACAAGTGTATATCATGTTGGTGTTGCCCAGTTGGCCCCCTCAAAAGAAACCATTGCACGGCCACAGAGGCCTCATCATCAACGTCGGATCCTCCCAGACTCCATGTGTTTCGAACGCCTATATTTGCCATCGAATGATGATGCCATGGTTCTCGTTGGCAAGAGCGGATCGGCGTCGAAAAAGGGGTGCACGCAGTGAACAGCTGGTCACACGACTAACGAGTACATTGTGCAAGAAGCTCGCGTTGCAGCCACATCGTCCGATTCGACCATGGCTTCCCCAGCGTCGCCAGCGTTTTACGTCTGTCAGCGCCAGATGTCCACTGGATTCCAGGGAATTGCGATGGGCTTCTCGCCAGATTCCTGGGAGAAATTCCCGCGGACTTCGCGCCTGATTCCCGGCAGATATGCTTGGACACGCAAAACTACGTGGTTCCAATTCGGGACAGTCATGTTAGATACCCCCTTGGGTGGCCTGGACACGTAAACCACGAGGTTCCAATTCGGGACAGTCATGTTAGATATCCCCCCTGGGTGGCCTGGACATGTTAAAACACGTGGGACTGTCCCGAATTGGAACCACGTGGTTTTACGTGTCCAGGCCCAGGGGTGGTTTTGTTGCCGGCTTTGTAAAATTCATGCGAGACCCGCCGCAGATTCGCCAGCAGTTCTTTCGGTGATCTGTGCCCCGTCACCTGTTCTTCGACGCTGCTTTTGCGCTGACGCGCGGATACGGTGTTGTCAAACAGGTGTTGGTGGGTAGCCCCCAGGATGAAGTCGGGCATGTCCCTCTACTGGAGGCATGTTCAAGAACATAAAAAATAGTCAGGTGACTATTTGTCGTGCTGTTTTGGCTATGTGTGAATATTTGTTGGCTATTGTCCAAGTTTTTCCAAATCCACCTGTAGGAGGACATGCCCGACCTAACCCCAGGGATGCTAGGCCGTAGCGGCCCAGGCCCCATCTGCGAGGCGGCGACGTCATGTCGAGGCGGCCTCGGCCCTGTCGCGGCGGACCAGCCCTCGCCGGGATGGCGTCGACCCCCGCACCCCGCCCTTTTCCGACCCTGACTCCCTGGGTGGTGGTGGTGGTGGTGGTAGTCCTTCGAGTAGGGGATCGACTACAGAATTGATTCACCCCAGAATTAGCTTTCTCGTCGAATCTGCGGAGAATAGTTAGAATCCTCGAAAGGACCCCGAAAGGCTCCTCCGAGGCCACAGTACGGTCCAAGAGGTGAGCATGTCAACTGAATTGGCGTCTGTCTTTGCATGGGCTGGTGGTGATACGCGAAGCGTCGAGCATGTACGTCTTTTGTTGTTGTTATCTCTTTCTCTCGTCACTCCTTCTCTCTCTCTCTCTCTCGCTGTCTACGTATCTATCTAGGTCATACCTCTCTCCCTATGTATCCGCCCGTATGCGGGGCATCAGTCAAGAAGAAAACGGACGATGGAGGAGAGGGGGAAGATTTACGGGGGCTACGAATGCAACTATGGAACGCAATGCAGGTGTTTTCGTGTGGCGTTGGCGCGTTTGTTCGTTCGCTGAGATACATGATTACGACATTGGTTTAGATAACCCTTGCAAGTGCTGATGTGTCGATGTGTCGGTTGTTGCTGAAACGGATTTGGTGCGTGGTGAACCGTGTTTTCGCGAAAGCACGTGTACTTTTTGGTTGGAAGCGCTTTTCATGACGGTGGCGTGAAGTTGGAGTGGAGGCGTATGATTTTACATAATAATGATCATAATACTAATATATCGCTGCATGAACGCACACGTGAAATCCAAATGTTTTGATTTTATGTGTGCCACGCACACCGAACTCACAGAACCCTTCACGGGCCGACGCGAATACCACGCACGTTGTGGCAGTCTTCTTCAAAAGACGGTTTCAACAAATAAGCGTTTTTTGTTTTGAACATTTGAACACGGTTCTTGCAAGTCTTAACATGTGTCTTAGATCGTTTGTGTATATATCAGAGAGAGCGTGATCCACCGCCGCTTTACTGTGGAAAATTGCCAACCTTTTCCTCCGGAACCCGGGGGTCTCCCCCCCCCCCCTCCGAAAATCCCCCCCCCCCCTGCCGGAACCCCTCCCCCCCCCCCCCCCCCCCTCTCCCCCGGCAAAACCCCCCCCCTCCCCCTACCCCCCCCCCCCCCCCCCCCTTCCCGCTCGAAAACCGGGGGGGTCACTACCGGTTCGAACCCCTTCCCCCCCCCCCCCTTTGGTGATGGCGTTGACATATGAGATTTATGTCAGATGAAGTCACTTATAAGTTACTTCAATTATATATGAAGTTATTTGTAAGTAACTTGAAATCACTTGTAGTGAGATATGTTAAGATCCTGCAACTACCATCCACATCTAACTTAAGTCATTAACATATATACTTAAATCACATGTAGAACATATGTTACTTGTGTGCAACCAATTGCCATACTTATAAGTTACTTGTAGTGATACTTATAAATAAGATAAGTTTAAGTCCGATAAGTCTGCTTTTTCGTCTGCTTTTTGAAAAGGGGGTCGGACACCGAAAAACGCGCAGGTTTTCTTCAGCACAGTGTTTCGCCAGGCGCCAGGCGACCGAGAAGGCCGTTCATCACCGAGCTCAACCCGCGCAGCCTGGGGGGTAGGAGAGAGGGGGCGGGAATGGCGGGGGGGGGATCGGGAGGGGATGCCATGCGCATTGGCGGCACACCGCCCGCACTTCTCATCGCGGCGCGTTCTGATGTGATTCGTTTCGGCGGCCCACCGCCCACGTCTTGCAAATTCTGAGCAGTTTTATCGCATTGGCGGCGCACCGCCCATCGCTATGTTTTGCCCGCGTATTGCAATTTGTACGTTTTGCACATGTTGATTGAAGTTTCGTCGCGTTGGCGGTGCACCGCCCACGTTCCCTTGATTGCGCGAATCGTTTCTTCACGCATCGGCGGAGCACCGCCCACGCAGCACGTTTCATCCGAATTCGTCATCGAATTTGGCGGTACACCGCCCACGTCCCCGTGATTGCGCGATGCGTTTCTTTCGCGTTGGCGGTGCACCGCCCGCGGCGCATGCTTCGCCCGAGTTTGTCATCGCATTTGGCGGCCCACCGCCCACGTCACCTTGATTGCGCGAGGTGTTTCTGCATTCGTTGGCGGTGCACCGCCTTCGGCGCACGTTTCATCATATACCGTTTGATTGGTCGCATTGGCGGCGCACCGCCCAGGAGGGGGGAGGAGGGGAGAGGGGGGAGGAGAGGATAGCAGAAGGAAGACGTGAAGGGCCATGCCATTTCCCTTCGCCACAATACGCTGCCCCTGTCCCACCGAGCGCTTCTGGAGGGGCCGCGGGGCGGGCGCCCCCCGACGCGCCGCGGCGCGATGGAGCGCGTCCAGGCTGCCCTGGGCGAGGCAGCCGCGGCGCTTGCAGCGGCGAGCGGGCCTTCCAGGGGCGCTGCAGAGCAGCTGCACTTCGGGAAGGTGCGCGCGCTCATCGAAGGCCAGAGGTGAGGCTCGGGTCAAAGATCCCGTACGGGCGAGAGGCCATCCGTTCCCCCTTCGAGGAGGTCCCCGCCTCCGTTCGGCGGAACGCCGCCCGCTCCCCCCTCCTCCCCGCCGTCTAACATTCCCCCGTCGTTTTGCAGGTGGACGGCCACGGAGAAAGGGCAGCTGCTGACCCAGCTCGGGCAGACGGGGTTCAGTCACGATTTGGTCGGCGCCGCGACCGAGTGGCTCTGCGGGAGGCGCACGAAGGCCAAAGGGCAAAGTTACGAGTGCTTCGTGGAGTTGCTTACTGCCTCCACGTGGCACGTGCTGCTGAGCCCAACCGAGTCGTTCGCTTCGAAATTTGTCATGTTGATGCGCCACTTGGAGCGCCTCGGGCTCCGGAACCCTTCCGAGCCGACGTTTGGCATGCTAGCCGCGTTCATGTTCCTGGCGTGCCAGCGATCAGGCATCGAGAAGAATTCGCCGACTCCGCAGCTCTTGGACGTGTACTTGCAGTTGGTGAAGACCACGTGGCGTTCCCCTGCCTACACAGCTGCTCGAGGCAAGGCGACCGAGTTTGTCGGCGCGCTCTCCCCCTCGGCGGCGCTGTTCCAGCAGGAGAGGCCGACGCTGTACGAGCAGGCGTTCGCCTCGGAGGGGCCCGTGCAGCCGACAATTGGGCTTCTCGAGACGCAGATCCTCGGGAAGCTCATCAGCTTGCGCGGCAACAGGAACGCAGCGCTCGGCGCCCAGGCAACGCCGCAGCGGGCGGCGTTGCCGCCGATCGCCTTCGCGCCTCTGCCGCCGCCTTCTCCGATGCAAAGCGTTGCGGTTGCAGCCGCGACGATTGCCGCGACGCCTCCCTTGGGAGCCGCGACGCCAGCGGCGTTGCCGTTGGGGGTGATCCCAACGCACAACACCCGCGGCGGGTGGCCGAACCCAGCGGCGGCCGCCCTCGTCTCGCAGCGCGGGCCGACGACTCCCACTCCAGCAGCTCCCGCGGGCAAGCCTGCCGCGATGTCGGGAGCGGCGCCTGCGGCCGCGGCCTCAAAGTTGGGCGGTGGCGCCAAGGTCAAGGCATCGGCCGTTGACGTCATGGTGCTGAGCTCGAGCGAGTCCGAGGTGGACGCGAAGGGGGCGCCGCAGAAGAAGGCAAAGGTTTTTGGACGGTAACCTGGGCCCGCCTCCGCGGCCTCCGCGAATCACGGGGGCGCGCCTCTGCCCAAGGCAGCGGCGCGCCCTCTGCGGGGCGTCGCAGGCGCGGCGATTGGTTATTGCCACTTGCCGCTGTCAAGGTGGATCCGACACTGCCGCTGGCGAAGCTGCCTGCCGACGCTGCCCTGGTTCTCCTCCAAGCGGCGGGGCAACGTACTTCCTCTGGCTGGAAAGCGGAGAAGGGCGAGAAGAAGCGGAGGAAGTCCGACGCAGTGGCGGCCTTGGCGAAGACAAAGGCTTCAGATGGCACGGCGAAGCCATGGCGAAGGCAAAGGCAAAGGCAAAAGCCGAGGCAACACCGAAGAAGATTGCGAAGGCGAAGGCGGCAGCAACACCGAAGAAGATGCGAAGGCGAAGGCGGCAGCAAGCTGAAAGCACCGCGGTATGACGACGAGACCACTCGCAGCCAGATTCTCTTCAGGAGCGGGCGCAGCGGGCCAGGCGGCACCAAGAGCAAGAAGTACAGGAACGGCAAGGAGAAGGACACTTTTGGGTCCCATCTCCTCCAATCGGCGTGGCCACGGGGCTCGATGCGCGGCGGCGGAGCGCGTTGTTGCGGCCGCGCGTGGCCTCGCTCCAATCATATGCGCAAAGAGACCCCGCGGGCCACTTTGCGTTTATGACGGTTTTCATCTGCCACTCAGGAGGCCGCCATCGCCTGGGCCAAGGCGCTGGTGCAGAGCGAGCTGGAGGCTCGCAAGGGCGAGTTCTGAGGCGACCTGCTTCGGTGGCGCGATGCATGACTCTCAGTCGGATTTGCCGCGGGCGGCGCGTGGGGCGCGCAGCCTGCGTTCAGAAAACAAGGAACTCGGATCGAAATCGGATCGTAATCTCATCGGGCCTTGCTTGTCCTTGCGCTGCTCAGGCGGTTCTTCGTATTTATTGGAAGGTTTGCCTGGCGGTGCACCGCCTCCATCTGTTGTCGGCGGTGTTCCGCCTTCGCTGGTTCCATTACCATGGGCGTTCTCATTTCTCTGACCGCTGCCTCGCCCTTGCCCGCCTCCCTCCGCCGCTCCCCCCGCGCCTTTTCAATTCAAGCAGCCCTCCCCGCGGGTCCCGCGGCGCCCCTCCCCGCGCCGCTGCCGCCAGCGGCCGCGGGCGCTTCGCGGGCGCATGGCGAGCGAGGGCGCGGCCAGCAGCGCCATGGACAACTCCGCGGAGGCGCTGGGAATTCAGAAAACGCCTGCTCAGCCCGAAGCGTCCGCTTGGGCAGTGCAGGCTGATTTCCTGGATTCCTGTTGAGGTGCACACGGCGGCTTCAGATGCGAGCCAGTCGCTTTTCGAGCAGGTCGCCGAAGCCTTGAACCTCTTCGAGATGTTCGCCCAGGCTCGAGGGAAACGGATCGAGCGCGCCCGACGCCCATGCGGCCCCGCCCCCGTTCGCCCGCGTTGGCCTGGATGCAGGCGGCGGCGGGGCAGGGCCCAGAAGCGACGGTGCTCTCGGCGTTTACCTTGCCTTGCGCAGGAGGCAGGCATGGATGACATCATCGCCGATCCCGCGCCGCCAGGCTGGCAGACGGCGGAGTGCCCTGGCAGCAGCAGCAGCGACCCCTCGCCAGAGGCGAAGCAAGGACCGACGCTCATCCCCGTCCACAATCAGGGCGCGGCGCCGAAGTCGCCGCCACGTCGCACCCGAGACGCTGGCGGCACGTGGCGGGCGGAGCAGCAGCAGCAGCAGCAGGAGGTGCAGCAGCAGCAGCAGCAGCAGCCGCCGTCGGAGAAGCCTCAGCCGCCGTGGCGCCAGGCGCAACCGCCAGCAGGCGCGCCCAACGTGGGCGCCTCAGGCGCGCCCAACGTGGGCGCCTTCGTCGCCAAGGTACCCGAAGTGCCGAAAGCGTCTGCGGCGCCAGAGGACGTGGTGCAGGCGTACAAGTTCTTGCGCTCGCTGCTGAGCGAGAGCGCGCCGATCGCCTGGAACTCCAAGCGCGTCCAGGAGCCACTGGAACTGCTGCAGCGCTACGTCGGCATCTGGGGTCGCGCCAGCAGGGGGCCGCCCGCGCCCATGCACGGTGGCCCGCAATTCTGGCGCGGCCAGACGTGGCGCAAGAGCGGGAAGCGCTGGGGCAACCGTGGTGGTTCAGGCCCCAAGTCGGAGTGGTACGCCTCCAAATACGGCCGCGCGCCACCGCGCCGCTCGCTCCAGGACAGCGGCGGCGGCCCGTACCTCGCGCCGACGCCGCCGCCGCCACCGCCGCCACCGCCGCCCCCGCGGCCGACGGCCGCGAGTTCGGCGCCCGCGGCAAAGGCAGCGGCCGTGCGGCCGCCTCCACTGCCCCTGACGGTCAAGGCGATGCCTTCCAAGAACCGCGGGCTGTACCTCTGAGACTCGCGGGCCGCGGGCTTTGACAACCCCCTCGGAGGTCAGACGCCGACTGAAACATCCATGAGGGGCGGGGGGACGTGAGAGCGGAGAGGTGATGGACGGTGAGCCAGGAGACAAATGGAAAGAGAGCGGAGTGGAAGTTTCAGTCGGCATCTGATTTTCCGATTTTCAGGTGCCGTTCTTCGCCGCTGGCGGCTGTCGCGGTAGGCGTGCGCCGCGCTCGCGGGACCGTTCGCGAATATCCTTTTGCGCGCGTCGCCAGCAAAAAATCGGCGGGGCACCGCCTGTCATGGGCTCTCGTCGGCGGCACTCCGCCTAACTTCGGCGGTGCACTCCCAGGTTCAGCTTCGGCGGTGTACCGCCTGTGCGTGCTCCACGCTCCCTGCACGCCTCCTCCATTCCTCTTATGATGTTTTCCGCAGCCGCAGGCTCCAGGCTGCGCTTGCGCCGCGCTTTTCCCGCGCGCGCCTTCGCGGGCGCCCATCCGCCGTCCTCGGCGCGCTCTCGCAGCCTTCGCGGCCGCCTCCCTTCGCGCCGTCTTTGGCGCGCTCTCGATCGCGGGCCTCCAGTGCGCCATCGAGCTCTTCTCTTCGCGAGATGCCCATGATCAGCGTCTTCGGGTGCACGTGCCCGTTGTCGGGGACCTGCTCGAAACGCGGGAGTTTCTTCAAGGGCGCGTCGCGAGATGAGGCCCTGTCGAGGCTCAAGACGCACTTGGTGAAGTCGAGCTACCACCTCCTCGAGGATGTCGACGCGGATCTTCAACTGGCCATCGCCGAGGTCGGCGCGCCCAAACGATTGCTTGCCCACGTCTTTCGGCGAACCTCGGTGGCGCTCGGCTCACCGAGGTCCGAGCGCCTTCGAGGTTCGACGAATGGCGCGAGCGATCGCGGGGCGCGCTTGAAGGTCGAGGAGTGGACTGAGGACACGGACGAGTGGGAGCGCTGGCAGAAGGCCAACGACGAGCAGTGGTGCAAGAACAACCGCCGCCGTGGCGCTCGCAGTGCGCCGTACCAGCCTCCCGAGCAGGTCGCTCCACTCAGCCAGAGTGCAGTGGCGGCGGCCTTCCCGAAGGGCAGCGGCAAGGGCGGTCCGCTTCAGCTCAACATGAGCGGAGCGAGCTCGCCCGTCAGCGCCAACATCGCGCCCGAGGCCACCGTGCAGCTGAACTCAGCGCAGGCGCAGGTGATCCTCGACAGCGTCACGAGGGCGAGGATGTGCTCGGCGGCCTGCCTGGCAGTGGCGGAGCGGTCGGCCGTGGCGTTCCGCGCCGAGCAGGCGGCCCTCGCCGACCTGCAGGAGACGCTGGCCAGCTGGCTCTCCAACAACGCGTCGTGAGGCCACGTTGGGGTCCTCCCGTCGCGGCGGCGTCGGCCGCCCCCTTCGGCCGCCTCGTCGGCCGCCCTCTTCGGCCGCCTCGTCGGCCTAGCAGCCCGCCGCGCCGCCCGCGCAGGGCTTGCATCGGCCGCGTAGGCCGCCTTGGGCCCCGCGGGGGTTCGACGCCGACTGACAGATCGGGGAGGGGCACGGTGAGGGAGGTGCGGAGGGAAGGGGCATGGAGAGGAGCATGGGAGGGGGGTGCGGCATGGGGAGGGGCATGAGAATCGGGGTGGGGCGGAAAGGCTGTCGGTCGGCTTCTGACCCCCGCAACTCTTCGGCGCATCCGCGCGGTCGCTCGCGCGCGCGCGGGCCGTGCGCGCACTCTTATCTTTGGCGGGTCCGCCATTCTTTCTTGGAAAACTGCGATCATCATCATCAACATCATCGTCATCAACATCACCATCATCATCATCATCATCATCATCATCATCATCATGAGTAGCATTGCCATTCTCATCCTCATCATTCCGATCACCCCCATAGGAGGAGAAGGAAGAGGAGGAGTGGTGGCGAGGAGAGGGCGGGGAAGAGGAGGAGGGGAATGAGGAGGAGGAGGAGGAGGAGGAAGGGGGGGGGAGGAGTCCTTCCCCACCACTTTTCATCATCATTCTCACCATCATCATTCCGATCACCACCATCGGAGGAGGAGGGGGAGGAGGAGGAGGAGGAGCAGCAGGAGGAGGAGTGGTGAGGAAAGAGAATGAGGATGAGGAGGAGGAGAGGGAACGATCTCGGCGCGGCTGCGATGAGGGCTGGTTTCCTGCGCCGCGTATCGCGGCGTATCCTGGCGTATCCTGGCGTATCCTGGCGTATCCTGGCGTATCGCGGCGTATCGCGCGACGGCGCGACGCGATGCGCCAGGATACGCCAAGATACGCCGCGATACGCCAGGATACGCCAGGATACGCCCGTATCCTGCCGTATCCTGGCGTATCCTGGCGTATCCTGGCGTATCGCGGGGTGCCGCGGAGCGCGATGCGCCAGGATACGCCAGGATACGCCGCGATACGGGCGTATCCTGGCGTATCGCGGCGTATCCTGGCGTATCCTGGCGTATCGCGGCGCGCCGTCGCGCGATACGCCAGGATACGCCAGGATACGCCAGGATACGCCAGGATACGCCGCGATACGCGGCGCAGGAACGCAGCCCTCAGCGCAGCCGCGCCGAGCTCGTTCCGATTCGTCGGAATCGCCATCACCATCACCATCGCCATCTCGCCATCTCACCTTCACCACCACATCACCATCGCCACCTCGCCATCACCACCTCACCATCACCAGAAATCATCGTCAGCACCTCGCCACCACCATCATCGTCACCACCAGCATCATCGTCGTCACCGCCATCAGCATCACAACCTTACCACCACGTAGTCGTCGGCGGCGCACCGCCCATCGGTTGGACCTGTCCGCTGTGCTCCGCCCTTTGTTTTGTTTGACGTTTCCGTCGGCGGTGCACCGCCCGTTGCCTGGTTGCACAATTTCGTCGGCGGCGCGCCGCCCATGGATCGTCGTTGTCGGCGGCGCACCGCCCATTGTATGATTAGACAATTTCGTCGGCGGTGCACCGCCCATCGGTTGGACTTGTCGGCGGCGCACCGCCCAATTTATGATTGGGCAATCTCGTCGGCGGTGCGCCGCCAATCGGTCGTCGTTGTCGGCGGCGCAGCGCGCATTGTATGGTTGCACAATTTCGTCGGCGGCGCACCGCCCTTCGATCGTCGTTGTCGGCGGCACACCGCCCATTGCATGGTTAGACAAGTTCGTCGGCGGCGCACCGCCCATCGATCCTCGTCGTCGGCGGCGCACCGCCCATTGTTTGCATGTATATTCGTGAGCGCCACGCCGATCATTTGTTTTCCTTGTCGCGGCTGTCGCATCGCGCCGCGCGTTTTCGGCGGCGCACCGCCTGTTGTTCCAATTGTGTAGGCTGTGTTGCGCAGCCTTGTCCACTTCTCCAGAACCAACCTGCTCTCTCATCCGCCTTGCCCCTTGTTCCCTTTCATCCTCGCGCCGTGTTCTCGACAGCCGTTTTGTGCTGGCGCGCGGCCGCGGGGGCCGCGCGCGCGGCCGCGGGGGCCGCGGCGCCGCGGGCCATGGCGGCCGCCGAGGAGGAGTCGCCCGCGCCCCCCTTCTTGCACGAGGGCGTCAAGTCACCCGTGCCGTCCGAAGACAGCTCGCAGGAAGAAGGCTCGAGGCCGCAGGCAGCAGACTCGTTCAAGAGCGAGCCGCAGGAAGCAGGCTCGAGGCCGCAGGAGCTTGGTTCTGTGAAGGCCGAGGAAGGCGACACCTCGGCGGAGGCCAGTGCAGCTCCGCCTTGGCCCAAGGCCTCCTCGCCTGCGACTCCGCAGGAGCCCCCGCGGCGCGTGCCTGAGGAGGTCGCGGCCGCTGCGAAACCAAAGGCGGGGAAGGCGGGGCGGCCTCTCCTCAGGCGCCCCGCCGCCGTGCCGCCCGCCAAGCAGCCCCCGTCGCAGCGCTCGCTTTCTCAGTTCTTGACCGCGAAGAAGGGCGGCGGCGCGCCGCCTGCGAAGGCAAAGGCGAGCGCGGAGCCCAAGGCAAAGGCCAAACAGAAAGCGAAGAAGAAGCCAGCAGCGGCGGCACCTTCGACGGCGGAGGACGCAGCAGCAGGGGCGGACGAGGCAGAGCCACAGCAGCAGGCCCAGACGCAGCACGACAAGAAGTCGGTTGCAGCCTCGCAAGCACCGCCGGCAGCGGAGGAGGATGCAGAGCCACAGCAGCAGCGTCAGGATGCAGCGCCGACGGAGGCAGAGGCGGCAGCAGAGGAGCCGCAGGCCGCGCCCTCAGACACGTTCGAGGCCGCCACGGACGAAGCAAAAGATGACTACGGCCGCTTCACGACGGGCTACGACCCACCCTGTCCAGGCCCGACGTGCGCCAAGTGCGGTCGGGATGCGGAGAGCGTCCGCTTCAGGCTCGCCCAGAAGAGCGCCAACACGTGGTGGTGTGGGAGCTGCAACAGCAAGAGTTCGATGGTGCAGCGCTGCTATGCGCACTGGCCACCGCGCTCGTTCGCTCTCATGCGCAAGGCGGACCAGCAGGCGTTCTGGCGCTCGATGGACGACCCTTCCATTGAGAACAACGCTCAGTTCGAAGAGGAGCTGGTGAGGGTCCTCAGCGTCTCGAGGAAGGAACGCCTCACGGAGACCAAGGGCGGGGATTGGAAGCCCTTGTCCGTCTGGGCCCAGGAGGGGTACGACGCGGACGCCGTCCGTGCCAACAACGACGTGAGGTACAATTCCGACTTGAAGCAGGATTGTTACCGCATCCGCATCGAGGGCAGCAGGCAGGAGAACATCGAAGAGACAGTGAGGCAGGAGCTCCGCCAGAACAGGAAGCCGCCGAGGCCATCCCCACCGAAGCATGAGAGAGCCGTGGAGCCACTCCCGCAAAAGACGCACCGCTCGCCGAGCGGTGGCTACGAGGGCCCCACAAGCGCTGGTCGCCGTTCGACGAGTCGGAGCGGCGACAGCGACTGTTCGCAGAACCGCCAGCTGAAGCGGGGCCACTCCAGCAGCGGCGACGGCGCGGACCGCTTCCCCAGCCGCGGCCGCAAGCGCAGCAGCCGCGGCCGCAGGGCGGACAGCCGCCAGAAGCACCGCTCTTCCAGAGGTTCCCGCAGAGCCGACGCGAAGGGCCGCCGCTCGAGGAGCCGCAGGGCGCACAGCAAGAAGGAGAAGGCCCGCTCGAGGAGCCGCAGGGCGCACAGCAAGAAGGACAAGGCCCGCTCGAGGAGCCGCAGGGCGCACAGCAAGAAGGACAGCCGCAAGACGGGTCGCTCCCAGTCTCGCGAGAAGCAGCGCTCGAGGAGCCGCAACGACCACGGCAAGAAAGGGAGGGACTCGCGCAGTCGCATCAGGAGGGAACGCAGCGAGCAGAAGCGTGTCCAGAAGGCCATCAAGGACCGCAAGGCGTTGGCGATGAAGACGCTGGAAAAGACGGGGTCCTGGGACGTGCAGCTCGCATCGCTCCTCGACGACGAGGACTGCTCCAGGGTGCCGACCTGGGCGGTGAAGAACGCGAAGGACAGCCACAAGGATCTCTCGAAGCTCAGGGAGGCCGCGAAGACCGCGCTCGAGGACCCCAGGGCGAGCTTGCCGTACGAGGCGAAGGCCTTGGAGGCAGCCCTCGCCGACGCAAAGACCGCTGTCGGTGGCCTGCGTTCGGCCATCGAGCACGCGAGCTGCTCAACGGCCTTTTCATCCATCGTGGATGGCGGTGCTCCGCCGATCGACCGCTCGACTGCCGATCGATCGATCGAAGATTTTGCTGATCGACCGCTCGACCCATCGAGGATTTCGCCGATCGACCGCCGACCGATCGCGTTCGGATCGGTCGACCGCCGATCGATCGATCGACCGCCGATCGAGCGCCGTTCGATCGCGATCGACCGCCGATCGATCGCGTTCGACCGCCGATCGATCGCGTTTGCGTCCCGATCATCCTTCTACAGGCCAAGAAGTACAGCAAGAAGAACACCTCGAGGGACTGAGCTCGGCGGCGGCTGCCCTGCTCAGTCCCCAGCCGCTGCGACGCGCGCTGGGGCGCGCTGGAGGCGCGCTGGAAGTCTGCCCCCGCCCGCGCAGACTTCCCTCGCTTAGACAAAAACTATATTCCTCCGTGGTCCGCCTCCCTTTCCTCGTGCACGGCGTCCTTGTAGCCATGCTCCTCTTATTTCTGGCGGTGCACCGCCCATGGGCAGCATCCGCCGACGGCGGTAGTTTGCCTCCTGTCCACACCCCGCACTCTTCTGGCGGTACACCGCCCGTTGCCAGCCATCCGCCGACGGCGGTACTCCGCCTCCTGTCCATGCCCCGCACTCTTCTGGCGGTGCACCGCCCGTGTGCAGCCATCCGTCGTCGGCGGTACTCCGCTTCCTGTCCATGCTCAGGAGTCTTCTGGCGGTGCACCGCCTGTTGTCAGCCATCCGTCGTCGGCGGTGCCCCGCCATCCGTCATCCGTTGTCACCCATCCGTCATCCGTTGTCAACCTTTTCCACCGCCTCACCCACCCTACTTCAACGGCTCGAAGGGCGCCCGCGGCGGCGCGCCAGGCGGGGGCGGCGCCATGGCCGAGCGATGGCCCCCTGCCGAGCGTCAGAGGCTGCAGGGGGCAGCGCTTCTGCGCCCGCGGCGGCGCGCCAGGCGGGGGCGGCGCCATGGCCGAGCGATGGCCTCCTGGCAAGCGTCAGAGGCTGCAGGAGGCAGCGCTTCTGCGGGGCGCATCGCGGGCGGCGCTGGACAGGTGCACGGAATCCAAAAATCATAATGCGCAATGTGTTTGAAGGATGTTTTGTTTGGTCGGCTTTTTCTTTTCAAAATGCCCAACCGATCTCCACCCGCCTTCCCCGCGCAGGGTGGCTCGCGTCCTGCTGCAGGACGACGACGAGCACGTGGCGGCGGCGACCGTGGGCGCCGACGTGGCTCGCGCGGTGGCGCCGCTTCTGGATGTTATCGAATTGCCGCGCCGAGACGGTGGCCCAGCGTTCAGGTGGACTGTATGTTTGCCCGACAAGATCGTCCCCAAGCTGGCCCACGCGGCGGGGCCTTGGAGTGATCGGTTCTGGGCGGCGATGCGGGTGTTTCCTTCGTCGCCATCGCAACCGTGGCGGATGCTGCTCTACCACGACGACGTGGTCGTCGGCGCGCAGCTCAAAGCTGCAAACCGCAGGACGTCCATTGTTGTGTACATTAGTTTTTTGGAGCTGGGCACATACCTTCAAGAAGAGGGCGCCTGGCTCCCGCTGGGAGTCCTTCGGTCAGAGGACAAGAAGGATATCACCGCAGCGGGCGTGGTGAGGGCCATCCTGCGGCGCCTCTTCCTCGGGCCAGGAGGCGGCGGTTTCGACGTCGGCGCGTCTCGGTTGCATTTCAAGTGCCACAGGCTGATCATGGACGAAAGCGCGGGCAAGGACACCTTCTCGTACAAGGGCTCCAGCGGTTGGCGGCCCTGCTGCAACTGCAAGAACGTCGTGCTCGACCAGGGGACTGGCACCCTCAGCCGTTGGGACCCGTCTGGTTACCTGGTGGGCATCGCTTGCGTCGACGCCTCGAGGTTCGACCCGATGACTGCGGAGGCGTCGGGGGCGGGCAATGCGCGGCCGACGCTCGGCGAGTCCAGAGAGTTCACGAACGGACTTCGCGAACTCCCTGGAATTCGCGAGCGGAGTTCGCTCGGCCGGCTCCCGCCAAGGAGTTCGCGAAGGGGTACGACGAACTCGTGGAACTTCAACGCACGGCGAGTGCAGTGGCCTTCCAGAATCTCCAATCCGCGTACGGCATCACTGTGAACGAGTTCTCGTTGATGGCCGACGTCGAACTCCGACGCGTTTGCTCGCTGGACATGTACACGCGCGACCCGATGCACATCATCCTGGCGAGCGGAGGCACGTTCCAGGTGGAGGTGTTCTGCCTGCACAAAGCAGTGGCGCGCGTGATTCCAGACGTGTGGGATCGGTGGCGAACCGATTTCCAGCGCTGGGCTCCAGGCCGCGGCGGAGGGAAAGCTCCCGTGCATCTCTTCTCCCCTGCCAGGAAGAAAGCCTGCGTCGAGGCAGGGCATTTCGTCGGCTCCGCGTCGGACTGCCTCGCCGTCCTGCCGTTCCTCAGGAACTGGCTGCACGTGGATTTCTTGCCGCATCACGCGCCGTTCCTGCCCCAGGCGCGGTCCTTTGAGGCCATGTATGCCGTCATGGAACTGTACCTGGCGGCGAAACGCGGCGGCTGCCCAGACACGTTCGATGTTGATTTCAAGCGCCATGTCGGGTTGGCGCTCAGGAAACACGTGCGGGCCTACACGGACGCGTGGATCGTGCCTAAGCATCATTATCTTTGGCACGCAGCTGTGCAGGCGGCGGAGGATGGGTTGATGCTCGACTGTTTCGTGCTCGAGCGAAAACACAAGCTCATCAAGGACACCGCGGAGCACTACGACCGCTTGGGCGGCATGGACAAGGATGTGATCACCCAAGTTGTGGCTACGTACTTGCACGAGTCCTCGGCCGCGCCGCGCCAGTCGCACAAATGGTGGCCGACCCCTGAGCTCGACGGGATCATCGGGCAGCGCGGTTGGGGCCAAATGGGCTTTGGTGCGCGCGCGAGCCTCCACGGGGGGCGCGCCTGCGGGGGCGCCTCTCGGGGCAACGCCGAGGCTCGCACGTGCACCAGGGCCTATCCAGGCACGGCGCCATCACTTGTCGTCGAGCTGCTGTCGGCGGCCTCGTCTACGGCAGCGGGGACGTGTGGCTCGAGGGCGACGCCGCGTTCCACGTCCACTGCGTGGCGGTGGCCGCGGGGCGCTCCTACCTCATCGTGGAGCCGCTGGACCCGGCGTCGCGGCCTGCGCCTGGGGAGTCCGCGTGGCGGCCACGAGGGGGACCGAGCTGTGCAAGGAGGAGGGAGGGGGAGGAGGGGAGGGAGGGGGAGGAGGAGGAACAGGGGGACGAGGAGGAGGGGAGGAGGAGGGGGACGAGGAAGGAGAGGAGGAGGAGGAGGAGGAGGAGGAGGAGGAGGGGGACGAGGAGGATGGGATGGCCCACTACGCCGCCGCCCCATAGGATGCGGCGCGCTGGCTGCTGAGGACGCCCCGCGGGCGCCTGCGGCGTACACCCGCCGAGCCGAGGACGGCTCGGTCCGCGCGCTGGTGTAAAACGCGCGCGCGCGGCGGTGCACCGCCTGGCGGTGGGCCGCCTGTTGTAAAAAATCACGTTCGCGCGGCGGTAGCCCGCCTGGCGGCATCCCGCCTGGGGAAAAGGAGGGACGGAGAGGAGGGGGACGGGAGCGGGGCCCCGCAGGCTGCACGGATCGATGGCGACGCCGACGCGTTTTTGAAAGCGCCCCCGCCCCCCATTTTCCATACGAAAAAGCAGACTTATCGGACTTATAAATTAGATATAAGTTACATATAAGTAAGATATAAGTAAACTAGTTTTGATGAAGATGGTAGATATAAGTAAGAAGAAGTAACATACATGCAGCATGTAACATACGTCAACGCCATCACCAAAGCCCCCCCCTCCGGATCCGGAAAACCGGGGGGGGTCACTACCGGTTCGAACCCCCCCCCCCCCTCCCCCCTACTCACCGCCAGCAAACGACTCCCGGTCCCCACCACCGTCCGCATCACATCCCCCACTGGTGTTTCCAGCACCACTGTCCTCACCACCGCTGTCCCCACTGGTTCCACCACCGCCCCTACTGTCCCCACCAGTGGCCCCACCACTGTCGCACTGTCCCCGCTGTCCCCAGAACTGTTCCCACCACGGTTCCACTCTCCCCACTGTCTCCACGGCCCCAACCACTGCCCGACTATCCCCACTGTCCCCACTGTCCCACTGACTCCTCCGCTGTCCCACTGAGCTGTCCCACTGTTCCCACCACTGTCCCCACTGTCCCCACCACTGTCCCCACTGTACCTCTGTCCCATTGTCCCACCGCCGTCCTCGCCACCGCTTTCACCACTGTCCCCACCACCATTGTACCCTCCACTGTCCCACTGTTTCCACCTCGTTCCCATTGTCCCCACACCACTGTCCCCACCACCACCGTCACCACCACTGTCCACTGTCCCCCCCTGTTCCCACCATTGTCCCCACCACTGTCCCCACCACTACCGTCCCCACCGCTGTCCCACTGTCCCACTGTCCCCACCACTGTCCCGCTATCCCCTCACCACTGTCCCCACCACTACCGTCCCCACCACTGTCCCACTGTCCCCCCACTGTCCCCACCACTGTCCCGCTGTCCCCTCACCACTGTCCCCACCAACACCGTCCCCACCACTGTCCGCACCCCCACTCGGTTTTCGAGGGGGGGGGGGGGGGGGGGGGGTTCGAACCGGTAGTGACCCCCCCCCCCTTTTCATGATGAGCAGGGGGGGGGGGGGGGGAGGGGTTCGAACCGGTAGTGACCCCCCCGGTTTTCCGGAGGGGGGGGGGGGGGAGGGGTTCGAACCGGTAGTGACCCCCCCCGGTTTTCCGCCAGCAGCGGTAGAACACGCTCTTTCACATATCATGATACATCTCTTCATGAGAAACATGTATGCGAAACTTTTGTGATAGATGAGATAGGTTCGAGCGGGCCTTCAAGTCTTTCACTCCAGGGGCACCTGTCCCCAGCGGGTCACCCGTCCCCGGCCGCGGGGTCAATTGTCTCCGGCCGGCCGGGTTCACCTGTCCCCGGCCACGGGGTCACCAGTAGCCAGCCGGGGTTACTTGTCCCCGGCCGGCTGGTGACACTTGTCCCCGGCTGGCGGGGGTCATCTGTCTTTGGCCAGCCGGGGTCGCGCGTTTCCCGGGCTGGACGAACGGGAGGTACGAAGTCTGCTACGCGCAGCTGGTTTCGGCCCTACCGCCAGGCCATTCCTCGATGCATGAGCGCCGCCCGGCGCCAGGAGGCGCCAGGAAAACAAGCCTTGTGAGCTGATTATGTACCTTGCCCTTTGCTATCCAACCCTTTCGTCCTCCCCAGTGCCTGCGCGTGCGTGCGTGCGTGCGCGTGCGTGCTTTTGATTGTGTGTGTGTGCGCGCGTGTGCCCCGCCAGGCCCTCGCGGCTGACCCTCCGTCTCAGGTAATCCGAGGGAGTTGTTGTTCAGCCCCCAGCACGGGTGAAATATGCCCGGCCGCGGGTGATTCTTCAAGACGCAAGTGGCCATATACATTTCAGTGTACATGTATGGTTCAATGTATTATGATGTGTGTATGTATGTGTGTATGTGTATGCGTATGCGTATGCGTATGCGTATGCGTATGCGTATGTGTAGGCGTAGGCGTATGCGTATGCATGCATGCATGTATGAATGTATGTATGTATGTGTGTATGTATGGATACATGCAATTATGTATGCCTGTATGTCTGTCTGTCTGTCGGTCGGTCTGTCTGTCTGTATGTATGTATGTATGTATGCATGTATGTATGTCTGTCTGTATGTATGTATGTATGTAGTATGTTTGGGTGTATGTATGTATGTATGTAGGTATGGGTGTATGCTTGTATGTTTGAATGATTGCATGAATGCGTACGAATGTATGCATGTATGCATGCATGTATGTATGTGTGTATGTGCCTGTATGTGTGTGTATGTGTAGGCTTGTGTATGTTTGTGTGTATGTGTAGATGCATACATGTATGTATGTATGCATGTATGCAAACATGTAGTATTACACATCTATATATGTATACTACATATGTGCTTCCATGCATACATCGCATCTTGCTGCTGTGCTGCTCGAGCAGGACGTCCACGAAGACATCAAACATGGGTTTCCGTTGCCTGCTGCGCGGAGCCCCGTGGTCCCCCTCGGCGCAATCACTTGGGTGAATCGGCTACAGCGGCAGTCAACTAGCGCGTCCGCGCTGGAGCCCGAGACGATGCTTACTAAGGCCCGGTTGGGCCTTTCTCGGGGACCGTTTGGGCCATCTTGAGGCGTCCGATGCGCATCGCAAGCCCGGGGACCAAGAATACGAAAAGGCGAACACTGTGGACCCAAAGCATGCTCGGAGGCCTCGTTCGGCGCTCCTTTCGGGCTCCTCGGAGCCTCACGTGCTGGCCCCGCTCGGGCTGGCGTCGGGCGGCTCCTGGGGCTGGTCTTGGGCCGCTGCGGGGCCAGGGGCCGAAAAGGGGGGGCAGATAAGAGATAACAGCGCGGGGGGGGCGGGACGGGGGGGGGGGGGGGGGGGGGAGGTGGAGGAGGAGGCAGGAGGGGAGGAGGAGCAGGAGGAGGAGGAGGAGGAGGGAGGAGGAGGAGGAGGGAGGGAGGAGGAGGAGGAGGAGGAGGAGGAGCGTTTACCACGAAGGAGGGAGGTGGGCGACAGCAGAAAGCGCGGTCGACACGCCGACGCGCGTGAGTTTCCTGCGCGCAGGGTCGGGCGTGAGCGCCCCCTCTTCTCCGCGCGGCGTGCAGCGCCGGCGACCTGCTGAAGCCGCGGCACAGGGCCGAGTTGTGTTCTCGCGCGGGGGGGAGGGGGGAGGAGGAGGAGGAGCAGGAGGAGGAGGAGGAGGAGGAGCAGGAGGAGGAGGAGGAGGAGGAGGAGGAGGAGGGAGGAGGAGGAGGAGCAGGAGCACGCCCCGTCTCTTTTAGTCGCTCAGGCTCCAGTCAACCCGCGTAATATGGCTGGGCAGCCTTCCCAAGGGTACCCTTGCATCCTTGCCGCTTCGGCCCATCCTTGGCGATTTTCGCTGGCCAGCCTCGTTCGAACAGCGTTCACATTGGCATCCGAGGCCCTTGCATCCTTACCTCGCATCCTTATGATACGGTTCGACTGTAGTCACCCCCAAGAAAGCACCGCTCGGCCAGACAACCGACAGTCAGAGGAGCAGGAGGTCATTCCCAGAGATGCGTCCCACAAGTTCCAGGTGTTCCTGCCGTCGTGCGCGGGCTCCAGAGACGAAGGCAGCCAGAGATGCTTGAGATTTCAGGACGCATCGTGGGCCAGACGCATTATAGTAGCCTTTTCGTCGTTTGAACCTGGCATTCTAGTATGCCCCAGCCCGCCAACGGCAAGCTGGAGCACACACACAAACATATATACAGATATACATATACATAATGTATATGTAGATGTATGTGTACACATATATATATATACATATATATATATATATATACTGGAACCTTCGCGCGCGCTCAGGTTCTAGTTGTGGGCACGGCCTGTGCGCTGAGGGGGGGAGATTCTTGCCACGAGGGCGGCGGAGTCTTCTCCCACCACATGGGGGGGTCTCTGATCATTCTCATGCGCTCCTGCGCCCTATTCGCACGCACCCTGGGCCCTGGATCCCTGCCCTCTGTACCTGGCGCGATCGTCGTCGTCGATGTCGGCGGCGCATGATCCCTTTCCCATGGGGGCGAAGAATGCCTCGCGCGGGTGGGGCGGGGCCTCCTCGGCTTGTGTTGGCCTGAATGCTCCATGGGGGCTCTTGGGGGTCTCTTGGGGGTCTCTGGGGGCCTGTCTCTTGGAGTCTTTAGGGGGCCTCTTGGGGTCTCTTCGGATCTACTTGGGAACTCTTGAGGGCCTCTGGGGACCTCTTCGGGCCCTCTTGAAGCCTCCTGGGGCCCTCTCGGGGCGGAAAACTGGATGTTTGAATGCTTGATCGTCCTCTGGGGCCCCTCTACGGGCCGCCGTGGAGTCCTCGTGGGCTGTCTTGGGTGTCTCTCGGGCCGTCCGGGGAGCGTCTTTGGGGCCTCTTGGGCCGTCTTGGGGTGTCCTGGCGAGCCTCTTGGGCCGTCTTGGAGCGTCGGGAAGGCGAAAGGGCGAGAAGGCCAAAAACGTAGAAAAACATTATGGAAGATAAACAATTATCCCTCCTCGGGGTCCCCTGGGGAGACCTCCTGGAGACTTCTTGGAGCGTCTTGGCGGCCGCTTGGGCCGTCTTGGGCTCATCTTGGTCGTTTCGGTGGCCTCTGGGGGCGTCTTGGGGGCCTGTGGGGGCACTCCGGACTCGTCCTGGGGCTCTCTAGGCAGGTTCGCGGCAAGGCCGGTACTCTCCGGGGGACCTGAAGCCACCATGGCGACCAGGGGCAGCTGGGCGAGGGCCCCCGCCCCCGGTACCCCGATACATGTTATATCTATATATATATATATATATATATATATATATATATATATATATATATATATATATATATATATCCGTAAGGGCTTCGCCCCATGCCGCCGGCCCCCTGTCTCGGATAATGGGAGATGCAAAAGCTAAGTCATGAGGTCTGGGCGCCGCCGTGAAGCTGTGTCGGGACCTGTTTGTTTTTGGACTCTGACCATACGGATTTGCATCAGGGGTGCCGCCGGATTTCAGACACGTGGCACATCTCTTCTGTTTTTGGATCCTGACCCTACGGATCTGCGTGGGGGGTGCCGCCGGATTTCAGACATGTGGCAGATCTCATGTGTTTTTAGACTCTGACCCCACCGATCTGCGTGAGTGGTGCCGCCGAATTTTAGAGATGTCGCAAATCCCACGTGTTTTTGGACCCTGACCCCGCCGATCTGCGTGAGGGGTGCCACCGAATGTCAGAAATGTTGCAAATCCTATGTGTTTTTGTACCCTGACCCCGCCGATCTGCGTGAGGGGTGCCAGCCTATTTTAGAAATGTGGCAAATCCTGTGTGCGTTTTCCACCCTGACCCCGCCGATCTGCGTGAGGGGTGCCAGCAAATTTTAGAAACGTGGCAAATCCTGCGTGCTTTTAAAACCCTGACCCCGCCGATCTGCGTGAGGGGTGCCAGCAAATTTCAGTCATGTGGCAAATCCCATGTGTTGTTGGATTCTGACACCGCCGATCTGCGTGAGGGGTGCCACCGAACTTCAGAAGTGTGGCAAATCCCACGTGTTTTTGGACCCTGATCCCGCCGATCTGCGTGAGGGGTGTCAGTCAGTTGTTACCCACCCCAGCAATTCAGACAACACGCTCAGGGCCTGGTGCAAATGCCCGTTTTGGGCCTCCCCCCCTCGCGCGGTCCATCAGCAAGGAATACAGCAAGCAGTAAGAAGCATAATTGTAACAGTGGAAACTGGAAGCTGCAACTGGTACAGGAAACTGCGAAGTTTTGGCCTGCAGCCTGGTGGCCCCACAAGGGGCCGGCGTGTATACACATACGTGTACGTTACACATATCTCTCTCTATATATATGCATGCATGCATGCATATATGTATGTATGCATGCATGCATGCATGCATACATGTATGTTATGTTTGTTTGTTTGTTTGTTTGTTTGTTTGTTTGTTTGTATGTATGTATGTATGTATGTATGTATGTATGTATGTATGTATGTATGTATGTATGTGTGTATGTGTGTATGTGTGTATGTGTGTATGTATGTATGTATGGATGCATGTATGTATGTATGTATGTATGTTTGTTTGTTTGTTTGTTTGTTTGTTTGTTTGTTTGTTTGTTTGTTTGTTTTTATGTACAGCACCAGCAGTGTGGAGCGCGAGGGCTTGCGGGCTGTCCACGCGGGGGGCGCGCATGTCGCGGCTTCCTCGCGCGCGGAGGGCAAGATGGTTGCCATCAACATCGAGGTCACCGGACGGGGTGGCCGCGGCGGGGGCGGCAGGCCAGCTCGGGCCCCTCCTCGTGCCCCTGTCGTTGGAGGAGGGGGGACGACTGCCGAGGCCCGAGTCTCTGCGTATCCGCTGCCTGCCGCGGGAAATTCCGAGCGGATGAAGGCAGCGAGGCTTCGCGGCGAGGCCCGCTCCGGGACGGACTCTTGGGGTTCCGAGGTCACCGCACGGTCTGTCACCGCACCGTTTCGGGACTCCAAAAATCCGTGTCAGCGTGCGCCCGAGCTTGGGGAGCCACTGTCCCGGGGCCCCAAGAGGTGGTGGACATTGGTTTGTCCCACAGCTTTGGGTCAAGAAGAGGCGAAGCGTCCTGGCTCGCCTATAGGCCTACCAAAGAATGCTGTAAACACATTTTGCCGTCTGTACCACATGCTCTTAGAGAGGGCAGCCTGTCTGGTTTTGACACATCGCGTTTATGTGCTGAGAACAGTAATTCTGTGCTTCGAACACTTCTGGGTTCTATGAACATGTCGTGGTAAGCCTATAGGAGTGCCTGGACGGTCGGCCCCTGCTCAATTGGGAGTTGCAGCGATATCCAGACCCGCTGCCTCCTGGGACCCCGGGACACCTGAGCGACGCAGAAAAAGGGAGCCCTCTTCGCCGACGTGGGCGCGTGAGCTGCCCGCGTGAGGCTGCGCGTGAGCGCCCTCGCGTCCAGCAGTGTGGCGTGCCGCGCCAGCGTCCCGCTTAAGCCAGCGCGTAGGGTCGCTATTTCTCAGAGCGCCGAATCATCAGGGGTAACTCGGGGCAGGGCTACCTCTTGTTCGTCTTTCGGGATTCCGATCCCGAGTTCCCCCAGGCCCGAGCTACCCCGGATAATCGGGGCGTCCAGAGCCCCAAATCATCGGGGGCAGCTCGGGTCAGGGCGAACTCGGGTTCGTTTTCGCGGGAATCCACACCCGTGTTGCCCCGGACCCGAGTTACCTCGGACAACTCGGGCGCCCAAATGAGACCCTTGGAGGCTCCAGCGATCTCCGGAGCCGCGGCTCTCTGGAGCCACGGAGCACTTGGCTCCCGAGGCGGCGAACCAACGCAAAGCTCAGGTCGGGCGTGTCCTCCCACAGGCTACAGGCGGATTCCGAACGAAAAACGAACGATTGTCAAAACTTGCCCCTAGAATGCCCCAAGATTGTCCAGAAATCGTTTCCAGAGCGTCTCTTGACTATTCTTGAAGATGCCTCCTGTAGAGGGACAGGCTCGACTTAACGCAAAGCCTTCGCCTCGCACCGGTGGGTGCGGAGGAGCAGGAGCGGCGGCAGCGGCGACGCGATCTCGGCAGCTGCTGCTGCAGCCGCGGCAGCAACACGCGCAGGAGCAGAAGAGCGAGGAACAGTTCGAGAGGGGAGAGGAGCAGCAATGACTCAGGATCGTTCGACCGACCCCCATCCCCATTTCTATCCAGACCCGCATTTTCACCGCCCAAGCTGGGGATACCTACCCGGTGCGAAAGGTATTCATCTTGAGCACTGACGGCTAGGGCGCTTCCGAACGGGACCCCTCTTCCCCCCGTCACCCGTTATGAAAGGTATTCATTTTGAGCACTGACGGTTCGGGCGTCTCCGAACGGGACCCCATTTTCCCCCCGTAGTTCCCTAGCACGGCAGCCTTCGGCGTGGTTGTGCGGGAGAGCATTTCGGGGTTTTCCTGGGTGTAAAGTGTCTCTCCCATATAATTTCACAAAATTCAAAAGGGAAAATCACTCTTGGCTGTTTCCCACGCAGTTTTGAACATCTCCCCGTATGAGAGCACACATAACAGTCATTCCCGTAGTACTCCTCATCAAACCGTCCAGGCATGTCAATGTTAACCAACATGCATAAACTTTCGTAGCGGGGATATGCCCTTCGAAACCCGACGGAACAAACTTATATCCGCGCCCAGCGGGGGGTAACCCGGCCAGTAGGGCCCACACCACGCCCATCGAGATAAGGATCGGTTGAACGATGCTCAATGGCGCGCCGCCGTTGGGAGCCCGGCCGCGTGTTGAGTTATTGAAACCTCTTCCTCCGCCGTCTCTGTGCCGCCGCCGCCTCTCTGTCGACGCGCCGCGCTGCGTGCCCGCAGCTGTTCCAACAAGGATCAAGCCGGCACCTCGGGCCAGTTCCGCGCGTGGAAAACAAGAGCGCCGACCGTGTCGTCGTCGCGTCGTCGTCTCCGTTTTCCCGTGCACATATTTTTTACATTCTAGCTTAACGACATTACCGCCATGGCGATACGAGGGGTTCGGAGCATTGCTGAGACCAACATTACTTCATCTTCACATTCCACATTTGTAGAGGACGCTTTTCCTTTAGCATAGCAAACACTTGTTAACCAGCCGAATGCCAATGATTGCATCTGATGCGCATATGGACACAAACGAGGCTGCCAACGTGAATGCGCAATATGCAATATCCGAGAGTCTGGAAAGAACACCGCATCAGACTTGGTTGGTCAGTCGCCCCCACAACTTGTTCAAATCTCACTCGTGGATGAACTGTTTGTATGAGATTCGGGAGAAGCGTCGGCTTTAGTTCATTGCACGGTTCAAGGCGATATCACCGGACGCGACTTTATTGCTCACATGGATTTGGTTCGACGGTCGATGCTCAGAGTTTGTAGGGGAACGCGCGCCGTTGATTTCCTTGTAGCACGCAAGAGACGTTGACGGGAAAGCCCCAGCAGCGAAGAGACCCAATGGACAGGAATACATCAGCGTGGAACAGGGTTCGCCGACGCAGGCTGCCATGCTCACGGGGAGCCCATCAGGAGCTAGCACATGCCCCGTGATGTGAGAAGTTGAGGGAACACCATGTGAACCCATGTCCCCTCTTTCGAATGCCAGGCGTCAGACTCTCATCTCCCAGTTGATGCCGAGATCCCGCGGGAGTTCGAGGAGCAGTCAGGGCCCCCGTGGTTCGTCATCAGGTCGCGTCTCGATCAGGGCACGTCGTCGGGCGCAGGGGCCGCGGTGTCAGGCCGCGGCAGAAAACCGATGACCGGGAAACGTGAAAATGGCAGGTCGCCAGCGCCGTCGACCTGCGCGCAGGTTCTGTTCGCGCATCTTTCCTCGTTGCAGCGTCAATTGGCTCTGCCCAGAACGCATTGCAGCGACAGAACCTAATTGCCAACGTCTTGCCGCTGTCGCCCAGCAACAGGAAGAGGCAGAGAACAACGCATCATCGGGAAGAGGGGCTTCGTGATTGGATGATTGCTCACATGCAAGAATTCGTGCGTCAACGCGGTGAACCGTTTTGGCATGTGCTGAACGGCGAGGAAGGATGGCACTGCTCGCGCGCCAGGCTCAGCTCAGTCGCCACGCAACATTGAAGGCAGGTCAGCTCTGCCTCCGCTAAACTTATCTGCCAACTTGATGATGTTTGAAAAGGTAAAGGCCATTGCGGGGGCAAGAACAGAAAAAGCATTGCATATGCAATATGACAGTGCAGTCTGCCGCAGAAGTGGCGACGACTTCTGAGCGCGAGCGCCTTTCAAAATATGGCCGCCCAGGCTATTGCAATGACGCGGCATGCCCATGATTAATGCGTCTGCTGCTGTAAGCACGCGAAGCGTCGGGGGCAATCTGCCACCGCAGCGCAGGGGGGGGGGGGCGCGAAGGAAGTGGACGAGAATTAACGATGGTATAGTCGAGAAAACCAGTCACATATAGAACTGAAGGCCTGACGAGAGACTCGGGCTCGCAATGGGTTGGCTCAGCGATGGGAACTCCAGCTCTTTCCCCTTGCAGGTTTAACCTGCGGCGCTGGGGAAATATGTTCGACGCTGCAGGCTCAGCCCGCGACGCGAGGACGTCCGACCAAGCAGACTGCGGGATGGGGCCTCCAATGCACGCCCAGGAGCCCGCGTCCGCCATCGCCGAGCGGCGCGGCCACTGCGGCAGCCTCAGCGGATGATCGCGCAGACCTACCGCTCTACGGGTAGGGTGAAGGCGCATCATTACAGCTTCTGGAAGTTTGGAGATCTGCCACTTTTGCACGATGCCAGAACATGAGAAGTGCGCCCACTGCTCCAAGTTTCGCAGCAAGGACCACCCTGGCTCGACGACCGAGCGCCGCGGTCAACGCGTTCGAGAGAAGTTGGGCGCAGATGCAGAATCCGCCCAGGAAAGCTTTGCGGCGGGGCGAAGACGATGCCAGCAACGAGCGCCGAGGATGGCTACTCTCATAAAGCAACAGGCAGATCTGCTGGAGACAATTCGGAAGGAGAAGGAGGAACTTGAAAACAAAGGCCAACCAGTCCATGATGGAGGGTTCACCATCACCCAAACCCAAGCACAATTCCCTGAGTGGGCCTTATTTATCCGTGAGGGCACGGCTCTTGCGCCTCGACGCGATGATCGCTTCGGATTTGACAGGGAAGTTCTCCCGCGCGCGACCAGGGGAGGATTTGCCCGCGCGGCAGACGCGTCTCATTGCCCAGGTTGACCGAATGGAGCAAGATGCCCATAATGAGATGCGGCGACCCACGGGGCGCGAGATGACACGCTTCATGTTCATTTGGCTGTTCGTGCGCACGGATCACGGGAGGGGCCGCATTTGCCCGGGATGACTATTTTAATCCAGCCCTGGCATGTTACTATTGCCCATTCTAAATAAGTCGCGGGACTCATACATGCATCCGACATGTGATGGTTAACATTAACAAGAGCCGCCCGGACGAGGACTTGCATTTTCCATGACAAATGGATGTCTCTCCACCGTGAACTCCACTGGGGGGGGGGCAGCCATCTGAAGAGATGGCAAACGAAACTTGTTCCCAGGTTGCAACTTATGTCAAGCCCTGCGAACGGTTGATGAGCCAATCGCGCAAATCCATGGACAAGGAGCGGAGCGAAATTAATTTCGATTGTCGGAACAAGACGATTAACCATCGAGGTCGCCATGGGGATATTGGCGCCAACGCTCCCCCAGGGGTCAAACTGCGGGACGCCCGCAGACCTTCGGAGAAACCCATTGACAAGGTCAAATATGGCCGAATGACAAAGGCGTCACTTGCATATTTGTGGTCCAGGGGATCGATCGCCAAAAGCAAAACCAGGGATCCCCATGCAACCGTGAGAAGCCAAGAGCAGCCCCTGGTTCGCAACCGGCTTAACTAGCGGCGAGGCTAAGCGCTGCGCCATCAAACGATACTTGGCCAGCACAGCGGGGAGTGGAACTAACCCAAGAAAGAAAAACGACAGGAAGACCAGAAACTCCCGGAAGGTGCCGAAACCGGGGTTTCCTACCCCGCTGCAATTGTGCATGGGGCCATTTTGGTTGCGGCACGCTTGCGTTCTGCAGTCGACGGGGCACAGGCAGATGCGCTTGAGCACTAGAGTCGAAAAAGGTAGCCCACTGATAGTTCATGCCTCCTTTGCCCCGTCCAATACAATCGTTTTTCCCGCTGCTGGTGTCGGCCCCGGAACGTAGGTCGGCCGACCCACGTGCATGTTGTAGTTTCGCGTTGGACATACCTCGTGTGCGCGTACAAAAGCTTCGCTTATCGGACATGGACATCCGTTTTCAGATTGCCCGGGCGTTGGAAATGGAACCCTTTTGCGTTGGGGATGGGTTCGCCTTAAATTGCTCCAGACTTCGCCTAGGGTGTCCCTCAAGTTTTCGATGGAAAGTCGAAGCTTGGATTCTAAAAAAAGGTTTCGTATTTAATTCGGGGTTCCTTAGGTCAACGCCTCGACTGTAGTCCTGGGAGGGTCTCCTCGGCCCCGGGCCGCCCCGCACCTCCCCCGCCGCCTTGCAGGGGCCGATCCCGCAGCGGCTCGCGGCGCCGCGCCCGCTCGCTGAGCCGCAGGCCGCGGCACCGCTCGAGGAGCGCCCCGCCCGCCGCGGCCGCGCCACAACTCTCGGCGCCCCTTCGGCGGCCCCTCGGCGACCCCTCGGCGGCCCTCGGCGGCCTGCGGCGCTCCTCGGCGCCCCTCGGCGCCCTTCGGCGGCCCTCGGCCCGCGGCGGCCTTTCTTGCGGTCTTCGGCGGAGTTCGTGCGCCCCCGGCGCTGCCGCAGTGCGTCAGGGACCGCAGTTTGGGAGGGGGGGCGCTGCGTTATTTTATGTCGGGCGTGTCCCCCCTGCAGGAGGATTTTCGACGGAAAATAACAAAAATACCCACACATGTCCCACAAATGCCCCAGACTATTTTTTCATTCTTGTTTGACTATGTTAGGGGTATTTTCATTTTTCGTTGAAAATCCCCCTGTAGGAGGGCAGGCCCGACTTGAGCATTATTCCCCTCGTCGCCCCCCCCCCTCCCCCCCATAACGCCCGTGATGGCCGCAAATCAAAAATGCGTTTCGGGCTGCACATTTCCCATGCGCCGCTCGAGGCGGGGCTGCCCTGAGAATTGCGGCGGCGGGCGAGGGGGGGGAAGCGAGAAGGAGAAGGCCCTCTCAGAAGGCGGCGGGATGTTTCAGAAGCTCTCGCGCCTTCGGAGAAGTTGTCCGTGTCTTCGGGGAAGTCCCAGAAAGCTGCTCAGAAGGCCAGGGGATTTCCGAGCCTTCTGAGAAGTCTGAGAAGGCCCGCCCCTCATCACTTCCCTCACGGGCTCGCCGCCGATAACCACGCGCCACGCGGGGCAGCTGCCCTCGAATGTTTCAGCTGTTCGGCGCGGCGGTCCCACGCACTGACAAGGTCTATCTTTACGAGTGTCTGGGATGAGATCGAAACTGAGTACGAGCGGGATGGGGCAAGGACGGCCGACCGAGGGTCTGCAAGTGGGCCTGGGCATGACAGGGGTCTTACCTGTCGACTCCCCTTTGGGATGCCTCCTCCTCCTCCTCCTCCTCCTCCCTCCTCCTCCTCCTCCTCCTCCTCCTCCTCCTCCTCCTCCTCCTCCTCCTCCTACGTGCGACCGACGTGCCGTCCTTGCCACAGCGCGGTGATCACGGGGGGCTGTTGAAGAGTCCAGAGCCGCGCGTCCAGCCGCGAGCGAGGGATTCCCTTTGGGGCATCCCGAGGGTGCGAGTGCGAGCGGGCCCCCGAGACACCCTTGGTCGGATACCCCTTGTGTTCAGTCGGGCCTGTCCTTCTACAGGAGGAGTTTTCAAAAATGATCAAAAAAACATGGTCTGGGGACGATTTTCGGACTATGTTTGTTGATTTTGGAGGATTGTTCGGCTATTCTTAATTCTGCATCCAAAATCCCCCTGTAGGGGGACAGGCCCGACCGAACCCTCAGGTGGCCCAAAAGCAATGCTTGCTTCGTCGCGGTGATCACGGGTTCCTGACAGCAAACGCACCCAGAGTCTTGGGGCGTCTTGATTTTGAGCGAGTCTGGGTAAGGCTGAGTATGCGGGAGTCTGCGCACGAGTGAGTCTGAGCACGGGTAAGTCTGAGAGGGAGTGGGCCTGAATGTGACTCCCGGTGTGAGTGATTTTGTGCTTTTGGGGTGGAAGGGAGGATGCGGGAGGGGCGATGCAGAGACTGATAAGCGAAGTCCCACATTTAGAGCATGTGGGGGGAAACCATGCACCTTTGGATGTCCGCACAGCCCTGGACAGCGCATCCGCCGCCGCCCCTGGCGCGCGCCGCGCGCCCGGTCGGGAGTGCGGGGAAGGGGGTCCAGCGCCAACCCAAGAAGTCTGTGCGGACTTCGAAGTCGCTTCCTCCATGCTCCTCCTCTTCCTCTATCCCCAATCCTCCTCCTCAATCCCTTTTCCTCGTCAAAACGTTCTCCCTGTCGCACCCCGAGGCCAGTTTTAAAGGCGGGCCGGGCGTTGCGCCTGAGACTTCCTCACCATTTATGATTCGGAAGCTTACACATTGGCAACAGTTTCACAGATGGAGGGTGGGTCGTTTTCAATATGTGGCTCTCGCCTTAGCGCGGCGCACGATCGTTTAAAAACATTGCAAGCGTTTCACAAATTGATGGCGGGTTGTTTTTCTAATGTGGCTCACGCCTTAGCGCGGCGCACATTCGTTTAACAACAATTGCAAGAGTTTCACTAATTGAGGGCGGATGGTTTTCAAACTGTGGTTCTCGCCTTAGCGTGGCGCACAGTCGTTAAACAAACATTTGGAAGAGCTTCACGGATTGAGGGCAGGTTGTTTTCAGAATGTGGCTCTCGCCCTAGTGCGGCGCACATTCGTTTAACAACAATTGCAAGAGTTTCACGGATTGAGGGCGGTTCTTTTTCAACATGGTGTTCTCGCTTGAGCGCAGCGCACATTTGCTTTAAACGTGTCTGAAATCGTGTTTTGAAAAGATTCAGGATTATGCGGGTGCAACAGTTATGTTTGCTCGCTATGTTGACGTCCCAGGAATGGTGTTCTGTCACGATTCAGAATTGCCGAGACGCAAGGGTCAGGCTGACCCGTGGCGTTGGATTCCCGAGAACTGTACTTTGGTATTCTTCAGGGTCTTCAAACGGTTGTCTTCCAAAGAAGCGGTTCCTTCAATGGAAACTCACCGTGGCAGTGGCCTGTGGAGAGGGATTTTGGAGGGAGGGTTATTTCAACATCATCGACGACTCTTGGGTTTACGTTGGTCCTCCTATTCCTCTTCCTCCTCCTCCTCCTCGTCCATCCTCCTCTCTCCATCCCTCCCGCGGTTCCTGCAGACAAGTGCGCGCGGGGGAGGACCGCGCGCCTCCTCCGCGCGCCGGAAGAGGGACGCAGCGAGCACTGTGCTTCATGTCCGATCATCGTCAAAACAATAATGAAAGGGGGAGGAGGAGGAGGCGGAGGAGGAGGAGGAGAAGGGGTTGGAAGAGGAAGAGGAGGATGAGGAGGAGGAGGAGGAGGAGGATGAAGAAGAGGAGGAGGAGGAGGAGGAGGATGAAGAAGAGGAGGAGGAGGAACAGGAGGAGGAGGAGGAAGAGGGAGGGCTTTTCACTTCCTCTTCATATCCCATGCCTCGTCGGGGCACTGCTGTCAGAACATGGCGAGGCTGTGGCCTGGGCTCAGTCACTGGGAGAGGCCGCCGATCTGATGACGGCCATGACAGAGCGAGCTGGTAGAACTGACAGAGTTCCTGCTGCCGCTGCCCCGTCATCTCATGTTGATCTTCCTCACTTGGACATCGAGGCCCAGGCAGTGCTCGGCGCCGCAGCCGAGCTTGTGGCCGTCCTGGGAAGCAGCACGTGGTGCTTTTGCGTTGCTTCGGCACCCAGGTGCAGCAGATGATGTATTGCGCCGCCTCAAGGATTGGTTTGCATCCGCTCGTGCTGCTGTGCATCCTGCTCCCGCATCGGGGCACGAGTCGGACAACAGTGGTTTGGTTTCGCTTGTCACGGACAGCGATCGGTACGACTTGGCACCCAAGGAGAATATCAATGAAATCGCCGTGGACATGGATATCGGGGAGCCCCTGAAGATGGGAGGTTCGGTCAGTGGGCCCATGATTTTCAATAGCAGCGGCGACGTGGAGGACGAGTTCCGCTCTGAATATCCTGGGGTCTCTTCGGGGACCTCGCGTACCTCCTCCGAGGACTCCTTCGACGCGGACGGGGAAGGGCACGGCCTTTCGAGGCGCAAGAGCATCCCATGGGCGCCAGCGAGGGGAAGGCACAGGAGTTTGCCACCGCAATATCTGCAGTGCCTAGTGCTCTTCAGGATGATGACACATCCACCTCCGCCCGCAGTCAGCAGTCGGGTAGGAAACCCTTCTGCATGTACCAGCTTGCTCATTCGATCGTGAAGAGGAGTTTGCCCATAGAGTACAACCCCTTCAATGAGGAAGCGGTCGGGCGGGACATGATCACCGCCTACTTGGAGTCGTGCGACGCCAGCCATGCGAGGAGCTTCTACGGCCTGGCGGTGAGCCTGCTCCAGGCGGTGAGGCGGCACCTCCGTTTCAGCCAGGCTCCCGAGCTCCTGCCATGAGGCTGAGCGGCAGCGCCGCTTTACCCTTCACACCTTAAACACCTCAGCGACGAGGGTCGTTTCGAGTATTACGTGTTCCTGCTAGAGTCCCTCGGGCTTCTCTAGCTGTTAAAGGTCTCTTGTCCTCCTCCTCCGTCCTCCTCCCACCGCCAGCAGCAGGAGCAGCACGGCGCGGCCGCAGCCCGTGCTCTGTTCGAATGGGGGTGGGAAGAGCGGGGGAGAGCGGGGTGTTGGGGGAGGTCAGCGTGAGCGAGGCATCGCCCAGGGAGGCGGGCATTGTCTGGACGGGTGCCAGGCGGTACTCCGAGCGCCAGGGCAAAGCAGGCTCGCCCAGGCCGGGGATTTCGGACGCATCTTTATTATTGTTACCCTCTTTTTTCCCTCCTCTCGGTTTTCCTTTTTTTTTTCTGCGGTGCGTCCATAGACCCCCTTTTTACACGTGTTTTGGTGAGCTCTGAGCTTTGAACTCACCAGTGCATCAGTGCATCAAAGGAGGAGGAGGAGGAGGAGGAGGAGGAGGAGAAGGAGGATGTGGAGGAGGAGGAGGAGGAAGAGCAGGTTGAGGATGAGGAGGAAGTGAGGAGAGGGATGAGCAGGAGGAGGAGGAGGACGAGGAGGACGAGGCGGGGAGGACGAGGAGGAGGAGGAGGTCCACCACCCCTGGCCGGGGCCGTCCTGGGATCCAGGATGGCGTGCGTGCCCCCCTTGGTCGAGGCCAGGAGGCTGCGAGGGCGCCATAGGCCGTGCCCCTTGCCAGGGGTGGTGGTCTCGCAGAGGTGCCAGCTGCGAGGAGGCGATGCCACGCTTGCTTCCTTATTTCCCACGCCCCTTCTCCAGCCCAGAGGAGGAACAGGAGCCCATGCTAGTACCGCTATCCTCGCCCCGTTTTCGTTTTTTCGGGCCTCATCGGAGGCACCCGTCGCCAAAGTTGGATTCGATTCGAAATTCTGGTCAGAACGCTTCCCGGGAGAGGTCCGTGGAGTAGCGGAATCGGTACCTGTGGGTTTCTCCACAAACTCCGCCTTGTCACCACCCCAATGCGACTCCTACTGCTATTGCCTCCGCCACTCCTGCTGCTAGGTTTTGGACGGCGACGGCGGCGATTAGTCTTCAAGTGTGTACGGCTATCGACTGGCATTCGGCCCATCCCGCCGCCGTGCCTGGGTCGTGGACAAAGGGGCCTCTCAAGAGTTTTTGGGGAAGCCTCTTGGAGGCTTCTTGGGAGCCTCCTGGGGACCTTGAGAGCATGCTGGCGGTCTCGGGGGCGACCCTGGAGCAGAGCGCTCGAAGGAAGAGCTCGTGCTTTCTGGCCTTGGGTCTGCATCGGGGGTCTCTTGGGTCCTCTTTGGAGGCCTCGGGGCAATCTTCGGACGACCTGGCGTCGCTCGGACGTGTGTATTTCTTTCCCGGCGAGAACCCTTGAGGAGCATCCTGGACAATTGATCAAAACAAAAAGAAACACGCGCGAAACCGACAAATGCACGGGAATGGACGTCCGAGCGACGGCAAGATGATCGTGGGGCCTTTTGTTGGGCGGTTGCGGGCGCCCCTCGGGGCTGAAAGAGGCGGGCATGCCGAAGCCACGAAGCAGGCTGCTGCGTTTCTCAAGAGGCTGCCTGCCGAGGCGGCCGCTCCCCTGATGCTTCGAGCACGGGGATCGACCACAGAATCGATGTGCACCAGCATTCGATGCTCCCCTCATCGGCTCCACGAGGGAGGCCTGGCATGCTCCCACATCCACTGAGAGGTCTGAGCATTTTCCGAAGAATCGACGAGAGCTTTGATCCGCGGGGCGAGCAATATTCTGTAGCCGATGCCCTGCTCGAGCACGTCTGTTGTGCTGTGCTTGTCTGGCCCGGCAAAGCGCCCGGGGGCCGCGCACCCTCGTCGAAACCGCGGCGCACCTCGCGGACCCCAGACCGGCCCCCTCACGTCTATCCGCACGAGCGGGTCTAGGCCTCCTAGATGGCGTCGGAGTAGATGGGGTCGGAGGATCGCGCCGCATCGCCGATGCATCAACGATGCGGCTCGATGCGCAGCCAGATTCTCTCCACGCCGACGTCGCCGACACATCGCCGACGTCGACGCCTCATCGCCGGTGCGTCGGCGATGCATCGCCGATGCATCGCCGATGTATCGCCGATGTATCGGCGATGCGGCGCGGTCCTCCGACCCCATCTACTCCGACCCCATCCAGGAGGCCTCTAGCGGGGGTCACGGCCAGAGATGGAGTGACACCGTTCAGTCTGCGAGCGTTTTCGTATCTGGCGTTTCGACATTAGGCGGAAGGGAGGGGGGAGACCGCTGCGTAACGCGACGGTTTGCAACAGTGCGTCCTATGGGGGAGACCCCCCCCTGCCTGAAGCAGGCGCCAGAAACAGCCAAGATCCACTCCACGGGGGGGGGATGGGGGGGGCGAGGGCCCGCGCCGATCGGCAAAACAATGCATAAGAAAACCAGTACTTCACACCATCCCATGTTTGATTGGAGCCCCGTCTACTTAACCTGCTTACTCCAGAGTCAGATGCGTGGCTGACGTAATGTTCGAAGGCATTGCCGAATTAGACTTCTAGCCATTCTAAGGCATGTGTTGTCGGGAGGTTGCATCACACGCGCATGAAAACTTTAGTTCCCGTTGTCGCATAGACCCCAGGAGTTGGACCATACAACCGGGGACCCATTCGTACAAGGCTTCGGGGCGATGCCAGTGTGACCTCATCAGCTTCAACGAATTGGTCTGACCTCAAGTATAGGGAGGAGGGGAAGGAGGAGGAGGAGGAGGAGGAGGAGGAGGAGGAAGAGAGGAGGGGGGGAGGAAGGAAGGGAGGGAGGGAGAGAGGGAGGGAGGGAGGGAGGGAGGAGGAGGAGGAGGACGAGGACGAGAACGAGGATCGAGGGAGGCCAGGAACTTGTCCACGCACCGCTGGACACCAACCAGATCTCGGCTTCCCAGGCTGATTCGCTGCAGAGGAGGCAGGAGTCAGTGCAGCCACGAAGTTGCGAAATACTCTGACAGGGTCACGTTCATCGTGCTTGCTTTTTCGGTTGTCTTCCCCCGTCACGTCAGACCCATCATCATCACACCTTCAACATGGCTTCACTATCGCAATTCGGCCACCATCGGTGAAAAGGTTGGTCAACTAGAGCCTACCCGCGTCCTCATCCATATGATCCGTTCTGCCCGAATCAATGTGTTGTTCATCTTCGTACCCTGGGCTGGGCTGCTTTCGATTTTCATGCCAGAGCCAACGAGGCAAAACGGTGCGTCAGAGTTGGTGTATTCCGCGGCGTGGAGTTCGTCTGGTGGACAGCTTGGCCAGCCGAGACATGAATTCATTCGAGCGTTCCCCACCCGAGAGCGCGAGGCGGGAAACCCGGGCAGCATTGGGACCATGGGGCTTGACGGCCGCAGTACGCAGGGTGTGCGAGGCGGGTCGGGAGTTCTCTTCTTCAAACCCAGCAGCCCGAATTTGTCGCGTCGGGGACAACTACGTCGCTGGTGCCTTAGAGTTGTCTGAACCGTGAAGTCTCCATGTGTCCATATTATGTTTCTCCCGAACGTGTTGCCTTCGGCTAAGGCCATAACGCAAATGCGCCGAATGGGACGCTTGCGCAGGAGGACGTGCGGCAGAGGATTTGGCACGTCGCTCTTGCGTGGGACCAAACGCGTGTTTGCCGAGTCACTAGCTCAGTTTGTGTGTGTGTGCGCAGTCAACCCGCATAGTAATAATGGGCAACCTTCCCAAGGGTACCCTTGCATCCTTGCCCCTTCGGCCCATCCTTAATTATTTTCGCGGGCCATACTCGTTCGAAAAACGTCAACGTGGTCCTCCAAGTTCTTTGCATCCTTACCGCGTATCCTTATCATACGGGTTGGCTGCGCAGTGGAGACCCATGCCAAGAAACACTCTGCTTGCCTCCAGGGTGCCCTGGGTTTCTCAGTTGTTACTGGGTCTGCTATGGAGAGCGTGACGCTCCCACCAAAAATCAGTGGACGTCCTGGGGTCTCAGGGTTGGGCTTCTTGTGGAGGGCTTCTTGCAGTCGAGCTCCTGCCGTGTACGGGTTGACTGCATGTTATGCGCGCTTCTGTACGCACTGGCCTCTCGAGAAGCCTAGGGGAGGAGCCCGAACGAGTCTCGGGCCCACGGCTGGGCAGACACTGGAGCAGGGGAGCCCGAGGGACAGCAGCTACCGGTGCCCGCCCTCGCCGCCCCACGCTTTTTCGAACCTGCAGGGCCGCCCAGGAAGAATAGAGACTGCTCGCACAGCGCTCCGGATCGCTGCGTTGAATTGGGGCATGCCCCGCTACAGGTGGAATAGCCAAGAACAGACCAGAAATGCTATGGTTCCGATTTCTCGTGTCCTCAGAATCATGCAGCAGGTTTTCGCGTTATTGCTTCTCCAACCCAATAAAAACCGTAGGAGGACATGCCCGACCTGACGCTACAATCCGACGCTCCGAAGAATGAGAGCGGGCGGTGTTTTTCTGTTTTCGGCCTCCAGGGGCCCTCGCAGGGCCTCGGGACCGTCAAACAACGACTCGGGACGGAAACCTGGTCCTGCTCTTCTTCCTCCTCCATCGTCCTCCCCCTGCTCCTCCTCCCAGCTTGGTCCGCTTCCTTGGTCGAGCCCTTCCCCTACCCTTGTCGTTCTCCGCCTCCATCAAAACTCTACCCGCAAACCTGTCCAGGGGTGCGCCTGACCAGAAGATCAAGAAGGACCGAGCCGTCGCTACGAGCAGCCACCAGGAGGCCCAAGGAAGACACCGCGAGAAGCCACCGGGAGAAAACGCATCCTAAAACCACCGTCCTCGATCCGCAAACCTCCCTCGACGACGAAGCTGGGGAGGTGGTCCAGACCTCCGAGGCCCACGCACCGAAGACATTGGAGCAGCCGGACGTCCGTGGAGCGTTCAGGAGGTGGAGGAGGGGGAGGAGGAGGAGGAGGAGGAGGAGGAGGAGGAGGTGGAGGGGGAGGGGGAGGAGGAGGAGGAGGAGGAGGAGGAGGAGGAGGAGGAGGAGGAGGAGGAGGAGGAGGAGGAGGAGGAAGAGGAGGAGGAGGAGGAAGGAGGAGGAGGACGAGGAGACGAGACATTGGAGTGCTCTGCGCTGGCTCTGGCGGCCGAGGCACGGTCCAGACCCGCCGGCTCTCTCCGAGACCCCAGGGTGCGGTCGACTTCGATTCGTGGGTCGACCCTGCCGAATCCAAGGCGCCCTTTAAGTCGGGCCTGTCCCCCTGCATGGGGATGTTCGGCGAAAAGTAAAACATACCCCAAAAATACCCCAAAAAGGTCAAACAACTATTCAAAAAATAGTCCCCAGAGGATTTTCGCATTATTTTTATATTAATTCTAGAGTATTTTTTATTGTTCGTCGAAACCCCCCTGTAGGGGAGCGCGCCCGACTCAAATGTACCCTTTTGTCCTATTGCTCGCGATCCAGGACTTCTTTTTGGCAGCGTTGCCCTCGTAGAGGCCTCGTGTCCGCTCGCGTGTCCTCTCCGATCAAGTTCGACTAGGCACGCTGGTCGTTGAAAAGAGGTGTTTCTGGATTTCCAAGTCTTGATATATTTCTGGCGCCCTCCTACTTCAATTATATATATATGTGTATATATGTATATGTATATGTGTGTGTTTGCTATGTGTTATTATCTGGGACGGCCTGGACCCAATCTGTTTTGTCCGCCTCCCGGCTTCATGTTCGTACCAGTTGTGCCGACCGATTTGTATCTCATCCTGGCGTTTTTTTTTTCTTCCTGCGCACGTCTTGTCCCTTGATCTCCGGTCGGTCCGCACCCCCCCCAAGGCTTAGAGGCGGGGGGGGGGGAGGCCGCGAGTCGAGCAGTGGCGAAGCATCCCGGCTTGCCCACAGGCTCACCACATGATGTTTTGAGTACCTTTTGTGTTTTGCGAGAAGTTCTAGGCCGATTTTCTCCACGACGACGTCGCCGATGCGTCGTCGACGTCGCCGATGCATCGCCGACGCGGCGCTATCCTCCGACCCCATTTTTGTTTCCGACCCCATCTAGGAGGCCTCTGATTTTGTGGTCTGCCCGAAATGTTCCTAGAACATGTCTGGTTGAGAGTGTCTTGTTTTATTACTTCGGGTTCTGTTCTACGAGCCTTGTTTCAGTTCTTGGAGCGCTTCTGGGTTCTGAGAACATGCCGTGGTAGGCCTATAGGCTTGTTGGGGCGGTCGGTCCCTGCTCAAGTCGGGGCTCAAGAGACGGGGGTCAATGCAAACGGGGGTCAGTCAGAGCGCTGGATCTTGCAGGATCCTGCAGGGCCGGATGCGCATTGACCCGGGCTCAGGTGCAGGATCCTGCAGGATCCTGCAGGATCTTGCAGGATCCTGCAACGCCTGACTGACCCCGGGTCTGGATTGACCCGGTCAGTCAGGCGGAGCAGCGACAGCCGTGCGGGTCGAGGGCGGAGGCGGCGCGGCCGCTCTGGGGGGCCGATCTCGAGGGTCGCGTCCCCTCCTCGTCGTCCTTCTGCTCCTTTGCCTCCCCCTCCACCTCCTTCTCCTCCCCCGCCTGGTCCCCATGTTTCCCCTCCCTCCCCCTCCTGACATTTGGACGCCTGAAGTTGGTATGGAAAACATTGTACAATGCCAAACAACAAATGTTGTCCACATCCGACGGCGGCCGCTGTTGGGCAGGTGGCTTCTTGTCTTCAAAGAGCAACGCCTGCGGCGGCGCGGACAGCGAGCCCTGCTCAAAATGAACAGGAACTGCTGTTGGGCATCGTACCCATTGTTTCCGTACCCATGTCGATCGTCCCGATGACAGTCGGGCCAGCAGCGGCGGTAGCAGCCCCCGCTTTTGCCCGGAGGAGCCCGAGCAGGCGTCGCAGCCGCAGCCCCCGGCGGCGCCGCAGCGACAGCCGCTGAGCCGCTGAGCCGCGACCCCCGGCGGCCGGAGGCAGACGGCACGCGCCCTCGGAGGAGGTCCCCATGGGCCAGGTCCCCCAAAAGGAAACAGGAGGAGGAGGAGGAGGAGGAGGAGGAGGAGGAGGAGGAGGAGCAGCAGGATGAGGAAGAGGAGGAGGGGGAGGAGGAGGAGCAGAGAGAGCAGCAGCAGAGCGGAGCAGGAGGAGGAGGAGGGGAGGGAGGAGGGGGGAGGAGGAGGGAGGGAGGAGGAGGAGGAGGAGGAGAGGAGGAGGAGGAGAGGAGATGAGGAGAGGAGGAGGAGGAGGGATGAGGAGGGAGGAGGAGGAGGAGGAGGAGGAGGGAGGAGGAGGAGGGAGGAGGAGGAGGAGGAGGAGGAGGAGGAGGAGGAGGAGGAGGAGGGAGGAGGTGGAGGAGGATGCAGATCGCAGTAGGGCAGGACCTAAACGCTGTTCTGCTGGACTTCTGCTGTGCCTTGTCTTTCGCTGTGACAGGGACGTTTACAGGAAAACAGGCAGAGCAAAACGAGCAACACAACGGAAACTATACGAGAATCAGCGTTTAGATCAAGCCCTGGATCGCAGGCCTTTGAGGTCAGTGCCAACACCAACATCGGCAGCGCGCCTCCAGCGAGGGAAGATGATCTCGATCTCCGAAGAAGAAGAGACGGCATCAACATAAACTTTCGGCGCTCCGCGCGGATTTCTTGGATCCGCGCTGGGCCCCCCGGGCGGCGCCTCCAGCGCCGCCCCTGCGCCGCCCCTGGCGCGCTCTGCGCGCCAGGGAGGGGGTCCTACGCAGATCCAAGAAGCGCCAAAACAATTATGTTTATGTGTTGTGTCTTTCTTCGTCTAGATCATGTTGGTACTAGGCCTCTCAGCTTGGGTGGGAGCAGATGTGGTCAGAGGGTCGCGCCGCATCGCCGACGCATCGCCGATGCGGGTCGATGTGGAGCCCGAGTTGCTTCACGTCGAGGTCCATGTACCGCCGACGTCCAGAATGCATCGCTGGTGCATCGCCGATGCATCGTCGATTTATCGTCGATGTATCGGTGATGCGGCGCGATCCTGCGACCCTATCTACTCCGACCCCATCTAGGAGGCCTCTAGGATGATCCCGATCTCAGGGATGGTGGTAATGTTCAGGCTTCTCATGTGGCCGAAATATTTGTCCACCAGCACCAGAAACTGGGATCGTCTCCCCCCAGTGGAGGCAATCCTCTGGATTGGTGCCGGTGCCGATTTCCAAGCATCCAAGGAAAGCGTGGGCGAGAGACATACAGTCAAAACCGATGGGAAGGATGCACGCTAAGGATGCAAGCCCCTTGGACGTTCACGTCGAACTTATTCAAGTAGTTAGGGGATCGACTACAGAATTGATGTACCCCAAAATTTGTTTTCCGCGTTGAATCTACGACGAATGCGCAGATTTGGCGTAAAACTGCTGAGGATTCTAAGCATTTCTCCCGTAGATTTGGCGGGAACATTAATACTGGGGTGAATCAATTCTGTAGTCGAGCCCCTACGAGCTATTCGAGCGGGGTTGGCCATTGAAAGTGGGCAAGGATGCAAGGGTACCCTTCAGAAGGTTGCCCATCTTTGCAATCGTTCTCGACTGTACGGCAGGTTCGCGTCTCCGCCGTTGGCGTTAAACGTAGAACGCCGCCGGCGACCCAGAATCGGCCACTCGTTGAGCGATGCTACGTCTCGGGAACGAGGAACCAACGCTGGGGTCGACACGAGACGAACCTGCCGTGTCCGTACCCGCGCCCTCGCGGGTGCGGGGCGTTCTTGCGCGGATGCCCCGCGCGGAACGTATCCATGCGACCGGAGCCTTATTTTTTGTGGATTCAGGCAACTTTACTTGCATGGCGTTCGCCCCCCTCCCCCCCCCCCCTCGCCCCTCTTCAAGCGAATACTCGCGTGCAAGTGCCTCCTTTCGACTTGCGTGATTTCCGCGCTCCCCCCCCCCCCCCCCCGGCTTGCTTCATGCTCAGGCCCCCCCCCCCCCCCGTCCATGCAAGTAAACTCGCCAGAGTCTAAAAAAAACAGGCTCCCGCGTATCCGCGGGATCGCGCCCCGGAGTCCAGACCGCGAGGGCGCCCCTCGCTGGAGGAGGCGCCGGTGTCGCTGCTCCCTCGTGCTCGAGCGGCCGGCCTCCCGGGAGGCCCCCGTCGCCTCGAGATGTCTGGCCGCGAGGCACCCCGGGAGAGGTCCACCAGTCCACCAGCCACGTCCTCCTTCTCCTCCTCCTCCTCCTCCTCCTCCTCGTCCTCCTCCTCCTCCTCCTCGTCCCCGTCCTCCTCCTCCTCCTCCTCCTCCTCCTCCTCATCATCATCATCCGCCATCTCGTCCTCCGCCGCGCAGAGGAGGGCAGGGGGAGTGGGGGGACGGCTCCTTCGCAGGAGGCTGCTTCTTTGAGGACGCGGGCCTCATCTACAGATGGAGTCGACTAGACGTCAGAGTGACCTCTCGCCGGAGCGACCTTTGGTGCGGGCCCAATAGGGTCCCCCGATCGCCGAACGCGGGGCGGCAGTGGCGTCTCTCGCGCTCGTGTTTGGACCCCCTCGCGGCCCCCAAGAAAGCAGCGCACCAGAGGTCACTCTTACCCAGGGTCACTCTTGCGTGTGGTCGGTGTAAGGCCAGCCTCCTTCAAAGAGCAGCCTCCTTCGAAGAATCCTTCCTCCCTCTCCCATACAATCAACCATGATAGTAAGGATGGGCGTCCAAGGCCCTTGCATCCTTATCGCGCATCCTTCCTACACTGGTTGACTATACCCCCCCCTGCGCGCCGCCAGGTCTGGGGAGCAGCGGTGTCGGTGTCCTGGGTCTCCCTGATGGCGAGCGCGACGGCCTCTCCAGCGAGCGCAGGGTAGGCTTAAGTCGGGCGTGTCCCTCTACATGAGGAATATTCAAGAACTGTAAAACACTAGTACGGGGATGAATTGTCCGATTATCTTTGATTATTTGGTGAGGATTGTTTGGCTATATCTGTCTTTCCCTCCACGCTCCGCCTGTGGGAGGGCATGCCCGACCTCATGACAGCGGGCGCGACGGCCGCTCCGGCGAGCGCAGGGTAGACGATGAGGGTGCACTTTGATTATTCGGCGGGAAAGGTCTTTGCCGGGGTCGGCCAAAGTCGGCGGCGAGCCCAGGGGGGAAGCAGGAAGGAGGAGGAGGAGGAGGAGGAGGAGGAGGAGGAGGAGGAGGAGAGGAGAGGAGGAGGAGGAGGGGTGGTGGGCCTTCCGAGAAGGGTCCGCGGGAGGCCTCGGGCCGTCCGAGGGGCTGCTTGAGCCTGCCCCGAAGATGCGGCAGCCTTCTCGGAAGCTGGAGGGCTTCTGCAAAGCCCCGCCGCCTTCTCCTCCTCCCCCCTCCTCCTCCTCTCCTCCTCCTCCTCCTCCTCCTCCTCCTCCTCCTCCTCCTCCTCCTCCTCCTTCCTCCTCCTCCTCCTCCTCCTCCTCCTCCTCCTCCTCCTCCTCCTCCCTCCTCCTCCTCCCTCCTCCTCGCCGCCGAGGAAAGGACTTTGGGGGGGGGGGGGGGCAGAGGCGCGCCTGGCCGAGGTCTCTCCCGGTCCTCGCTCCGCTTGAAAGACCTTGGGGCCTCTCGGGCCTCGTGAAGGGTGCTCTTGAGGCCAAGGTGGGTGGTGGCCTCCTCGAAAAGTCTGGGGACGCCCTGGGTCAGGGCCAGGTAGCGGAGGGACAGCGACCGGGCGGCGAGTCTTTGGGCTTCAAGACCAGGTCTTTGCATGGCAGGGGGTCTGCGGGGAATTTGTCCCTCCCCTCTGTCTCCCTGCCTCTCCTTCGGCGGCGTTCCTGCTTCTCCCCCGTTCACCTCCCTTCCTCCTCCCCCGCCCCGCCCCACTTCTCGTGTGGCCACCTCGCTCTTTGTTCACAGCTCTGTGCTTCAAGCTGTCCTTTCGCTTTCGCTCGGCGTAGCACTTGTGGAGGTGCATCACAAGCACCCGTCAGCACGCATGCGCCGGATTTCAGATTCCCTGCGTGATTTGATGCGGGCGGCTGCTGTGAAGCTACTTAGCGCCTTCGGTGGGTGGATTGTGGCTCGGCAGTACGGCTCGGGTGGGTCCTGTCTCACTGCTCGCCCAGCCGTTGGTTCCCAGCGGCATCAGGAGGTAGTACTCGTATACTCGGGTCGGCCTGCATTCTCCACGGTAGAGGTCCCTGCGCAGTGACAGTGATTCCTGTACGCACAAGTGTGTTCCAGAGTGCGTTATGCCATTCAACTACTTTGTCAACTACCGTCGCAGACAGTGTTGGGGCGATTTGCTTATTCTCTCATCTCGCCGTTCATGAAGCCATTCTTCACATTAATGGGCGTTCCCGTCATTGGCTTGTGTCTCAATTTATTTGGGCCAGTTGTATGGAGCTCCAGGAGAGTGTCGCCTTGGTCGAAGAATCTGAAATATCGGTGGTAACGGTGAACGCCAAGGGTGCAGGTCGGGTCGTGAAGTATGTCTACGTGGCGCATGGCTTCTGTTCTGAGCAGGGGGAGCACCGAATGCCATTGGCATCGCCACTGGTTTCTACTCCTACTCCTGCCCCCTCCCTCCCTCACCTCCCTGTCCCTCCCCTCCCCTCAACTCCCCAGGCCTCCTAAGCCTCGGGCCCCTGAACTTGTTGATCCTTTCCTTATGTCATGTTGTTAATGATGGGTAGGCTCCTACGGCTTCCCGATCTCAGCCGTGCTTAAAAGGCTTTTGATCGTTCTGTATGTTTTAGTGTTGCGGTCGACCAAAACAGAAAGCAACAACGGGAACCCAAAGTATAAGAAACACATCACCCGCTTGGCCCGAAACGAGCGGACAACGACAACCTATAACAGAAAACAAACAACACAGACGGCAACCCAACACAGAACACAGTTCGCAGAAACGGAGCACAGCAGAACAGTTGCCGCGCAAAACAAGCAACAGTGATAGTTTTTGTATTCAGCTTCTTGCCGATCGGCGCGGGCCCTCGCACCCCCCCGCTCCCCCTCCCCTCCATGGAGTGGATCTTTGCGGTTTTTGGGCGCCTGTTTGGAGCAGGCGGAGCCTCCCCCATAGAGCGCATTGCTGCAAACAGTCGCGTTAAGCATAGGTCCGGAGCCAGAACCCTCCCCCCTCCCCCCCTTCCGCCCAATGTCGAAACGCCGCATGAAAAGAAACGCTAACAAAACGGATCGCGCAACGAACTGAAAAGGGCGAGGCGGAAACCCAAGAATTGAACCAATACCACTGAACAGAAAAACAACGCCGATCTCAAAAACGAAGAACAAAACGCCCCCCCCCTCCTCCTCCTCCTCCTCCTCCTCCTCCCCCTCCTCCTCCTAGTTGTTAAGAAAGTCTAAGTCCCGAGGCCCGCCCGAGTGCGGCCTCCTGGGGCCGAGACAGCCGAAACGCTCCCGACTCGACAGGCTCGGGCCTTTGGGGAGGTCTGGGCCCTTTTTGGGGGGGGCGGGGGAGGCGGAGGGCGCGAGTGAGTAGGAGGAGGAGGAGGAGGAGGAGGAGGGAGGAGAGGAGGAGGGGAGGGAGGAGGAAGAGGATGAGGATTGAGGAGGAATAGAGGAGGAGGATGAGGAGGATGAGGAGGAGAAGGGGAGGGAGGAGGGAGGAGGGGAGGAGGGGAGGAGGATGAGGAAGGGAGGATGAGGAGGAGGAGGAGGAGGTTGAATGGATAAGAGGAGGGAAGAGGATGAGGAGGAGTAGGAGGAGGCAAAGGAAAAGGCAAAAGGAGTAGGAACAATGAGGTTAGATGAGGAGGCGGGAAGGACGCGACAACACTGCGTGAGGAGTGACCACTTCTTGTTACACAAAGTTCTTTTTCGTAGGCTTCTTTTATGAGGCTTCTGTTCGTATCGTCCTTCTTCTGTGTATAGTCGTTTCGTTGAATTCTTTTTATCGTTCACTTTTTCCTTGTCTTTTTTCTTGCCTCTCTTCCCCAACCTCCCAAACAACCTTTTCCAATCGTCTCAGGATGAGGGGAAAACGGATGAGCAATGATACGTAGGAGCAGGAGTGGGAGGAGATAAATGGAGGAGAAGGCGAAGGAGGACGAGCAGGAGGACGACAGCTCGGCCCAGGGACATGTCCAGAGAGGATGGAGGATGAGGACAATGACGACGACGACGACGTCAGGGAGGAGTTGGGAGATCCATATACCCCTCGGGCCCTCGTTTCCTTTTTTCTCCTGCCCCCCTGGGGCTCCCAAGACTGGAGATGGAGCTCATGATCGCGGGAAGCTGGGCAGGGAGTGGGCAGAGATGCGGTGTAGGCAAGAGATTGGGGGGAGGCGGGGTGAGTATCAAGTCGGGCATGTCCTTCTACGAGATGAACATTCAAGGATCACCAAAATTATTCAGACGACGGTTTATCATACTATTTTGACTCTTGTTGATTTTTGTTTGAATGATTTTAGGTGTGCCATCCGAAATTTCCTGTAGTAGGGCATGCCCGACCTAAGGTTGGTAGGGGGGCGTGCTTAAGAGAAGGGGCAGCGCTCGAGGGGAGAAGGGAAGGCCAGCGCCAGGGGGAGGCCCTCTCTGGGCGACGGGGACCAAGCCAAGATGGGATCGGTGGCGCCCAGGAGGGGAGTGATGCCTGGGGGGGGGGGGTACAGGGCCGTTTTTCATACATGCTCCGCGTGCGGATCATGTATTAAACATGCAGGCATTTAGTATTAAGAACAACGATGAGTTCATGCATACATTCATCCACAGATTAATCATGTATTAAACATCCAATATTTTTAACAATCCTATGTATGAAAAACTGCCCTGTATGGGGGGGGTCGCATGGCGGGGGGGGCATGATGTTTCCCAGATTTCACGGCGCCTCTCCTTGTTTCCGCACGTCCCCGCCGCCCCCCCCCCTGTGCCGCCGCAACTGCCGCGCCCACTCGATGTCGCCCCCCCCCGACCCTCCTTCAAGGGGCTCCCCCCCCCCGCCCTTGGCCCCCCCCGAGGGGGGGGGGGGCACGGGGGGCAGGGTCTCCTCCTACTCCTCCTCCTCCTCCTCCTTCTCCTCCTCTTCTTCTCTCCTCCTCCTCCTCCTCCTCCTCCTCCTCCCTCCTCCTCCTCCTCCTCCTGGATGCCAGGGGGGCGATGGACGCAGGGCCGCCCCATGGGTCGGAGTTCTGCCAGGGAGCTCCACCCCCAGATCTCCCTCCCCTCGGCCTCCTGCAGGCGGGGCCGGAGCAGGTGGGGTCGGAGGATCGCGCCGCATCGCCGATGCATCGATGGTGCTGCTCGATGTGGCGCCCGTGTTTCCCGACGCGGGCGTCGCCGATGCATCGCCGGCGTCGCCGATGCGTTGGCGATGCGGCGCTATCATCCGACCCCATCTAGTCGGACCCCATCTAGTCTAGGAGGCCTCTACTTCCACATCCCTCCCCAACCTTCAGGGGCAACGATAATCAGGGGGCGGGACAGGGTCAGGGAAGGAAACATCGAGCGCTAGAGTCGGCGAGACATCGCCGATGGACTGGCGATAGGCCCCCGATAGCCAGTCCGCACGTGCCTGGGCGGGTGGGGCTATCAGGCCCCTAACGACGATGTATCGCCGATTCCATCTCGTTGCTTCCCCCCCTCAGCCTATCTCTCCTTCTCGTTGCCCCACCAACCCTGCCGCCTCGGTCTTGTGGATCCGTACCAGAGGCGCCTGCGGTGTTCGGCAAGTTCTGGGCCCAAGGACTGGCGAACTGGGACCCGATTCAGTGACACACGCGGTTGGGGTGACGCCCAGTCGGCCAGGATGAATGTCTTGGGTGGCTCATTCGGTCGCGTCTCAGTGCCGCTTGCCTGGATCACCGATCCAGGCAAGGTGCCGTGGATGGAAAAGGCTGCCCCCCCACAATACGGGGTAATGTTGCAGGTCGGGTCGGACTTTCAGGCCGTCTCCGGTACCAACGATTCGCGCGGCATCAGGGGCCTGCCCGCGGCCGGCGGTCGGAGGCGGCTGGGTGAGTCAGTGATTTGGTAGACATGCGAGTGGCTGTGTGGACAAATACCAGCGGCGCGGCGCCACCCTAACATACTAATACTATGTGTGCGTCGCCCCCTACAGGGGGATTTTCGACGAAAAATAAAAAATACCCCCAAAATAATAAAAACATAATCCAAAAATGCTTCAAAAATAGTCCCCAGGCTATTTTTAGAGCATTTGTTATTATTTTGGGGGCATTTTTCATTTTTGGTCGAAAATCCCCCTGTAGGTGGACAGGCTCGACTTAATACTAATGCTATGTGTGCGTCGCCCTCCCCCCCCCCTACCAGGGTTATGATGTTCCAACCTACGTTAGCCTTGGTCACCAGAAGGAATCTCGAGCACCAGGGAAGCACCGAAACCCGACGGCTTTCACGTGTCGGGCCCTGGGAGACACTCGTCCGACACGGCTTCCAAACTCTTTCGACAATTTTCCGGCTGCTGGAAATTAGTTCTGGGATGTGTTGGGAACCCCCAAACCGGGTGGTGAGATACCAGGTGGCGACCTGGAATCCCCAAAAAGGTCACCGCTGGGTTGGGGGACGCGGGGTCACCACCGGGTTTTGTGACTCCTGGACCCACCAGTGTCCGGGACTCACCACCAGGTATTGTCACCACGACGTTTGGGGACTACCAAATGTGGTCTTTAAGTACGAGGGGAGCAACATAACACCAGGAGCGACGCGCGCTCCGAGACATCTTGCAGCATGTGCGCCGTGGCGGGCGCTGTCTGGCCACACCGCTCGGGGAACGATGTGCTACAGGAGGGGTGCACCGCATGTTCCGGTCGGGCGCCGTCCTCCAGAGATGACATCTAGGTGCCAACATGTCTTTGTGCGTCCCAAGCGGCAAACGACCACCGACCCAGGCGGCGGCGACCCTGCACCCACACCGCTGATTCCAAAGGGCTACTATGGCAGTTGTCATTATTTTTGTGAACTTTCAGGATCATCTTGATCATCGCCATCGTCATCTTCTTCATCATCATTATGCTGAGATCTCCGGGGAAACGTTTATCATCCCCCCTTGGACCCAGAACTTTCTTGTCCCCAAGGGGGTATTATCTTTAGCTGGCGGTTGTGCTTCTATGCGTCCCAAACGACCACCGACCCTCGGGCCGAACGAAAGGGGGGGGGATAGGGAAAGGGGGGGTGCGAAATCTGCTGCATGTAGGTGGTTTCGGCCCCGCCGCCGGGCCCGCTCCTCGATACCTGGGCGCCTCCCGGCGCCGGGAGAATCAGCTACGTGAGCTGATCCTCTACCCGACCCTTTGCTAATGGTCCCCCCCTTCGCGGCGCCGCGGAGCCTCCAGGCGGTGGCCCCGGAGGGACAACAGACGTCCGGGAGGGCCTCCGCGGTCTCGGCTGCGCCCCGGCCCCGCAGCCGCGATGCGCCGCGTCAGTGGGAGGCTCGGCCGGGGCCCGGGGGCACAGGTCGGCGGCGAGAGAGGGTCGAGGCTCGCGGGAAGGCGGCGCGAGGGTCGGTGGTCGTTTGGGACGGGGAGCTCCTCTTTTTTGAGCGATCTCCTCCGAAAGAGGGCCCCGAGAGCGCTCCTACGGCTCCCCGGAGCGCCCAGACGGCCCCGAGAGGCGCCCAGGCGGCCCCAGGAGGCGCCCAAGATGCCGCCAAGAGACTTCGAGAGGCTCCCTGAGGCCCCAAGAGACCCCCAAGAGGCTCGCAAGAGGCCCCCAGGGATGAGGAGGGATGAGGGGGATTAGGGAGAAGGAGGAGGAGGAGGAGGAGGAGGAGGAGGAGGAGGAGGAGGCCTCCCAGAGGCTCCCAAGGGGCCCCCAGGAGGCTCCCAAGAGGGCCCAGGAGGCCCAGGCGGCGGCCCCCCCTGCGCCCGCGCCCCGGGCGCCGGGGCTGGCACCGGGGCTCGCCGTGCCCGGGCGGCGCTGCGCGCCCCTGCCTGCTGGTGGCGGCGCCTCCCGGGATGGCGGTGGCCGCGCCCTCCGAGAGGGTCGCCCTCCCTCCTCCTCCCCCCCCCTCCCTCCTCCCTCCTCGCCTCCTCCTCCTCCTCCTCCTCCTCCTCCTCCTCCTCCTCCTCCTCCTCCTCCCTCCTCCCTCCTCCTCCCCCTCCTCCTCCTCCCTCCTTCCTCCTCCTCCTCCTCCTCCTCCTCCTCCTCCTCCTCTCCTCCTCCTCCTCCTCCTCCTCCTCCGCCCCCTCCTCCTCCTCCTCCTCCTCCTCCTCCTCCTCCCCTCCCCCTCCCCCTCCCCTCCTCCTCCCTCCCTCCCTCCCTCCCTCCCTCCCTCCTCCTCCCCTCCCTCCTCCCTCCTCCCTCCCTCCTCCCTCCCTCCTCCTCCTCCTCCTCCTCCTCCTCCTCCTCCTCCTCCCTGGCTTGGAAGTCGGGCGTGCTCCTCTACAGGAGGAGTGTTCAAGAATAGTCAAAGCATAGCTTTGGGACGAGTTGTCTATAGGGATAGTTTTGTTTATTCGTTGCTTTGCCGATCGGCGCGGGCCCTCGCACCCCCCCTCTTCCCCCCCCTATGGAGTAGATCTTGGCTGTTTCGCGGCGCCTCTTTCGAGCAGGTGGAGTCTCCCCCCATGGGACGCACTGCTGCAAACAGTCGCGCTATGCAGAGGTCCGTAGCCAGACCCCCCCCCCTTCCCCCGCTTTCCTCCCAGTGTCGAAACGCCGAATAAGAAACGCTCGCCTACTGTTCCTGACTATGTTAAAGAATTGTTTGACCTTTCTACTGTTCCTCCAAAGCCCGCCTGTCGGGGACATGCCAGACCTCACCCTGGCTTCGCGCGGTCAGTTGGACGGCTCTTTGTGCGTCCCGTTTGCCCTGATTACGCCCTGCCCCCCATTTGTCCCTGCAGTCGCCGGCGCCAAGCCAGGAGCTCGTGCTCGTGCACCAGCAGCTCGACGAGAAGGGCTTCGGTCAGGTCGATCGCCAGCACGTGCTCATGCCGCTGTGCTCTCCACCGTTTTCCCTCTTCCCCTGGTCTACTGCACTGCTTCTGAAAGGGGGGAGGGGTATGCGGATGGGAGGAGAGGGAGGGAGAGGAGTACGAGGAGGAGGAGGAGGAGGAGGAGGAGGCGCAGGAAGAGGGGGCAGAATGACGAGGAGCAGGCGGAGGAGCAGAGGACAATGGCAGAGAGCAGGGCCGGGCGTGGCGAGGAGGAGAACGAGGGGGACGACGCAGGGAGGGCGGGAGGAGGTTGGGGAAGGAAGCCAGCCATGTTTCGGGAGCCCGTTTACCCCGGCAGATCCTTGCACGGACCCCTTCGGAGCGCGGTCAAAAAGTACGCGCAGCTTGCGCCACAGCGGGGGGGGGAGGCTGGCGGAGAAGCAACAGGAGGAGGAGCAGGAGGGGGAGGGAAGGGGGGAAGAGGGAGGGCGGTGGCGGCGACGACGACGGCGAACGTGGACGAGGGACGCGTCGCTGGACTGCTGGTTGGTGGCGGCCGGCGCAGGTCGATGGAGCCGGGCCGGTGGCCAAGGGCTTGCTCACGGGTCTGCGGGAGGCGCGCTCGGGCGGGCTGCCTCGCCCCTGCGGGGACCCCAGGAGGGCCCCCGGGGAGAGTCGGCGCCGAGTTCGTCGTCGTCGTTGCTTTCGTTCTCTGGGAAAAAAACGGTGGGAATAAACACAGTGGGAAAAATTCACACAAAAACACAACACACACTGTGGGAACGAAAACACAACACACACACACACGCTGTGTGTGTTTTTGTATGTGTTTTTGTGTGTGTGTGTTTTTGTGTGTGTGTGTGTGTGTTTGTGTGTGTTGTGCGTTTTTTGTTCCCACAGTGTTTGTGTGTGTGTTTTTCCCACAGGGTGTGTGTTTTTCCCTCGCGCCTCCTTCCCCCCGCACCCCTCCTGCGGGCCAGCTTGCGGGAGCGCTGCCTGGCCTCCTTCGGGCCTCTGCCATGGGCCTCCCCTTCGGCGCAGCTCGCGCAGGTGGGCACGGGCGATTCCCGAAACGGGCTCCGATCGGTGACCACTGCTCCCGACTCTGACTGTGCTCCTCACGCTCGCGGAGGGTCGGGCCGGACGAAAGGGGGGGATTGGGAAAGGGGGGGTTACGAAATTTGTTGCATGCAGCTGGTTTCGGCCCCACCGAGGGGCCCATTCCTCTGGCGCCTGGAAAATCAGCTACGAGAGCTGATTCTCAAACCCCCCCCTTTGCTATCCCCCCCTTTCGCCCGGCCCGAGAGGGCGGGCGCGCGCCGGAGATGCGTCGCGTTGTGGAGCTTTTCCTGTGCGCCTGACTGTCCCCGGGACGCTTCTGCTTGGCGCGGGAGGGTGTTGCGATGCTCGTGGGCGGGCGCTACAGGTGTCCCCGAAGGCCTTCGGCTGCCCATGCCCTTTCTTCCTTTTGATTTCGACGGCAAATCGATAGTCTGCTTCTTCCCGTGACCCAGTTCCTGGTTGTGCGTTCTGATCAGGCCGTTTTTGCCTTCAGCTTTCGTTTGGGGGTTGTTGCCGTTCCCGTCCGGCCCGTCTGGGCGGTTCAAGTACTTGTTTATTATTTGCGTTAGGTTTGGTTGCCAGACGTTCCTCCAGCAGATGAGTCTTTTCAAGCTTCTTGTGAACCTCGTTTCCGATTTGGCCGGCGAAGGCGTTCATGGCGGTGAGCAAGACCGTGGAGGCAAGCTGTGATTCCGCGCGCCACAAGACGATTGGAGGACGAGATTGTGATGCGTCATGTCATGAGCTGGCGAGGAGAAACATGTCAGCGCGCGTGGGGGTGGAAACGAAGCGGCATCAGTGGTGGGAATGCCAGGCAGGGTCACTGCCTTTGAGAGAATCCGTCGGGCAGCTAGTATAGTGCGACGAGGGAGGAGAAGCAAGCGCGGAGCCACCGCCAATCGGGGCCACCGAAGTGCAGCAGCCCACGGGGCAGACTCCCAGACACAGTAGAGAGACCGAGAGAGGGGCACCAGAGATAAAGCAGCCGCCGGGCGAAAGGGGCAGATCCACTTTGTCTGGGGTTTCTTGTCATCAAGAAGTCTAGAAACCCTAACCCAACCCTGATGATACACTGAAAGCGCAGCGTAATTCAGTTGGGCTCGAGTTTCTGCATCAGGGATAACGAACATGGGTGGCGATGTTGAAGCATCTGCGAACAAGTCCCACCCCTAATGTTCTCGGCCTCCTGACTTATGTCCTCTCTTGAAGGGTCACGGGTCCTCTCATGGCGAATCATACTGGGAGCATATCGCGGCATCCTTGGGGGTT
>CAUYUJ010000780.1:1349338-1369938 GCA_963575745.1 Prorocentrum cordatum
CCTGCGCACCCCCCGAGAAACTGCCTGCACGGCCTGGCTACCGGCGCGACGACCCCCGGTGAAACTGCCACGCCTGCTACGGCCTGACGACCCGCGCTGGGACCACCCCGTGCGCCACCCACTTGGCGTCGAGAAACTGCCACGCCTGCTACGGCCTGGACGACCGGCGCGGAAAGGGGGACCACCCCCTGCGCACCCCCTATGGTGTCGAGAAACTGCCACGCCTGCTACGGCCTGGACGACCGGCGCGGATAGGGGGACCACCCCGTGCGCACCCCCTATGGGTCGTCGAGAAACTGCCACGCCTGCTACGGCCTGGACGACCGGCGCGGATAGGGGGACCACCCCGTGCGCACCCCCTATGGTGTCGAGAAACTGCCACGCCTGCTACGGCCTGGACGACCGGCGCGGATAGGGGGACCACCCCCTGCGCACCCCCTATGGTGTCGAGAAACTGCCACGCCTGCTACGGCCTGGACGACCGGCGCGGATAGGGGGACTACCCCTGCGCACCCCCTATGGTGTCGAGAAACTGCCACGCCTGCTACGGCCTGGACGACCGGCGCGATAGGGGACCACCCCCTGCGCACCCCCTATGGTGTCGAGAAACTGCCACGCCTGCTACGGCCTGGACGACCGGCGCGGATAGGGGGACCACCCCGTGCGCACCCCCTATGGTATCGAGAAAGTGCCACGCCTGCTACGGCCTGGACGACCGGCGCGGATAGGGGGACCACCCCCTGCGCACCCCCTATGGTGTCGAGAAACTGCCACGCCTGCTGCGGCCTGGACGACCGGCGCGGATAGGGGGACCACCCCGTGCGCACCCACTCGAGAAACTGGCGTCGAGACCAGCACCCCCTATGGTGTCGAGAATCTGCCACGCCTGCTACTGCCTGGACGACCGGCGCGGATAGGGGGACCACCCCGTGCGCACCCACTATGGCGTCGAGAAGCTGCCACGCCTGCTACGGCCTGGACGACCGGCGCGGATAGGGGGACCACCCCCTGCGCACCCCCTATGGTATCGAGAAACTGCCACGCCTGCTACGGCCTGGACGACCGAGCTGAGCTGTGCTGAGCTGAGCTGTGCTGAGCTGTGCTGAGCAGTGCTGTGCTGTGCTGTGCTGTGCTGTGCCGTGCTGTGCTGAGCTGTGCTGTGCTGTGCTGAGCTGAGCTGAGCTGAGCTGTGCTGAACTATGCTGAGCAGTGCTGTGCTGAGCTGAGCTGAGCTGTGCTGTGCTGAGCTGAGCTGAGCTGAGCTGTGCTGAGCTATGCTGAGCAGTGCTGTGCTGTGCTGTGCTGTGCGAGAAGGAGAAGGGGAGGGGGGAGGTGTGAGACGCGGGTGCGGCGCGGCAGGGAAGAAAACCAGAACCCCACGAAACATGTGGGGAAAAATCAAGGGACGTCCTGGGGTCTCAGGGTTGGGTTTCTTGTGGAAGGTTTCTTGTGGTCGGGCCTCCAGTGTGTACGGGTGGACTGTGTCGCCGATCTGTCTGCGATGTGTGTCGCTGGTTGCAGGTCGTGGCTTCTCCCCTCGAGCGTAGCCCTCCCGCAGCGTTACGTCGGGCATGTCCTAGGCTACAGGAGGAATACGCATCGGTCGTTGAAAGTATGTATTTGCGGATCCCCAGATTCCAATCTACTTGAACCGCCTTCCTACTTCAATGATCGAGTGGCTGCCCCTCTTTCCCCCTCTTTAGGGGGTGGGCTCACACCCAATCTACTCGCGGGTCGCCCCCGCCTCCTCGTCTTCGTCGTGCCCGTCGCTGGAGGGCCCCGACGCCTTCTTGTTGCAGCTGCAGCGTGGGCCCCATGGTCGCCAGTTTGATATGTTTGTTTTCTTAGAGGGCAACGAGCAATGATATGAACATAAAAACCTCGGAGGTCCGCACGGATTTCTCGGATCGGCGCTGGGACCCCCCTTCCTGGCGCGCGAAGCGCGCCATGGGCGGCGCCGGAGGCGCCGCCAGGGGGGCCCCAGCGCCGATCCGAGAAATCCGTGCGGACCTCCGAGTTATTATGTTCATGTCATTGTTCGTTGCCCTATTTCCGAAACGCGATAGGAATCCTCAGAGGAGGAAGAGATACTGATAGATCCTGGACGTTCTGAAGAGAGTCCTCCTCGCTACGGTCGGATTCGCCTCGAGATTCCACTCAGAGCGCACCCTGGGAGAGGCCCAGGGGCCAGCGGCATCGGTACCTTTGCGCTCTTGGAGCCGGCAGTAAGTTCAATTGCCCGCGGAGGTTGAGTTGTCGAGCAGTGCGGGACGATCGCAATGGGTACGGAAAGAATGGGTACAAATACCGACAGCATGTCTTGTTCATTTTGAACAGGACTCGTTGCCGGTGTCGCCGCGGACGCTGTCCCAGGCAGAAGGCCGCCTGCCCAACAGCGGCCGCTGCTGGTTTGGGACAACAGTTGTTGTTGGGCGTTGTGCCCACTTTTTCCGTACCCACCTCGGGCGTCCATGATGGGCCTATTTCCTACCACCATTTTAATCTAGGCAGGAGAGGGAGGCGGAGGCGGCGGAGGAGGAGGAGGAGGACCTCCTCATCCTCCTTTCTCCCCCGTCCTGCTGGTGGAAGATTTGCCCATCAGTCCAGAGTCGGGCGTTGGCAGAACTGGGTTTAGTGGGACCTGATCTGTACCGGGGGCGCCCCCCCGTCCCACTTCCACTAACCGGAACTGCCGTCACCCGAAAAGGCACCAGCTATGGCAATCCTGGCTTCGTGATTCTGGCCAGATTCTGGCCGATTCAAAGACTCCGGGGCCCTACAGGAGGCCCGGATTAGTAGGTCGACCCTGCCAGATCAAGGGTACCCTTTTGTCCTCTGTCTCGCGGACCCATGCTTCGTACATTCCTGTGGCGATGCGGCCCTCGAAAGGGTCTTGTGTCCTCTCGCGTGTCCTCTCCAAACAAGCCCGACTGTACCACCGACCGGGTCCCCTTGCCTGGGGCCCTGGCCATAGGAGGCGGAGGAGGAGGAGGAGGAGGAGGAGGAGGAGGACCAGAGGAGGAGGAGGAGGAGGAGGAGGAGGAGGAGGAGGAGGAGGGGGACAAGGAGGAGAATTAGGAGGAGGAGGAGGAGGAGGAGGAGGAGGAGGAGGAGGGAACGACGACGATGACGAGGAGGAGGAAAAGGCAGAGGAGGACCCGACAGAGCGGGCGCCGTGGAGCTCGGTCTGCCTGCCGCGGCGCGCCGGGGGCGCCGCGGGAGCGCGATGGAGAGGGGCGCCCGCGCGTGCCCCTCGGCGGCGCGCCCGAGGCCTGCCTCGAGGACGTCGCCCGAGCGGACGGCGCCGAGGCCGAGAGGACGCGGGCCTCCCGCCGGGGCGACGGCGGCGGCGAGGAGGAGGAGGAGGGCGACGACGAGGACGAGGACGACGACGAGGACGACGAGGAGGAGGAGGAGGAGGAGGAGGCGACGACGGCGACGAGGAGGAGGGCGACGACGACGACGAGGACGACGACGACACTGACGACGGCAACGACGAGGACGAGGACGAGGACGAGGACGACGACGCCGTCCGCCCGCGCGCCACGGCGCCAGCCGGCAGCGGGCGGGCTCGTCCCCGCCTCTCCTCTTCGGGGGGCCCCAAGCCCTGAGATGTTGGCATTTCTGTTTTTGTCCAGCTTTAAGTCGGGCGTGTCCCCCTACAGGGGGATATCAGTCGAACAATTAAAAACACGCGAAACAAATCCCCAAAATGGCAAAACAGCATATTCAAAAAATAGTACCCAGACTATTTTTGTATCATTTTTGATTATTTTTTGTGCATTTTTTTATGTTTCGTCGAAAATCCCCCTGTAGGGAGACACGCCCGACTTCAGTCTAGCTGTGCGCTTTCACTCGTTTTCTGGCCCTGGGGCCCTTGTGGAGTGATCCGGCTCGAAAGACGACGATACAGAAAGAGCGGGCCTATGGCCTAGGGCTCCGGGCCTCATGTCTTACAATGTTGCAATTTCTTCGCTACGTCGGATCTCAGGGAAATGTGTGGTGAGCGCACCGCGTGATGAGTCAGTGGCGATTCGGGATCACGGCGCAGTTTTTCGGCACTTGGGTCGTTATCCCAGGAACGGGGGCCTCCGAGGTCCCAAGACCGTGCGGCTATGGACCGCGTGGTGAGGTCGTGGGGGGTTCCGAGGTCACCATGCGGTTCGTCACCGCACGGCTTTGGTGCCCCGAACTTCGAACCCTACTACTGATCATGGTATACGCATGTGAGCGGTTGACAGCATCTTGCTGTACATAAGTATTGCTAATCGCAAGTTCGGAGATCGCTGTTTGTTGACGTCATGCCGCTCGACATCCTTGCAACTAGTGCCGAGAAAGTTTTTACGTATGATTCCGCTAGGTCGGATACCTAGCAGAGGCTTACCATCATGAGAAATGGGCATTCTGCGCCCACGGTAGTTCTCACCCAGCATATGATCACAGTCTGCAGATTCCCATCTCCATTTTCGATTTATCAGCCAATGCGGGGTGTTTTCATATAAGGGTACGCATGGGTGAGAAGTTATGCCAATTAGTAGTTGTGTTGAGAGTCGAGCGGTCGTCGCTGCCGACGCCGTGTTGTTCAAGTACAGATCGGCAAATTGTTCGCCGATCCACGCCGAGAAGGCAAACTTATCGTTACGTTCCAGTGCAAGGCCTTCTCTCGGCTCTGCAGGACGCGAGGCGGAGCAGGGCGAGCAGGAGAACGGGGGAGGTACAGGGAGAAGAGGGGCGGAGAGGACCGGGAGGAAGAGGAAGCAAGGGGCGACGAGAAGGAGGAGGATGCGACGCGGAGCAGGCGGAGGCGAGGCGCATGGACGGCGGGCTGCAACGGCAGCTGCGGCGGCGGCGCTTGGGACGGGCCGGCGCCAGCGAGGAGACATTATTGCGAGAAGGTCGAGGCGATGTCGCAGGGCGGCGCGTCGCCGAAGGAGCGGCTATGGGGGCATCGCCCTCGCGTGCCTCGAGGATGTCGAGGTTCGAGGATCGAGCGGCGAGGTTCGAGATTCGAGGATCGAGTATCGATCTCATATAGAGAGGTCCGAGTGTCGAGTGCCCCGACTGCTTCGCGTGCCTCGAGGATCGAGTGCCTCGAGCATCGAGGTGCTGGGAGTCAAGGCCTCCTGGATGGGGTCGGAGCCGATGGGTTCGGAAGCGCGCTACGTCGCCGACGCATGGGCGATGCGGCTCGATGTGGAGCCCTGTGTCCCCATGACGATGCAGCGCCGACGTTGCTGATGCATCGCCGATGCATCATGCGCGATGCATCGGCGACGTATCGGCGAAGCGGCAGCATCTTCCGACCCCCCATGTTTTCCACCCTCCCACCCACCCGGGGGGCCTCTCAGGGTCCAGGTCCGAGTGCCTCGTGGGTCGGGGAGCGAGGTGCCAGAGCACATGCCTCGCTCCTCTCGGGGGGTGCCGGTCGGGGGGGTCCTGGCCGCCTCGAGGCCCCCTGGCCGCGGAGCCAGCTGTGACCGCCGACCCCAGGCAGCAAAGCAGCGGATCAAATGCCCATCGGTCGTTGAAAGCAGGTACTGCTGGATGCCCAGATTCCAATCTACTTTGAGCGCCTTCCCACTTCAGTGATCGAGTGGCTTCACCTGTTCCGTCCTCCCTTCGGGGGCGGGCGGACGCCCAATCCACCTCCGACGCCTTCCTGCTTCGTGTTTCTGCCTACGTCTTCCGACCGATGGGTGCAACAGTGGTTCTGCCGTGTCGCCGGCGCCTCGGCTACCTCACCAGGACCGTCGAGGCGCTGCTCAGGACGAGGACCGAATCCCTGGCCTGACTCCAGATCCGCCCTACTTTTTGGGGAAATTCGTAAGTAGGGCTTGGAATTTCCGCTTTACTTTTCAAGCCCCGCTGATGCCAATTTCCGCCCGACTTTTCTTTTGCTGTTTCTGTGGGTTTTCGCAATAATTTATGTTGGGTGCAGCAATTTCCGTCCTTTTTTTTCGGTCTCTTCTAGGTGGATTTCCGACGCAATTTTAAGTTGGAAAAAAAGCCGAAGTAGGGCGGATCCGGAGTCAGGGTGGCAGGAGGTCGGGGTCCCCGGGGGCTCCCGCGCTGTGGGAGACGGGGCACGGCGTCGGGTGTCCGGCTCTTCTCCCGGACCATCGGGTGGACAGATCTCTCGGGTCCTCGGGGGTCCCCACACGGGGCGGTGACCACACCGCGCGGTGAGTCGGCGGGGATGCGGCGTCACCGCACGGTTTTGGGGCTCGGGTCGTTCTCCGAGGGCGCCTCGGGCGACGGGGGCCTCCGGGGTCCCAAAAAGCCGTGCGTTGACGGAGCGTGCGGTGAGGTCCTGGGGGACTTCGAGGTCACCGCGCGGTCCGTCGCCGCACCGCTTCGGGCCTCCAGAGGTCCAGCTGCTGCTGCCCACTGCTCCGATGCGTCGAGCGGGAGCTGGTCCGCGGTGCTGCTCACGCGCGCCAGCGTGGGAAGCTCTGCCGGCTCGGGGGGGCGTGCCCGCCATCGGGCCAGGACTGCCCCTCCTCCTCCTCCTCCTCCTCCTCCTCCTCCTCCTCCTCCTCCTCCTCCTCCTCCTCCCCCTCCTCCTCCTCCCTCCTCCTCCTCCTCCTCCTCCCTCCTCCTCCTCCTCCTCTCCTCCTCCTCTCCCTCCTCCTCCTCCTCCTCCTCCTCCTCCTCCTCCTCCTCTCCTCCTCGGCCTTTCCTTCTGTCGTGGCCTTTCTTTTTCCCCGCTCGGCGCGCCTCGAACTCGATTTGGTGGTGCCTCCTCCTCCTCCTCCTCCTCCTCCTCTCCTCCTCCTCCTCCTCCTCCTCCTCTCCTCCTCCTCCTCCTCCTCCTCCTCCTCCCCCTCCCCCTCCCTCCTCCCTCCTCCTCCTCCTCCTCCTCCTCCTCCTCCTCCTCCTCCTCCTCCTCCTCTCCTCCTCCTCCTCCTCCTCCTCCGCCTCCTTCCTCCTCCTCCCCTCTCCTCCTCCTCCTCCCCCCTCCCCTCCTCTCCACCTCCTCCTCCTCCTCCTCCTCCTCCTCCTCCTCCTCCTCCACCTCCTCCTCCTCCTCACTCCCACTGGAGTGCCGCGGGGCGTCCTCGTGGATACCCCAGCACGCCCGAGGGCCCACGGGCGGGTCGGGCAGCGGGGCCCCGAGATTCCCGCCCTGCCCATCGCCTGCTGGGCCCCGCTGGGGCTCGCTCGCTGCGGCGGGAGTGGGCTCGGGAGGGAGGCCAGCGTCGCTGGCCTCCCCTCCTCCTACTCTCTCCTCCTCCCTCCCCTCCCCTCCTCCTCCTCCTCCTCCTCCTCCCTCCTCATCCTCCCTCCCTCCTCCTCCTCTCCCCTCCCCTCCCCCTCCCCCCCCCCTCCCCCTCCCTCCCCCTCCCCCTCCTCATCCACCTCCACCTCCACCTCCACCTCCACCTCCTCCTCCCCCAGAGGGGCTCCCCCATAAGTGGGGTGTCGGGCCAAAGCGAGGCACCCCCATAAGAGGGGAGGCCAGCGATCTGGGCGCCCGAAGTGGGTACTTCAGATTTCGTAATAAAGGGAGGGGGGTCTCATTTCGGGGGGGTCTCTTCCAGGCTATCTTGGAGGGCCTGGGGGGATCTGGGGACGATGTTTTGGAGGGTTCTCCCACGGGGGAGGTCTGACATGGCTTGTCTTGGAGGGTCCAGACCCCCTCCCTTTTATTACGAAATCTGGAGTAAGGAAAGAATGGGTACAATGCCCAACAGCAGTTCCTGTTCATTTTGAACCGGATTCGCTGTCCACGCCGCCGCGGCCTGTGTCCATTCGAGACAGAAGGCCGCCTGCCCAACAGCGGCCGCTGTTGGTTTGGCCCAACATTTGTTGTTGGGCCTTGTACCCATTTTTTCCGTACCCATTCCGGGTGTCCAAAACCGACCTCCTGGGGAGGTCCATGGCCCCATTTCGAACTGCTTTTAAGTCGGGCCTGTCCCCCTTACAGGGGGAGTTTCGACGAAAAGTAAGCAATAAACCCAAAGATACACCAAACAGGACAAAACAATAGTCCCCAGGCTATCTTTGGAGCATGTTTGGATTATTTTTTGGGTATGTTTTATTTTTCGTCGAAAATCCTCCTGTAGGGGGACAGGCCCGGCTTAAAACTCCTTGAGTCGCGTGAGAGAGAGGTGGATACCGTAGCACCCCGCTTATACGGGTAAGAGTCAGGGGGCGGTGAGGACGTCGGCAGTCTGCGAGACTCTGACAACGAGCTCGCCGCAGGCGCCGTTTTTGTCGTTCAACCAATGTGGGTAGGTCGCAAATTGGTCGCAAATGGGTCGCGGGTGGGTCGCGGGTGGGTCGCGGGGTGGGTCGCGGGTGGGTCGCGGAGTGGGTCGCGGGTGGGTCGCGGGTGGGTCGCGTGGTGGGTCGCGGGGTGTGTCGCGGTTCGGGTCGCGGGTTGGGTCGCGGGTGGTTCGCAAATGGGTCGCGGGGTGGGTCGCGGAGTGGGTCGCGAGGTGGGTCGCGGGGAAGTCGCGGGTGGGACGACGACGACAAACAAACAAACAAACAAACAGACAGACAGACAGACAAACAAACAAAAACAACAACAATCATTTTAATATTGTTCGCCCTTATCTGCCCGAGTGTGCAATAACGCGTATTTCCCAAACCCTCGATACCCGCCCTCTTCGTCTTCGATCGAACCCCTTTTGGGGGTACACTTTTCTTCCCTGCAGGCCGGGCCCTGGCAAGCGGCGGGGCGGCCGCGGACCGTCGGCCTGGCCAGCGGCAGCTCTGATCGGCGGGGCGGCCGCGGACCGTCGACCCGACCCCAAGAGGGACGGAAAGGGGACCGACCACGGCGACGACGACGACGGCGACGACGACGACGACGAGCGAAATCGAGAGCGAGAGAAAACGACAGCAGGGCCACAAGGACAAGAAGTAGGCCACGAAGGGCGACAGCGTTGACACGAAGGGAATGTGTATGGGGCCACGAAGAGCGCGAACGAGCGGGGGCCACGAAAAGCAGATAATGCGAGGCCACAGAAGGCAACGATGGGGCCACTGAGGGTAGCAACTGGGCCACGTAGGACAGTGAGGGGGCTTCAAACGGCGACAGCGGGGCCACGCAGGGCGTATATATATATATATATATATATATATATATATATATATATATATATAGATATGTGGGGCCACAACGGGCGCGAACGAGCGGGGGCCACGAAGGGCGTACGTATACTGGGCCGCGGAGGACAAGGACGGGGCCATTGAGGGCAGCAGCGGGGCCACGAAGGGAAGCGAGGGGGTCACGAAGGGCGACAGCGGGGCCACGAAGGGCATACATATGGGGCCACCACGGGCGCGAACGAGCGGGGGCCACGAAGGGCATACATATGGGGCCACGAAGGGATGCGACGGGGCCACGAAGGGCAGCGAAGGGGCTACGAAGGGCTGCGACGGGGCCAGGAAGGGCTGCGACGGGGCCACGAAGGGCAGCGAATGGGCCACGAAGGGCCGCAACGGGGCCACGAAACAAAGCGAGGGGCCCATGAAGGGCTGCAACGGGGCCACGAAGGGCAGCGAGGAGGCCACGAGGGGCTGCAACGGGGTCACGAAGGGATGCGAGAGGGGCCACGAAGGGATGCAACGGGGCCACGAAACAAAGCGAGGGGGCCACGAAGGGCTGCAATGGGGCCACGAAGGGCAGCGAAATCCCGATTCCCAGGTAATCTGTGGTGGAGTCCGCAGCGTGAACGCAACTCCTGGGTGTCGGGAGCGCGGCGCTTCAGTAAATTGCGGGAAATTCTCACGCAAGGGCGCTATTCTTCAGCAGATTGCGAGCAAGTCTCCAGCGAAAGCGCGACTCCAGAGCGCCGGGAAAACGATTCTTATAAATTGTAAGGATGTCCCAAGCGAGAGCGCGATTCCTGAATAAAATGCGAGGACGTTTCGGGCGGCAGCGGGGGTTTTGGTCAAATTGTGAGGAAGTCTCAGGCGGAAACCGTTGTCGTTGTAACCCGGGGGCCACGGGCTTAGTTTGAGCCTCGCGACTCTTCGTGATACAAAACAGGGTGCGAGCGTCGAGGGGCACATTTTGATTTAGAAAAAACAATATGCACCAGTGGGGGGATCAACAATAAAAATTGCGAAGGCCTAGCGGCCGGTGCCGCCGACCCTGAAGACGACGAAGATGAAAACGAGCGGGTGGGGGGTAGGAGGCGGGGGAGGAGGAGGAGGAGGAGGAGGAGGAGGAGGAGGAGGAGGAGGAAGAAAAAGACGAAACATACAAATACGATTAATGATAATAATACGAAAAAGAAGAAGAACAATAATAAGACGAGGAGGAGGAGAAGGAGGAGGAAGAGGAGGAGGAAGAGGAGGAGGAGGAACAGCGAGAGGAAGCGAGTAGGAGCAACCAATCCTGGAGGCCTCGGCTCTCGACGGAAATTGGAGGGAAAGGGCGGGGACACAACCTCTCCGAAAATCAATGAGTATGGCCTCTCCGGGCCTTCTTGAGAGTCCTTTAGGGCTCTTCTGACCCTTCTGAGTGCCCCCTTTGGCAGTCCTTAGGCGTTCTTGGGCTGTCTTGTGGGGCTTGGGCCGTCTTGGGGCGCTCTTGCAGATCCGTCGTGGCGACCCCCCCCCCTCCTCCAGCGCATCTACAGAGGGCCCCTTTGTGAAAGCCGCAAACGGGGGATGCGTATCTGGGTGGCGACCCCCCCCCCGGGACCCCCCCGTGGGCCCCCCCAGGACCCCCCCCCCCAGGACCCCCCGCCCCCCCGGCGGGGAAGGGATCAACGGGAAGGGGCTTCCCTTCGACGCATTTACGACGTTGTTCATTTTCGTTTTGGTTGGCGCGCTTGAGGAGGAGGGGGAGGGCTCAGTGTGTCAGGGAAAGGGCGGGTAGCGCCACACGCCGACAGGGTCGGCGGATTTTTCCAAGAATGCGAGTTCAACAACAACAACAACGCAACAACGCAACAAGCAGAATCCTCACCACGGCTCCCCACTTCAGCCACGCACCAATGGACAATGAATGACCGCTCGGCCCCCTCACTCTGACATGCTCTGTTCGGAGGCGCGCCGACACGAGCGCGCCTCCTTGAACGGGCTCTCCCCATTCCAGCACCCACGCTTCCATTGGCCCTCATTTGACCCCGCACCCCTTCAGTTGAATATGCATTTACCATTACCCTCCTCTGCCATCCCTTCCCTTCCCTTGCTCTTATTACTTCCCTTCCTGGTATTCCAGAGGGTCACAACTTGTCATCCAGGAGTGTTCTAAATCTCGACCAGAACTTCAATTCAAAAGTCCCCGTGTCGTTTGCCAGCCTTCTTGAAAGGTTAGGGCCCTCTCTTCCCGTTCCTCTGCTCCCTCTTCATCTCTCCTCATCACATCGCCCCTGCTTGCGTTCCTCCCTTCTCGTAGTCCTCCCGAGCGTGGGGGGGGGGTGTAGCGAGGTGTTCCGAGAGTATTTCCAGGGGGTGCAGGAGGAGGAGGGAACCCCCCCGGCTCACGATCCTCAATCCCTCCAGGCCCATTGTCCAGTGTGTGGCGAGCATGATGGGCGTAAGCGCTCACGGAGGAGGCGACGTCCGCCATGTTTTTTTTTCCCAACCATCTTGTGGTGTTGGGTCTTCGTTTTGAAGAGAGCACCCCCGCGTTCCCGTTCCTCCTCATCCCGCTGCCCCCTGACCCCCCTCCCTCATCTCACCCGTGTCTCTGCCCTCAGCTCTCATCATCCCTTCTCCCATCATCGTCAGCATCATCACCATCATCATCATCATCAGCAGCATCGTCAGCATCAGCATCAACAGCATTAGCATCAACACCAGCATCCGCATCAGCATCAGCATCATCATTATCATTACCATTATCGTTCACCACATGGAGGGCCCAGTTCGGCTCGGTTCGGTCAGGTTCCGAAGTGCGTCCCGTTCGGTTCGGTTCGGTTCGGACCCGTCAGAATTCTCTGGTTCGGTTCGGTTCGTCGTTGTGAGGGGTGCCGTCCAGTTCGGCCCGGTTCACCATGCGTTTCGCCCCGGTTTCGCCCAATTCGCCACGGAGAGGGTTCGCCACAGAGAAGTCCCGGAGGCGATTCTACAAGTCAAAGAGGTGTCTTTGCAAGTCCCCGACGCCATTTTGCAAGTCCCAGGGGCGATTTTGCAAATCCTGGAAGCCATTTTGCAAGTCCCAGGAGCATTTTTGCAAGTGCCGCAATCGATTTTGCAGGTCCCGCGCGCGATTTTGCAAGTCCCGGAGGCCATTTTGCAAATCTCAAACGAATTTTGCAAGTCCCGAAGGCCATCTACAAGTCCCGCGGAGGCCTTTTCTGCAAGTCCAGGACGCCATTTCGCACCTCCCGGAAGCAATTTTGCAAGCCATTGTGCCGTAGGCCTTTTCTGCGCGCGGCGGGGGTACTTATAAGTACTTATGCAGTTACGCCAATTATAAGTAGCTCCTAAGTCGCTCGTAAGTAGCTGATAAGTAGTGTAAGTAGCTCGTAAGTAGCTCATAAGTAGTGTAAGTAGCTCATATGTAGCTAAGTTACTTAGGAGCTACTTATAAGTAGGGGCAGCCTACTTATAAGTAGCGTAAGTACTTATAAGTACTTTGGCCTACTTATAAGTACTTACGGCCTACTTATATAAGTAGCGTAAGTTACTTACGAGCTACTTATGTAAGTGGCGTAAGTGCCACATAAGTGGCGCGTAAGTGCCACATAAGTGGCGCGTAAGTGCCACATAACTGCAGTTACGCAAACTAACGCCATGTATGGGCATGCATTTTCAATCAATATATATAACAGCGCGCGCGCTGAACAGGACGCCCAAAACACTTGTGACGCCAATGTCGTTAACCCTAAACCCTAAGAGAACCTTGGTGCCCGATCTGGAATATTGCGCGGGCGCCGTGGGAGGCATGCTGCGAAATCAATAGTTGTTTCATGCATTTGTGCTGCCGCTGGCCCAGACAAAGGTTTCAGGCACCCTTGCAAGCTTGCGTTCAGCGCAGCCCCCGCCTTGCGTTTCGCGCATTGCAGTTGGGCCATGGCGGGTGAGACCATGCAGGCTCGCGTGGAGCGCGTCCAGGAGCAGATCTTCGACATCATCAAGGAGTACACGTTGAGCCATTGCCCCCCGATTCTCCAGTTGCGCGACCAGGCGGTGCGATTGTTGCGGAAGGAGGGTCTGCTGAGGCGCCAGAAAACGAATGGGCGCTACGTGGCCGTGCACCCGCGGAACAGGTACGGCGATGGCATAATTCCATCCCACGTGCGCACGCTGGTGCGCAGTTTTTGCAGCGACGGGTTCAGCATGGATGAGGTGGGCGTGCCCTTTGCCATCGAGATGCCACCCCCATCTCACCAGCGCCACGCCGAGGCACTCGAGTTCAACGGAGACCTTGTCAAGGAATCCCACGGCTTCTTGCCGCCATACGACGAGGGCGAGATCAAAATCCTTAGCGTGAGCAAGTCGCACACGACCCAGGCGACCCGCTGCATTCAGTTTGGCAGCCCTACAGATTCAGATAACGTCGAGTTCGGTACCGACGGGAGCTTGACATCCACAAGATCGGGTTGAAGCGCCCCACGTTGGCAGATGCTGCGAAGGAGGGGTTTGAATGGGACGTGCTTGTCTGGCAGGCTGAAGACGCATTCGGCGCCATTATAGACTTGCTCCAGGACCCGCTTAAGTTTGTGAAATCGATGGCCCACCCTTTAACTTTTCGATTGCCCCCGCCCCCGCCCCCCCCCCGCATTTATGTTGGCTTTAGCCGCGTTCAATCAGGAGTCTGGAAATGCTGCGCAGAAGGTTTCCATGAATGAGACTAGGTGGGAGACCTTGTTCAAGATGCACGGGGACGCGCAGAAGATCGTCACCAACTTCGAAGCCAATAAAAAGGAGGGCGACATCTTGAACCCGGACGTCGCGTGGGGTAGGGCAATAACAAAAGCGCAATCCAGAAATCCAGATTTCGTTTCGGACATCCAGAGTTTGGCGACGTTTGCGAGGAAGCTCGCTGGTGGACCAGACGCACCGAATTTGAAGGAGCTTCGGGCTTTCAACCGTTCGTGCCAGAAGCCGCGCATTGTGCAGGGCCCCGTCTTGGCGGCGGTGGCTGATGCAGTGATCGGCTCGGATGGTTTGGGCTGCATTCCCTTCCGCATTGATTGCGTAAAGGCAATGATGAGCGCCGACAGCAAGTATGCATCGGGCGACTTTCAGAACCTCTTTGCATCGGGTGACTTCGGGCTTAAACTCACGAGTAACAAGGAAGTGCAGCGCGTGATCTCGCAGGCAGACATCATGAAATCGATGGCTATAGACATCGCAAAAACTGTCAACCTGTCAGAAGACAACGCGGCCGTGAAGACGTTGATCAACAGGTTCGGCATGAGGCTCGTGCACCATTGCATGAAGAAGCCCGACCCCAGGAGCCAAAAGTTCGAGTCGCTTCACCACATCGGCTACGAGTACGTGCAAGACCTGGCTACCATTGCAGGCACGCAGATCACATCCCCGTGGGCGAAGAAAGGAGCCCCGCCCAAAGCTCCCGCGCAGCAAGCTGCGGCTTCTGCACAAGTGCAGAGCGTAGGCGGAATCGCCGACAGGATGCACAAATTGGCAAGTATGGGCGTGAGCGCCAATTGCCACATCGAGGTCATCAAGATGAAAACTGTATACAAGGTGCAGGAAGTCAAGGAGGATGAGATCAAGCTGCAGAGCATCGGCGATGGGAGCGACTACACAGTCGATTCGGCATACCTCCTGAAATCGCTACTCACCCCGCGTGCACAAGAGTTCAAGGTGATCACAAAACGCGAGCCGAAGAAGGACGCCGCGCTCTCCCCCTTCCACGCTTGCAAGCCGTAGGAGGGCGGCGTGTATACTATAGGGGGAGGGGGTGGGGGAGGGGGCAACGATTTTGGCAATGGAGCTTGGTTGTCTTACACACCCGCAGCCCACGTGCTCTTTTCCTTTTGTTCTCCATCCCGCACCTTTACCCCAACCCCACCGCCCATCCCAGCCCCGCCCAAACCCACCACCCCCGCAACCCATCCCACCATCCCAACAGGAATACATCAACGATTGGAGTGCCAGGTGCGACCCGCGCTCGAACTCGGACTGGCAGCGCATGGTGTTGGTTGGTCACGTGACGTCGGCGCTTGATGCATTGGGTAACCTACAGGGGGCAGCGGGCGAGATGGTCGACATCGTGACGGAGCCCACGGAGCACCGCGGCGTGTACGCCAAGGTTGACATCGATGTCTCCAGCGCGATCTTCCCGCCCTTCCCGACCAAAGTTGCCTTCTCGGATACAGCTCCAAACGGTGCCATCGACGTCGGCGCGGAGATCACTAATGCGGACGGCGTCGCGCAGAAGCTTTACATCTTCATGAAGCTGCAGAAGCATGATCCAGGCGGCATCGCGGACAACACGCGCGGCAGCTACAAGATGGCGAAGATAGAAGGGTTCATGCCGCACTACTGGCTCATTGACAAAGAGGTGACCGACCCCAAGAAGTCTAACATGGCCATCAAGCTTCACACCGTTGACGCCTCGGTCGGCGCGGAGAAGTTTACATTGAAAATACCGTTCCTGGAAAACACCAAACCCATCAAAAAGGGTGACCAGCTTCGCGCACTGAAGCCGCAGGCGGCGAAGGCGCCGCCGATGAAGAGGGTCCGCACGCAGTAGTCGTGGCTCGCGGAGCCGAGCTTATTAGACACTTGTGCCGCGATCTCAGGTCGGTGGGGCGGCACGCCGATTAAGGAGACACTGGTATTATTATTGCGGATTTCCTTTAGCGCTTGCAGGACACACGGCGTCCTCTGGACACATGGCGTATTCTTCTCTTTCAGCGCTTGCAGGAGAAACAAAAACAGCTCGCATGCGCTCGCGCGGGGAGAGGGGGATGGGGGAGGGGGCAGCGGCAGCGCTGGTCCAAGCCTCGTCGCTGCGGCTGGGCGCGGGCTCGATTGCAGTGACAAGCCGTCAGTGATCAAGCGAGGTTGCGTTCGGCCGCCGCGGGGGGTTCGCGCGGCTGTTTTCACGCGCGCCGATGTCGTTCACGATCGAGGCGAAGCCCGTGGTCCAATATCATGCCGCGGACATGAAGCACGCCCGCACGTGGGTGCCCCAGTACACCAAGACGATCGATGGAGCTACGTACGTCGAGCTCAGGCAGACAGATAGACCTCTCGCTGTCTTGCTCGGCCTATCCCACGAGGGCAAGGCCAAGTACTGGAGCAAGAGCTGCATCCTGGAGGATTTGCGCAAGGCGAGGAACACGCGCGTGGACGAGGTCTTACTTGCCCACTTGCATGCGTGCAACCCGTGCGAGAAGCCACCCGCTCTCCCAGATGGCTTCAACAGGATGGCGGTGAATCCCGACGACTTGCCCTATGTTACCAGCGTGGCTTTGACTTGCAACGAGGGCGCGACCTTCAATATGAAGATGACCGTGGAGCTCATGCCATTGAGGGTGCCATGTGTTGAGCTGACCGTGGAGAATCTCACTTGGCTCCAGAAGGTGGCGACGGCGTCGGCCTTGCAGCCAACGCCTGTGAAGCCGCTCAAGCGCAAGCGCCCAGAGGATCGCATTGAATTGCCCACGCCAGAGGCGAAGTTCGATTATCGCAGGAAGTCTATATTCCTGCAGTGCAAGGATGCAGACGGGCGCAAGCACTTGCAGTACCAAAAACCAAAAACCATGGAACTCGCCGACATTGAGACAGCGATTGAGACCCTTACGGGCGATATTCTCAAACGTGGTTGGACGGTCTACGACGGCAACGCCGATGACGACGATGGCGGCGGCGATATCCCGCAGTTGGAGTCGCAGGAGTGAGCGTTGTGATGCGCGTGCGCACAGCAGTCTATCCTAGCATAGGCATTGGCGGATGCAGCAATGCAGTGTCGCCGAGGGGGGACGGGTAGGACAAACAGATTTCGTTGCATGTCCAATCGGTGCTGTTGCAAAAGTCTAGACGCTTCGCGCATCACCGTCAGCCCATCCAGAAACAACGCCCAGGCGAGTTGAGGTGATCAGGGAAGTGCGGGAGCAAGGAGGGGGGCAGCCGAACCGTGCGAAGGAGGAAGGAGGAGACGGAGGATGCTGGATGGATGGATGAGGGAGTGGGGAGAAGGAAGATGAATAGGAGGAGGAGGAAGAGAAGGAGGATGAGGAGAAGGAGGAGGACGGATGACGGAAGACGGATGAGCAGGAGGAGGAGGAGGGCGAGCAAAATGGCCAAAGGTCTCTTGGATGCCTGTCGGAGCCTCTTGGGATATCTCTTGGGCGCTTCTTGGAGGCCTCTTGGGCGTCTCCTGGCGGTCCTGGGGGTCTCTCGGGCGTCTTGGGTGCCTCGGGGGGGGGGGGGGGGGGGAGGGGGGGGGGGGGGGGGGGGGGGGGGGGGGGGGGGGGGGGGGGGGGGGGGGGGGGGGGGGGGGGGGGGGGGGGGGGGGGGGGGGGGGGGGTCTTGGGTTCCTCTTGGGGCCCTCTGGGGAGCATCTTATGAGAGCCTATTGGGGCCATCTTGGGGGCAATCTTTGCGCCTCTGGAAGCCTCTGGGCGCCTCTTGGGGCAATCTTGAAGGAGATCGATCAAAGAAGAGGGGCCCCTTAATTAGCCTTGCCCCTTTAGAGCCCCCAGAATCGCCTCTTTGACCCCTCTTGGGGCGCTCTTGGAGCGCTCTTGGGCGCTCTTGGGGCCGTATTGGGGCTCTCTTGGGCCCCTCTTGCGTCCCTTTTGGGCCATTTTGGGGCCATCTTGAAGCCTCGGATGGCCATCGGAAGCGAAAAGGCGAGAAGCAGAACATCATTGGTTTTCCGAAGGTGTTTGAAAGTTTTTGGCCTCTTGGGGGGCCTCTTGGAGCTTTGGGGCGGTCTTGGGACCTCTTGGAGCATCTTCGGAGCCATATTGAGGCATCTTCGGCTATCTTGGGCCATCATGGAGCTCATCTTATAGGCTCTCCGAGGCGCTCTTGGAGCCGTCTTTGGCGAACTACCCTCTGACACCTCGCGGGGCGCCCTGTCCAGGTCCATGGGAGAGGGTAAGGGGGGAGGGGTAAACCCCTCCCCGAAGGGGAAGAAGGAGGTTGGAAGAGGAAACCCCCTAAACCACCTACGCCCAGAGGGCTTGTGGGATATGTCAACCCTTTCCAAATTTCGCAGCGATCATCGCTTTCCAGCCCCCGCGCGCGCGCGTTCGCTACGTGGCGCGCGCGCGCCGCATAAAGCGGCGGAGGCGATGGCAAGAAAGAGTGTCTGGGGGTGGTAGGTGGAAAGGCAAGGGGGGGAAATGGTGGCAAGCGATGGCGGTGGGAGCATGGGCGTTGGGAATTGGAATTGCGGGCTGGAGGAGCGAGGAACATGGGTCGGATTTTTCGTCGGCGATCTCTCGCTGGGGCCCCAGCGGTGATTAGCAATATAAGCAGCAAGTGTCGTGTTCCACTCCCCTGACTGCAACACACGCACCTCATGCGCGTGGCATTCGGATTTCCGCTGTGATGAGGAGCCGCCATCCATATACAATGTACTTAAAACTTATAGTGTACTGTATGCACTATTGGCTCAAACCACCAGCGCGGGCGCTGCAGCTAATATGATAAGCGCGGTCAGGCCAGCCCCCGCGAGCATCGCAATCACCCCTCCATCTGCAGTCCTAGCAGAGGCGGCGGTTGCGCCGATGGTATAGCCCTCGAGCGGCGTCACAACAGAGCAGAGTGGCAGTTGCGAGTCAACATCGGCAGTTGCCAGTCACAGCAAAGTCGGCGTTCGCGCGCCAATGATCTAGCCCTTGATCTCGTCTAAGGACCAGTCCTCGGAGTCCATCCAGATCTCGTCATCGGGCCCGTCCGCGGGGTTCACCTCTTGTAAGCCCTGGTCGGATATCATCTCCCGCTGCAGCGGCCGATCCCACGTTTGGATCCATGGGTCCATAATGAAGCCGCAAGCTCTGTGCACGCCGCGACGATGTTTCTTGCCTCCTCGACGACGGCGGTAAGGCCGCGGGCTGCGACTGCGGCTGCGATTCGAGGATGCGGGCTTTTCTCCTCGAGACCTGCGACGGCAAGGCTGCGGGCAGCGACTGCGGCTGCGACCCGAGGCTGCGGGCATAGCTCCCCGGGGCCTGCGACGGCAAGACTGCGGGCCTGCCTTCTCGAGGCATGGCGATCGCCGCCGCGGGCGGCTGCGGCTGCGCCGCGGCCGCGGAGCGCGGCTGCGACTGCGGCTGCGACAGCGGCCGCGGCTGCGCCGCGGCCGCGGAACGCGGCTGCGACTGCGACTGCGGCTGCGCTGCGGCTGCGCCGCGGCCGCTCGCCGAGCGGACCGCCGCAGCTGCGACTGCGGCTGCGCGCTCGGCGAGGGACGGCGGTGCAATGGCGGCGTGATGGGGGCGTTCTTGGACCCCATGCTGCCAACCTGAACCGCAACGGCCAGCATCTTTGCGCATCTTATCTTTGCATTGCTTATCTGTGCGATTCTTACCATCGCGCTTCTTATCTTCGCGCTTCCTTATCTTCGCGCTGCCTTATCTGTGCGATTCTTACCATCGCGCTTCTTATCTTCGCGCATCCTTATCTTCCTATCTTCGCGCTTCCTTATCGCGCACGGTTGGGTTCAGAGAGCGCGCGCGCTCGTGCCTAACCCAAGCAATGCTTGCACTTGCGAGCAGCGGCGCGCGCGCTACGCACCGCCAGTTATCTTGCCTGGCATTTGATTGTCTTATATTTGAACAATTGCTTAACACTATTGTTTGTTGTTGTTCCTTTTTTCGGACCGCGTCCAGACGCGGAGCCGCGGCCCGCGGCGACCAGTCCTGGCGCGTGAACGCCTGAAAAGGAATCTAAGAACACATGCGCTCTAAACTGGGCGCCCCTCACTGCCAGGCGGCGTCGTCGCCAGGGCCATCGACCGCGGTCGGCTGAGAATGATGAGTACGATGCCGAATCATACGCTCCACGGCGTTGTAGTGCACCTCTGCCATAATCAGTCGCCTGGTGCGATCTATGACCGAGTCCTCGCATGCCTCTATGGCGACATCGACGGCTCTGGCCTCGGTGGCGTCGTGCGTGTCTATTGCGTCCTGCCGCTCATGCCACATCGCGCCCAGCATTGCCCTCGCCTGCTGGAGCTGGTCCTCCAGTGCGTCCATCCTCTCCTCCAGCGCTGCCCTGCGCAGCTGCATCTCGCGCATCCGCAGATCCATCTCCTCCATGCGCTCGAGGGCGAGCTCGCATGCCTCGGTGTCCTGGGCCTCGATCGCGACGGCGGAGCGCGGCGTCTTTGACCTCGAGCGGCGTGCCCCGCGCCGCGGTGGAGCGCCGCGCTGCGCTGCGGTGGGGCGCGGCGCCCTGGCCCTCGGGCGCGGCGAGCAAGGTGACACAGACCTGGCGCACCAGACCGAGTCGGACGCCGAGAGCTCGGAGATGGCAACGCTGCCAACGTTCCTGCAAGATTCTCCCGAGCACGGGGCTGGCAACGCTTCTGCAAGTAGCGCCGAGAGCTCCGAGAGTGCCGCTTTCTGTCTCTGGCTCGCCCGCGCCCTGCACTGTCGGCGTTTCACAGTCGGCGTCACGCCGCCGCGGCCCTTGCCATGGCCGCCGCGGCGTCGGCGGCCACGATGGGCGGCCATGCCGCCCTCTCACGCCCGCAT
>CAUYUJ010000780.1:1370038-1377538 GCA_963575745.1 Prorocentrum cordatum
CCCACCCGCGCACGCACAACACACACGCACACCACAACGCATACACGCACATCTACACACTTTTCCCCGAGGAGCGCACCGTGCTTCACGCGCGAGACACACCTACACACGCCCCTTCCCTCCCCCCCCCGCCCCAGACCCAAGGGGCGTTGTATAGGGGCACACACACGCGCGCACACCGCGCACCTCCCCCACCCTTCCCCGAGCAAGTGAAGGAGGAAGCTGTGGCGGAGAGAAGGAACATTACGCTAAACCACCGCAGCCCAAAGGGCTCGCGGGATGATCTGACGCCTAGCAGGGCAAACGTGACTTATCGATTGTTAACTCGCGCGCGCGCGCGACCTTTGTGGGCGCTGGCGCGTGCGCCTGCATGTGAATAACATATGTGCTTGTCATGACATGCCATTCTAGTTATGGGCACTGATCTCGAGCGCGCGCGCTTCCATGACATATTTCCCTCAAGCAATCGAGTCATTCACGCTGTATGCTAGGTGCGGAGTAGGATTTGAGAATGTCCACTCCTACCAAGCTCATCGCGGAGCTGGCCAACCTCCCCAAGTTCTTTGAGGAGCAGAAGCAGTGCAACCTCGACTCGGATGCCATGTCTGAGTTGATGCGCGCGCAGGCAACGTGCATCAGCGCAACGAGTTGAGTGCGACTTACGATCCGCAACGGAGTTGACTAAGGCCGTCCACGGCGTCGGGTGGGACAAGGAGACAACGGCTAAGTTGGCTACGCTGGTGAACGAGATGAAGAACAAGCTCGAGGATGGGAACCCTAACGCAAGGCGGCCGAACCAAAAGTGCTCATCATTCAACATGTACTTCACTGATATCGGGTACACGACCCTCGCGGACAGCATGACGCCTTGGTCTGCTAAGTTCGCAGTTGTGAAAAAGAGGTGCTTCGTCATCGGGCTCCTCCTGCCGAGTGAGAAGACGAAAGGGCACATCTTGGAGTGCATCTATGTGGCCAACGGGCTGCCGCTGGAGAAGGGGAAAGATTGGTTCGCCCATTTGAATAACATCAAGGAGGCGCTTGCGCCGCTGGGCACTGTCAAGTACCCATTTGAGTTTATGACAGAGTTTCCGCTTTCGCCCAAGGATCTCCCGAGTGAAAACTACAAGCATGCATGCGAGACGGACCCGCCGTCGATGAAGGAGTACCGCGAGCTGACGTTCGGAACAGTCCGACAGAGCTCGACCGCCTATAAGCGCGCGCATACGGGAGCTGAAGAAGCGGAGTCGCAGCTGGCCCTCAATACGAAGAGCCCGCCCATGCTGAACCTGTGCGCTCCATCCGCAACCGACCCCAATCAGTTCATGGCGGAAGCCTGCAGGCAGATCGGCGCCCAGATGCTCCTGCAGGGCATGATGAAGGGTCTGCCTAGCACGAGTGCAGGCATGGACCCGTATAACATGCTGCAGTGCCTCCGTTCTTCCGCCGACGCGGGCGCGTCGTCGGCCTCGCACCTGCCCGAGCCGAAGGGCAGCCGCTCCGCCGCCGAGCCCACCGAAGCGGCCGAGCCCAAGGCTGGCGTCCGCGCCGACGACAGCGCTGGAAAATTCCCCATGGCCCCCCCAGCTGTCGACGAGAAGGCTGGCGCCTGCGCCGACGACAGCGATGCGAGCGAGGAATCTGCTGCGGAGCGCTTGCGCACGAAGGCGACAGGCAAGGGCAAAGCGGCTGGCCGCATGCCGCGCCCCGCAGCGTCGGCCTCCGCTGCAAAGCGCCCCGCATCGGCCGCCCCTTGCGACGCCGATCCGCCACCGATGAAGAAGGCGAAAGAGGCCAAGAAGGGCGGCGTCACAGAGAGTGATTTGCCAAAGGGCTTCAAGCTCAATCTGAAGGAGTTTCTCTCCAAGAGTGTCGCAGCAAAATACCCGTCCAAGGGCGCATACACCTCCAAGCTATACGCGGAGGGTGGGAAGCAGGCCAGGGATAAACAATTGAGCTCGGACGATGCGAAGCTCGCCCAGAAGGTCGCGCACAGCATTGGCTCATCTTTCTGGGCCAACTGTGGCTTGTAGGGGCGTGTGCGCCGTTGCAGGAGCTCGCAGCGCTAAATACTAGGCAACGATTGCATTCGTGCACGCGGCGAGTGCACGCGTGCAGCCGCGCATGCCGTATCTTTTTTGCGATGAAACATTGCCAACCTTATTATTTCTCTTTCCCCCGCTCTTTCTCTCGCTCTCTATCTCGCTTTATCTCGCATTACGTTCACCCGCCATCATTCCCAATCTTGCCATAGCGTTCACTTTCTATGCTATCCTTGTCCGCCACCACTCCCCCTCTATATGTCCCACGCATATATTTATATATATATATATATATATATCCCATCTCTCTGCCCAATATCCTTACATATAGGCCCTCTCTATACAAAGAGCCCTTTCTCTTCGAACACATCCCATCCCACTCTCTCTATATATAGCTCTCTTTCTCTCTCTCTCTCTCTCTCTCTCTCTCTCTCTCTCTTCCTCGCGCTCGCACGTTCTCCCTTTCGCTCCATTTCATTCTCCCTCGTTATCGTGATCTCATTCCCCTCTATATATCTCTCTCTATCTCTCTCTCTCTCTCTCTCTCTCTCTCCTGTCACACCTCCCGCCTACCCCTTCTCACCTGCATCCGATTGTCTCCCCAGCCCTCTGATTATCCATCCATCCACCCGCCCGCCCTTTCAGCCTACCAGCGTCGTCGCATCGCCATCCCCCGCACGCCGCGCTACCACCGTAAGATGAGAGCGGCTATTGTAGGATGACATATGGTGTTATTATTGAGCTCTTCACCGATGGAAATCCGTTGATCGTGTCGCGTGGCAGACTGTGGGTTGCGCGATTCTCGCGCGCCCCTGCCCCAGCCCACGCCCCTCCCGATCCCATGATGCATCGCAGTTTGGCTCTGCGCTCGCTTAGCGTTTAAGCTGCTGCGCGCGTGGTTGCGGACTGTTTGAGATGGTGCGCTCGGAGATGGAGAAAATGCTGCAGAAGCAGCTTACCACCGTCAGGAAGGAGAGGTCGACGGCAGAGAGGCAGCTCGGAACCCAGAAGGTGTACTTCCTCAAGAAGATGCTCACGCAGCAGTCGACCTTCTTCATTCTGTCGCTGTCGCGCGTCAGGGCCAACGGCCTGCCGACGGTGGAGTGCCAGAAGGTTGTGAATAAGTTGGTCGGGTCAATCATTCCCAAGCCAGAGACGAGTGAGGTCGGCACCCAGACGGACTTGAGGCTGTCGCAAGGCATTGAGCCCGCGAGGCTGCCCAAGCCGCTGACGGCGTTGGATGAGGGGTCGGAATCGAGCTGGGACGGGGACAGCGAGCAGCTGGGGTCGATGTCGGAATGAGCGCAGCTAGAGGCATGTCTTAGCCCACAGATTTACTGCCGTTGTTGCAGTACAGCCCGTTTTACTGCTGGGAGGGGGGATCCCAGAAAATGTGTTCCATCATTCGCACGCGTGCGTTTAACCGCGTCTAAATCCGCCACCGTGCCGCGAGGCGCGGAGTGGGAGTGCCCTCATGCCCCTTGTCAAATCCTCCGAGCCTCAGTCCTCAGTCCTGTGAGGAATCATTATAAAGGGGACCAGAGCCTCAATTTCCAATCCTCTCGGGCCTTCCCGCGGTTCACCTGGGGCTTCTTGCAATTTCCCGCGCGATTGTTTCGAGCTCAAGCGGGCCCCGGGACGGGCCAAGAAGGCACCAAAGAGGCCCCGAAGACGGCCCAGGCCCCGAGACGCCAAACGAGCGCTCCACGACGCCCAAAATGGCCCCAAGACGGGCCCAGAGGCCGCCCGCAGACGGCCCGCCTCCAAGAGGCTTCCCAAGAGGGCCCCGAGTGGCTAAACTTGTTGATTGCCCCTTGTGGTTTTCGATGTTGTGTTTTTTTTGCTTTCTCGCCGTTTCGGCTTCCCGACGCTCTGAGACGGCCCAAGCCCCAGGAGGCCCCAAGGGGCCCCCAAGACGGCCCGACGACGGCCCAATACGGCCCCAAGATTGCCCATTATGGTTCCAAATACAACCCACGAGCTCTTGGAGCCCTAGGGCTCCAAGACGGCGCCAAGAGGGGCCCAAGAGGGCGACGAACAATTCAAACATTCAAGTCGCCCCCAGGGGCCCCAGGGTGCCCCAAGGCCCCCAAGACGCCCCAAGCAGCCCCCAAGGCCCCCAAACGACCTTGCAGATGCCCCAAAACGCACCCCAAGAGGCTTCAAAACTGCCTCCCAGAAACCTCCGAAAGGCTTAAAACGAGACCCAGACACACATTCGGTACCACTTGAGGCATATTGCCGACATACACGTTAGGCATACTGACGACGCGCCTCAGATGGTACCCGATCGGAACTACTTGAGGCATACAACGGACATGCCTCAAGTTGTATTTATTCGATGCCACTTGAGGCATACTGCCGACATGCCTCCCTCGGCCCAGAATGTGAGATTGTCGAGCTTTCGGTCCACCACCGCCCCGCGACGGCCCAAGCGCCTCCAACGCCATCCAATGTCCACGAATCCAGGCACGGTGGCGGAATGGGCCGAAGGCCATTATATAACCAAATTCAGTTCCGCGCATGTACGCACGCGTGTCGTATGAAGCGATCGCCCCACGCACCGCGCGCCGATCAAGAGGCGCACGCGCCACCGTCCTCGCCCTGGCCCGAGCGACCAGCGCGCCCTTGCGCGCGTGCACCCCTGGCTCATGAAGCGCGCGGGCGCTGACCTTAATGAGCTGCATCGCGATTCTTACGTTTCGCAGCGGGGGCTTGAGGCGATTCTGAAAAAGGGTGAGGGCGGACGGGCTCCCCAGCGCGAGCAGCTCGCGCTCGCAGCTCCGAGCCCGCCATGCTTTCACTAGTGAGCCAACGCCATACGGCCCTGTGGTGCAGCCGATGGAGCTCACCCTAGAGGACGGGACTGTTGGAATTGCATTTGTCAATCACCCGTTTGCCCTCTTGGATCGCACCGTTCGGGAGTGCGCTCCGTTCAGGCAAATTATGAAGGCAAAGTTGGCGAAGTTCCCCAGCTCCCCGAGTACGCCGTGGAGGCTCACCATATACTTCGACGAGGTCAGCCCCACGAACCCACTTGCATCCAAGAAGGACCCACGCAAAGTGCAGAGCTTCTACTGGACGTTCGCTGAGTTTGAAAATCTTGTTCATCGGGAGGAAATGTGGTTCATTGTTACATGTACTCCGTCGCTCATTGTCGAGACCATGGACAGCGGCATGTCGCAGTACTGAAACACATGTTTTTCAATGACGAGTCTCATCACCTGACGAAGACAGGCATTTGCTTGGATTTGCGCGAGAGCGAAAACGATACCAATGATTTCACCAGGCTCTTTGCGCGTCATTACGGGACATTGGCTGACTTCAAAGCTATCAAGGAAGTCCTCGGTAGCATGGGCCACCGAGGCATCGTGCCATGCCCTTTGTGCCGAAACATCGCCAAGGACGGTAGATTCGGGCGCCTCCCGTTGGACAATTTGGAGTGCCACCTTTGGGAGCCGCACTCGGACGCTTCTGTGCGAAACTTGCTGGGAGAACTGATGGTTGCAAAAACTGTTTTGGGTAAGACTGCTTACGCAGAGTTGGAGACCAGGAAAGGGTTCCACTACGGGCCCCACTACCTCACTGCTGATGCCGCCATGAAGCCAATCAGCACCACCATGTACGATTGGCCGCACATATATTTCATCACTGGGCTTTTCGAGTACGATCTCGATGAATTTATGCACAAGGCCAAGGCGGCTGCGGGGAGGAACAAAAAGGGCCTGGTGGAATACACAGACCTGCACGCGTACATGCAGCAGTGGACGTGGCCTCGGGGGTACAAGAGAACGGCTGAAATCTTCGAGACCAACAAGCTGGCCGCCACTGCGAGCGAGCAGCTGTCAGCGACACCAGTCGTACAGAGGTACTTCTCCAACGTGGTTGCAAAGGAGGAGGGCCTTGCCGCCCTCCACGGTGCAGCGGAATCAGTTTCGCTCTGTTGTGAGAGCATAGAGATGCTGCAATGCGCATCGCGCAAACAGGTGTCCGCGGTCCAGCTGCATGATTGCATCATGAAGCACTTGCATAAGTTTCGCGACGTGCACGGGCGAGGGCCCTGGCAATTCAAGCACCACCAGGCTGCTCATCTCGGTCCGCAGTACCGAGATTTCGGTTGCCTTTTCGACACGTTCGTCACCGAGCGAAGGCATAAGGACCCGAAAAAGTTCGCAATGAACCGCCAGTCGAGAGGCAGATACTACACCAGGGGTCTCATGGAGGAGCTGTGCTGCCAACATTTTGCAGACCTTAAACAATTCTCGACGCACGTAAGCGGCAACTGGAGTGCGTTGCCGAAGGCGTTGCGCATGCCAGCGGGGGAAATGTTTCCGCGCGCAGCCAATATCGAGATATCTGGCACTTTCGTTGCCGAATCGGGCGCGAAGTTTAGCAATTTGGATGTCGTCCTGCTTGGTGGCGACAGGCGCCGACAGTGCGGGAAAATCTGGTATCATTTCTGCGTTGACGGCACTTACTGGACGTGCATCTCCATGTGGGAGTTTAGAAGAGCAGACGGCCGATATGCTAAATATAAGCGGGCTGAAAAGCCAACCCTAGTCTTGTCTAACGAGTTGCTGGCCCACGGAATTTGGCGATCAAGCGCCGACGGGGCTGTTACAGGTATATGGCCGCTGCATTATATGTTTGCATGCGGTTTGATGTAAGTCGATGCGCTCTCACGCTCTGTGCCTCGTGAGATCCCCAACCGCACCACCACAAACGACGAGCCCAGAAAATCTTCAAATCCGTATGGTATATTCGGTTCCCGAGCAATTATGTTATCATCGGCGCACACAACATCGAAGTGTGAATCCAATCAGCCCGTTTGCTTTTCCAACGAGGTTTGCCTTCCCTGCGTCTGGGCGGGCTTACCTGCGAGGAGTTAGAACGTCCATGATGGCTCGAGATGGCTCCAAGACGGCCTCAGAGAGCCCGAGCTTCCAATATGGCCAAATATACTTCAAGGTGGCTCGAGATAGCATCCGACACGAACCAATGCGGTTTCAAGTGCCCTCCAACCCCCCGCGTTCAAACCCACGGAGGCCAAATTTGCACCAACACCAAAGCAAAACAAATGTTTTTTGGTGTGTTCGCTTTTTCGCTTCCGATGGGCTCTTGAGGCGTCAAGATGACCCCGAGATGGCCCAAGGGGCCCCAAGATGGCCCCAATGGCGTCCAAGAGCGCGAGAGCGCCTTTTTTGGAAGCTCCTAGGGGTGGGTGGGTGGAATTAAGCCCCCCTCTTTTTGAACAATGGTGGCCACTGCTCCAAGAGGTCCCCTATGCCACCAAAAAGAATTTAAGATCCCCCCCCAAGACCTTCCAAACGAGCACCACATGGCCCGAAGATCCCAATACCTCCGAGAAAACGCTTCCTAGGCGGTTGTTACGCTGCCTGATTTCACTACCACCGTCAGCACCTGCATCAATAGCAGCATCACTACAACCACCAGCAAGAGC
>CAUYUJ010000780.1:1382538-1497530 GCA_963575745.1 Prorocentrum cordatum
ACCGTCCGCATGCTTCCCCCCCGCCCAGTACAGCGTTCCGTGGCCCCACAGGGAGTTCAACCGAAGGCCCAAGAGGCAAGGTTCGCATGCGTCCCCCCCCAGTACAGCGTGTCGTGGCCCATAAGGAGCTCCACCGAATGCCCCAGTGGCAACGTTCGCATGCGTCCCCACCACCAAGCACAGAGCTTTTTGGCCCCATGCGGAGCTCCACCGACAACGATATCCACAACGGAATAGTGTTGGGTCCTTCGCCAGGCTGGTTTTTCTCGCCCTCATCCTCAACCCCCCCTCCTCCCTTCCTCCTCCTCCCTTCCTCCTCCTCCCGATGTCGCTATTTGCTCACAGCGTGGACCCTCAGTGGTCTCGATCCTTTCCCGTGGATTAGCTTTTCATCCCGAGTCGTTGTTTGACAGTCCCGCCGCTTGGTGAGGGCTCCAGAGGCCGAACGTTTGCACATGTCACAGCGGGTGGACGTCTGGGCCCCTCGATCCCTACCAAGGGGAGGGGAGATTTGGAGAAGGGGACATGCTGACAGAAACCTCGTCGCTAGTCATCATCGCCAGTCATTAGATGAGCGATCGGTGGATTGATCTTCGCCTTTTTTGTCCATCATTGTCCCTCTCTCTCGCTCTCTCTCTCTCTCTCTATTGTCTGGTTCGCTTGTGACTATGGTTCACCGCCAGCCAGTGTGAGTCCAGTGCTCGACCCGAGCGGTGTCCTGACGATCTCGCAGACCGCTGTCGCTCTGCTTTCCTCTTGCAGCAAAGGTGGAACGAAGGCAGCCCGAGAGAAAAAGGAAAACACTGTTCAGGTCGAGCCGAGCGGCGCCCCGGCGCATTCCCGCGATGCCCCTTCGGGAGCCTTACGACGGGGGTCAATGCAAACGGGTGTCAGCCAGGGTACCGGATCCAGCGGGATCCTGCGAAGACCCCTCCTGGCTGACCTGGGTTAGCGAGCCGCTCGTGGCCGCGAGGCGGCCGCGCATGTTGGCTGACCCGAATTTGCGAAGCCCTGCATTGCATTATTTTGTTCCTGCATTGCAGTTGTTTGGTTTCCTGCTGACCCGGGTCAGATTCACCCGGGTCAGCAGATCCCCCCGACCCCCGCGGCGCCTCCACTCACAGGCCGGGGTCCAGAGTCCGATTGTCCTCGTCCTCGGGGGCGGGGCCTCGGGGGCGGAGCACCTATCCGCTCCCGCGGCCTCGCAGGCCGGGCCCCTCCTCTTCCGCCTCGTCCTGCTCCCCCTCCTCCTCCTCCTCCTCCTCCTCCTCCTCCTCCTCCTCCTCCTCCTTCTCTTCCTCCTCCCACGGGGCGTTTTTGTCGCGGACGCTGGTGCGGAACGTACCCCCGAGCAGCACGAGGAGGCATTGGAGGTCGTGGGCGGAACACATACAGTGGAGGTCCATGGGTTTCTTGGGTTTCTTGGGTTTCGACGTTCCCACACAAAGGATCAATGGACGTCCTGGGGTCTCAAGGTTGGGCTTCTTGTGGAATGTTTCTTGTGGTCGGGACTCCACTGTAGGCCGCGACCCCGCGGCCCCGCGGACACGGGGCGTTTTTGTCGCGGGTGTTGGTGCGGACCGTACCCCCGAGCGGCACGAGGAGGCATTGGAGGTCGTGGGCGGATCACGTGTCCGTATCCGCGGTTTCGCGGGCCGGGCCCCTGGGCTCCGACCCCGTGGACAGGGGGCGTTTTTGTCGCGGGTGTTTTCCGGCTTCGCTCCCAGCTCTGTATGTCGCACACCTCTTGCAACGCCATGACAACACAAGATCGCGAGTGGCTCGCGGCTGGGATCACGGCCGCCCCGACCTCGCCGCGCAGGGGACTACATATGCCCGCAGCTGCAGGGCAGTTCGGACTTCTTCGGCTGTGGACGCTTTCCGCCCGCACATCAAAGAGACAGAACGAGCCATGCACGCCGCCGTCAGAGGTTTGCAGCCCCAGGTGGCGACGACCAACACTGGCTTACAGAGCTTCTCGAACACCGATACTTCGCCCATCGAGCCCATATCCAAGAAAGTCCAGTCAAGCATCGCCAATGTCGATTGCACAGCAGTTGTCCACGCTCAGGAAGTTTACCAGCTCAAGCTGCATATCGGTCACCCAAGTCGAACGCCCAATTTCGAAACCGCTCGACCAGAATATCAACTGTGGCATCGACCCGACTATTTTGGCAACTCGGCCACGGAATGCGGTGCCCAAGCAGAACATCCCCATCATTCTCGGACCGCGGCCCGAGAGCAACAATCTCATTTCCAACGACATAGCAGTCGAAGGGGGCCCGTCAGCAGGAAGTTCCCCATCATGATTGAAGAAGACAGCAGCTGCGCTGAGAGGAAAGCTGCCCACTGCATCGGCAGTTTCAAACGTGCGGATGGTAAACACGGGATGATTTCCACAGGGCATCGATGGACAGCGCTCCGAGCTCTCCGTCTTTGGAGGCAGAAGCAGTCGCATGGTGCGGCGAGAGCTAGCCCTCCAAAAAGCGAGACTTGCAGATTTAGAGCTGCGCCCCACGGCCAGTATTCTCGGGGACAAGCACAACAGAGAATTCTGCCACAGGTGGACGCCGCTATTCAAAGTTGAACCTGGAGCAGGAGATGAGCATCCCGTCGGTCATTATGCCGCCGGCAACCTGCTGGCCATCGGCGTGGACATCCGCCAGTTCCTTGCCAACTTAGACCTCATCTTCACCAATGGTACGCTGGCGGCAGAGAGGTGTCTTTAGCGATCGTCTCTTTGCCGCCTGGCGCGTCAAGCAGCACCTCGCTTGGGAGCTATCTCTGACTACCTGGAACACCGGAATCCTCTTCGACCGCGACGCCCCAGTTAAGGGTCTGGAAGTACTGACCCTTCGGACGCCCGTTGTGCCTAGATTTAGGTTCGCACAGCAGGTAAACCGCGAGTCGGAGATGGAAATCCGAGAGGTTTGCTAGCACCACCGCAAGGAGGTGCTAGATGCACCAAATGGTCGTTGCCCTACTCGGGCTTGAAACGCAGCGACGTCCTTTCCCGACTTCGCTTTCCTCGGCGAAAGGGCACCGCGCACCGATTCCCGAGTTCGGGTTCCTGGGGGGGGGGGGGGGGGGGGGGGGGTCGATGGATGTTTTGGTTCGGTTTTCAATGGCGTCTGTCTGGGCCAGCGATTTCAGCGCGCTTTCACTTCGGGCTCTCCTGGGAAGAAAAGGACTACATTGCCTCGCACTTCCAAGCTGAACTCTCCCACTCCATGCATGGCCTTCCCAGCGCCCCTGCTCGCGGGTGGCGCGGGCGCCTGCAATTTCACCGACCTGCTCTCCCGACAAAAGGATGTAGTTGATGCGCCGAAGGATTCCGCCCCCCCCCCCCCCCGCGACCTTCAGCTCGCTGAAAATTCAGTCGCGGGCAGGATCACGCGCGCGCGAAGGTTTTTCGGGGGCGCGACGGAGCTCCGAGGTTCGAGACCAAGCCGCGACATTTCCAAGCGCTGGCTGTTCACCGCGATATACGGGCAGTTCGTCAGTTTCACCGGCCCAGTCCTGGACCTGCTCGGCGCGTCGGGCGAGGCGCGCGAGAGCCCAGGTGTTTTGCGTCGGCGCGGCGTCAGCGATCGCGCGTCGGCGCGGGCCTGGCTGTCCAGCTGCCACCCATCAGAGTCCCGCCTCGACTTTTAGAGCGCCCCCTCGCGCGTGCGCCAGCGCCCGAAGTGCCCGGGGGTTCTACAGATGCCCCCCGACCCTCTCGCCCTTGATTTCGTGTCCAACGAAGCGGGGGGGGGGGCTGCTGCGATAGTTCGGAATGAAGAGAGACTCGCCAGATAGTCTGGCGCGGACCGCCCCCCTCTCGCGAATTCGCGCGAGATTGCAGAGGCCGCCGCGACCGAGCGACGGCCCGCCGAGAGCAAGCCAAGACGGAAGAAGCGGCAGACATCTCCCACGCCGAGAGCACGGGGGCCTCGCCGCAAAGACGACTGCGAGGCCACGCGGCCCGAGGCAGATTCCGGGCACCTCTTGGGGGGCGGGGGGCCGCTGAATGGGGGCCCGAGTGGGCGGCGGAGCCGTCGCGAGTCCGCTGAAGTCCCGCAGCTGCTCGGCCAGCAGAGGGGCGCGGTCTGCGGCACGTAGAGACGCATGGACAATGCCACAATCTATTGATCAGTATCTGGCTCGACGTGGCCCCTGGGTCTGTCCGCGGGATCCCCCGCCCCCGACCGGGCCAGGCGCCCCCAAACATGTCGACGGCGCCCCCAGGTCCGACGGGCCGCGGGCTCTCGCATTCCGCCCGGGGTAAGATCTAGTCGGGGCGGGCGTCCTGGATCGAGCATTTTGGCGGGCATTCAATGGCGGCGCTCGCGCGCGGGGGGTCGTCTATCTGAATCAGTGACAGGCGCGGAACAGGGGGAAGGGCGACGGGGGGGGGCGCTGACGCGGGCGGCGGGAACTTGGCCTCTCTGTCTGAACAGACGAGAAGACCAGATGTGGACAGGAGTCGTGGTCCACCACCTAAGCAGTCGTCTTGGTGAGTTCATTGACTGCGAGCAGCGCGGTTTCGCGCGGGGTCGCAACTTCGGAGTGGATTTTCTAGATCTGGGCGCTTGGGCCAGAATGGTGAGCATGGAGTTATCCGCGGCTTTATCCTTCTCAATATTGTGCACCCTTGTCTTCGGCCAGGCCGCCCAAACTGTCGCCTATGCGAGGATTTTCAAAGCGCTTGAGTCCATTATGATGCCGCCGCCGTTGTTGCTCTTCGTCCGTTAAGTTTGCCATGGCGTGCTCTCGTTCGGAATGCGCCAGAACGTTTCCCTGCTGCTCTTCCACGTTCTCTCTCATGGATTCATCATCAAGGACGCGCTGCTTTCGGCCCTCGCTGCGCTATCCGCAGCCATCCCTTCTTGACCAAGATCAGAGACGCCCCTGGGATGCCCGCCCCCCGCCTGCGCGCCGGCGCGCGCGGGGGTATAATCTGGAGACAGCTCGCGGCGGCGAACGCGCGCGCCGACGATGTTAGCGCCGCGGCGGAGACGACCAGCCAGCTCAAGCAGCTAAGGCGCGCATTCCATCACGGTCGCGAACCAGCTGGTCTGAGACTCTTAGCCAGCACGCGCCGCATAGTTTCCGTCTGGGGGCCTTCCATGACTTCAGAGCCCAGTCGCGCGGACCTCGGCGACCGCGCCCCCGGGCTCGCGGCCTCTCGCGAGGGCGGGCCCCGGCCCATCTCGAAAGGATCGACCCGCGCCGCTCGGGCCGCCCGCGAGAAGTGCCCCGCGGGAGTCGCCGAATGTCTTTGTATCAAGCGAGCCGTCAGCATTCTCTCATCTGTAGATTATTTCGCCCAGACGTCCCTTTCTCCTCCTGTGCCCCCCCCTCCTCTCCGTCGTCTTGAGCGCGCCTACCTCGCCTCGGTCTCCCCCCTCTCCTGCCGCGCCCTGTCCCGAGCATCTCCCATCGATCTGAAGTCTTGAACGGGCCCCAAAATCAAGAGCATCGAATCCATATGCTCGGTCACTCTCCTTCGGTCAGCCACCACAACCACCTTTTTTTTGTCAGAGTGGATGCCTCCATTCACTACGCTGGAATGCGAAGCTGTGCCTCTCGCGCCTGGAAATCGGTCGGGAAAGATTTCGCCCGAGCATCTGGGAAACTCCCGCGTTTTTCGAACAGCTCAACCACGCCCACCTAAGCCCACCTAGACAGAGTAGGATCCAATGAGCTCGGCACATCGCAGTCACAGGTGGCCAAATGGTTAGGTCGCTCGTTCATGAACTCCACGGTGTTGTTTTCTATCTTGCGGAAGATTCTATGGCCAGCCATTTGGTCGTAGATGTGGCGAAGCCGAAACACGAGTCGAACATTCGCCCTCCCTCGAATGTGGCGCTGGGCCACGCCGGCCGCATACTCCGAATCGTATTAGATGATGACCGAAGAAGGAGATGAGGAGGATGAAGGGGATGATGAAATGAATTCTTGAACCCAGAAAAAGCAGCACATAGCACACACAACTCGCCAACATTGTTGGACTGCCGTCCTGATCCAATGTACCCGGGGTCGGTCTGGTCCAGGATGGTGGTCCCGCAGTAGTCCCGGAGTGTAGACAAATACGGCGAGGCCACGGCGAAGCCCCAACCAGAGCATTCCGCCGCCTCGTCGCTCCCTTTTGCGAAAGAGCCGTTGCAAGATTAAGCCGTGTCCGCTGGAAACTGGAAGTCGGCAGTGGCCAGCTGTGACGGCAGTTGCACATGTGGTTGGGCACCGCGGCGGTGTCCCGGAAGATCAGCCCCAGGTCTGATGCGCTTCGCGGCAGGGCCAGGCGATAGACGTCCAATGGCGGCCGAGACCGGGGATGGGCCAGTCCAGCGCAATCGGCTCTTTGGCCCGCTTGTCACTTGTCTGCGAGCGCTTGAGCTGCAGTGGCGTTGATCCTCAGTAGACCTTAGGCGATGCTTAAGAAGACTTAAGTTTTTGGCCAGAGTCTCGATTATTCTTAACGTTTCCATGTAAATCTTAAGATTTTGATGGAAATGTTGGGTTTTTTTATTCAAGTTCTGAGACTATGAATTTCTGAACCCATGATTTCTTAAGCATTTCGCAGGGTGTAGACACGAAGATCTCCCACGTGCTTGCTCAAGAGGAACTGGACGATCGCCTTCCAGCTGTGCCGGCATCGGGCCGCACCGGGCCAGACACGGAGAGGCCGTCCGCAGAGGCGCTGCCAGGAGCGGGAGTCTGTGGCGCTGCAAGGGCAGTGCCAACTACGATGTGCAACAGTTTCCACATTTGCTCCACAACTCGGGGGCGGAAAAGAGGGGGGTGATGACTAGGGGGGGGTGGATATCATGGCGGGGGCCATGATATTTCCCCAGATTTCATGGCGCCTCTTCTTATTTCATTACGTCCCTGGCCCCCCCGCTGGGCCGCGCACATGCCGCCGGTCATGATTTGCACCCCCCCCTCTTGGACACCCCCCTCTTGGCCGCTCCCGAACAACGGGCACAGACTTCATCATGTGAATGAAAAGGTATGCGGGTAATTGCCGAGGCCGTCCAGGTGCCTGCGGTCGTCAAGGCTGGCCCGCCCAAGTGCAACTGAGCCCAGTGCATGCATTCTCGTGCGAGTCGTAGCTACGAGAGACCAGCGGAGAGGCCGCCGAAGTCCTTCGGCCTGCGAGCAGCTTCCCGAGCGTGCATGACACGGTGCTCAAATCCGGCTACCGCGGCTGCCGAGGCGCCCATGGATGACTTCGTGCACTGCTGGACTTGCTCGCGGCTGCGGGGGTTGGTCCAAGTGTTGCTGCAGCGCGAGTCTGTTCCAGCCTGCCCCATCCACCGTCTCGGCCCTGCTGATCCCTCTGGCCCGTCTCCCCTGCCCCCCATCACTGCCGATCTGCTTTTCGTCCGCCCCTCAGTCTTTGGAGCCGCCCATCCCACACCCTGTTGCCGAATCAAGGGATCTTGCCATCTTGGCCGTCGCCGACTGCCTTGCAGGTGCCAGAGGCAAGCACCGCGCGAGCGGCCAAAGATAGACCGAACGGCGGGCCACGGCGACGTGCGAGGAGGAGGAGGAGGACGAGGAGGAGGAGGCGGAGGAGTAGGAGGAGGAGGATGAAGAGAAGGAGGAGATCGAGGAGGAGGAGGAGGAGGATGGAGTAGGAGATAGGAGGGAGGAGGGAGGAGGAGGCGGAGGAGGTTGGCACGCATCAGCCTCGGCGCTCGTGGCTGCCTGGCGCGAAAAGAGGAGAAGGAGGAGGAGGAAACGGAGGAGGAGGATGAGGAGGAAAGAAGGAGGAAAAGGAGGAGGAGGAGGAGGTGGAGGTGGCAGAGGAGGTGCGAGGAGTGAAGGCAGAGGGCGGCTGCCGGGAAGGCGCTCGCCAAGCTGGAGCGCAACCGCGCCAAGCTGCAGCAGGCTGCCCCCCCCCCCCGGCGCCCTGCGCGCCCCGCGCGGCCCCCCCGTGCGCCCCATCCGCCCCGTGCGCGGCCGCGCTCCCGTGCGGCAGGGGTCGCGCCCGCTCCGCGGCGGGCTTCGGCGGCGCGGCGCGTCGCCAGGGCCACCTGTTTTTGGAACCGTCGAGGCTGCCCGTCGGAGGGAGAGGAAGCGATACCAGCGCCACCAGTTTGGACGCCCGAAATGGGTACGGAGAGAATGGGCACAATGCCCAGCAGCAGTTCCTGTTCATTCTGAACAGGACTCGCTGTCCACGCCGCCGCGGCCTGTGTCCATTCGAGACAGGAGGCCGCCTGCCCAACAGCGGCCGCTGTTGGTTTGGGACAACATTTGCTGTTGGGCACTGTACCCGTTCTTTCGGTACCCATTTCGGGCGTCCAAAACCAGGGGGCCCACCTCCAGCGAGGAGGTCCACGATGCCTCCCCGAGCGAGAGACTGGGGATGTCTCGAGCGAGAGGGGGGGACCACACCACCTGGGGATGTCTCGAGCGAGAGGGGGGGACCGCACCACCAGGTGGACCCCCCTTGCCTCAGCGCAGCTCCTCGCCTGTCCTTGTCCCTATGATTGGTGGGGCGGCCCCGCCAAACCAGGGGCGTCCTTGCCTCCCGCGCGTCGCGGCCCATGTCTGCGGCGTTCCTGTGGCATCTCGCGCGCGCCCTCGCCCGTCGCAAAGCCGACCGCGCCGCCCGCGCGAAGCCCCGTGGCGGCGGCGGGAAAAAGGGCAGACAGAAAGAGAGGGGGGGAGCGGAAGAGGACACGAGGCTTACGTCGGGGGATTGTCCCAGTAAAGGGGGGATTTTCGACGAAACATAGAACATACCCGAAAATACCCCCAAATGGTCAAAACATGCTCAACAAAGAGTCCCCAGACTACTTTTGGATTAGTTTTTGATTATTTTGGGGGTATTTTTAACACGAGGCTGAGAACGCGCGGCGCGCCTGGGGGGCTCCGGGGCCGCGCAGCGCGGCGCCCGGGGAGGCCCCCCTAGCGCGACCGCGCCCGCAATTCATTGGGGGTGCGCCAGAGTTCGGTCGACTACACGTAAGAGTGACCTTTCGCCGGAGTGACCTCTGGAGCGGGCCCAATGGGGTCCCCCGATCACCGATTGCGATGCGATAGTTGCGTCTCGCGCGCTCGTGTTTGGTCCCCCCCGCGGCCCCCAAAAAGCCGCGCACCAAAGGTCACTCTTACCCAGGGTCACTCTTGCGTGCAGTCGATTCGGGGGTGGACAGACCTCCCACCCTGACACGTCGATTAAGGAATTGGCCGTTGTCGGTTCGCGAGAGGGCGTCGCGGCCGTCATTTTTGCGGGTCCCGGTCCGTCGGTTTCGGTCCCGGGCCGTTTTCACGAAGGGGAGGTTTGCGAAAGGGAGGTTTGTCCACCGCCGAAGAGTGCTCCCCTTCTCCTCGGCATCGCGCGGGCGCGTGCTCTGTTCTCGGCGAGGCCAGGGCCAGAATTCAGTCGGGCCTGTCCCCCTACGGGGGGATTTTCGACGAAAAATATAAGAATACAAACAAACAAATCAAAAATAATAAAAAAATAGTTCGGGGACTATTGTTTGAGTGTGTTTTGACCTTTTTGGTGTATTTTTTGTTTTTCGCCGAAAATCCCCTTGTAGGGGGACATGCCCGACTTTAAGGCCAGAAACTTCTGGACCACTTCGGAGCATCCTGGAGTACCATAGGGCAAAGTAGCCTGGCGGGGGCCCCAACCATGTGCAGCTGTGAGTACCGCAGTCGTGAGTATCGTGTTCGGTGGATTTCTTTTTTGTGCGGGCACGAAACGTGTGTGAGGGAGTTGACAAAGTGGGATGGCGGTGGCACGCAGGGGCTGCCACTGGGGCTTCGGTTGAGCTCCCTGTGGGGCCACGAAGCATGCGAGGGGTGCACCCAAATGGAGGGTGGAACCGCATGCGGGTGCTGCCACTGGGGCCCAGGTGGAGCGCCCTGGCGATGGTGGTGATGATGACGGCCAAAGATGATCACGATGACGGCGATGATGATTGACGATGATGAGGGTGATGATGATGATGAGGATGAGGATGATGATGGTGATGATGATAATGGTAATGTTGATGATGTTGATAGTGATGATGATGATGATGATGCTGACGAGGCCGATGATAATAATAACAATAATACTAATGATGATGCTGATGATGATTAGGATGTTGGTGATGATGACTGCGATGTTGTTACCTATGATGACGATAATGTTGCTGACGGTGATGATGCCGCTGATGTCTCTGATCATGCTGATGATGCTGATGATTATGATTTAACGATGATGGCGGTGATGATGAACGCTGATGTTGATGTTGATGTTGCTGATGATGATGAGTGTGATTGTGATGGTGATGGTGGTGGCGGTGATGCTGCTGCTGATGATAATGTTGCTGCTGATAATGGTGATGATGATGATGATGATGATGATGATGATGATGATGGTGATGGTGATGGTAATGGTGTGGGTGAGGGTGAGGGTGATTGTGATGGTGATGATGCTGTTGATGCTGATGCTGATGCTGATGCTGATTATGATGCTGCTGGTGCTGATGACGATGATGCTGATGATGCCGCTAATGGTGATGATGAAATTGATGATGAAGATGATGATAAAGATGGTGATAAAGATGATGATAAATATGATGATGATGATGATGATGATGATGCTGATGATGATGATGATGATGATGATGCTGATGATGATGATGATGATGATGATGATGATGATGATGATGATGATGATGAATATAAAGATGAAGATGAAGATGATGAAGATGATGACGAGGGGGCCGCGGGAGGAAGGAGACGCGGGGTGCTGTCTCTTCAAAACGAGGACCTATCACCACAGGGCGTTGGGGAAAAAAAACGTACGTAAACAGTCAATGCACGGGGAATAAAGATTACAGCGATGGAATGGCCCTCCCCGCTCTACCGAAGCCGTGTGCACCTCGGTCAAGGTGCGCGCGCGGGCCCGCGGGGCCTTCTGGGCGTCGTTGGTTTGCACCTCTGCGCCCGCACGGCCGCGTACGGAAGGGGCGCGCCGCGTCGACATTTTTTTTTTTGCGGCGTGGCATGGCAGAGGCAATCCGTACGGGCGCTCGAGTTGTCGGGGCGCTCGACAAATTCATTGTCCCGCTGCAAGAGGGGGCGAGCGGGAAGGCACTCACAGCCGAAAGCATTTCAGCATGAGCGCGCTGGGGCAGTCAGCTGGGGCTGAAGTGGCCTGGCCCTGGACGCTGGACGGCATAACGGCCACACCCAGGGACCGAAGCCAGGGCTGCAGGCGCTGGAAGCGTGAAGAGCAAGGTGGGCCAGTACGCCAGGAAACACAGTAGCAAGAGGGCTCACGGAGCTGCTGGAGTGGGAGCGTGCGGCGGTCCGTCACGTTGCCCAGAACGTAAAAGTCCGTTGCAGAGGGCCGGCGCCGTTTGCATGCAGGACCAAGGTCCAGGGGACAGCACGAGCAGCCCGCCTGGGGCTGCGCCACTGCGCGTGGGCTGCAGCAAATTATGACCGGAACAACCACAAGGTCCCCGACACATGCGGAGGCGGTGCAGCGGGGACTGGAGGCGCCGGTTGGGGGCGCGCGGCGGCGGCCCAGACAGCGCCAGGGTGGCGTTACATTGGAAACCCATGCCAAGAAACACTCTGCTTGCCTCCAGGGTGCCCAGGGTTATTTGGGCTTCGATGGTATTGTGATGGAAAGCGTGACGTTCCCGCGCCAAAACCCAATGGACGTCCTGGGGTCTCAGGGTGGGGTTTCTTGTGGACGGTTTCTTGTGGATTGGCCTCCACACTAGAGAGGATGGGGCACAGGGGCGGGGAGGACACGCGCTTTGCCTGGCCTGCGCACGCACCACAGCCGGGCGGAGCGGGCAGCAGCCTGGCCACGGGGTCAGCCAGGCAGTGGCGGATGCGCGGCCGAAGGATGATGAAACCGGGCATGTCCCTCCAGGGGAGGAATATGCAAAAATAGTGAAACAATAGTCTGGATACGTTTTTTGTTTGGACGTTTTTTTGTGTACTTGTTTTTGATTATTTTCAATTTTCAAATGACCTCCAGCCAGTGCCGCCGATCCGGGGGGCTCCGGATTCGGTGATCTTCGCGCCTTTGTGGCCTCTTCCCTCCTCGATTGTTCTGGTCCTCTTTCTTCTCCTTTGGGGGGCTGCCTGGAGCCGGCCTGGGGGGGTCCAGGGAGGGTTCCGAGGGGAGGGTCCTGGGGGCGGTAGCGGCTAGATCTGAGAGGGGGTCCCTGGGACCCCCCTACACATCTTGGGGATGCGCAGTTCATTCAGAAAACGCAAGATGAAAGACCGCCGCCCACCCCCTCCCCCCTTCCCGGGGGGGGTCCGGATGCGCAAATCATGAAGAAAACGCCAACCGTGGGACCGCCCCCCCCCCCCCTTTCCCCGGCAAAGACACCCTGGCGACCCCCCCCGAACAGAGCTGAAGCTCTCGCGTAGGCTCCGAGCTTATGCTCTTGCTGAGGCTCCTGGTAGCTCATAGGCTGGATCGGCGGATTTCGTCAAAATTCCCCCGTGGGGGGACAGGCCACACCTAGCCGCAGGAACGGCAGGGCGGTAGCGGCCCGGAGGCAGGCAAGGGTGAGCGCGCTGCGTTGGAGGGCAGGCGCGCATGCCCAGGCGCCAGATCGCTGCCACCGCTCACGATAACCCGGGCCTTCCACGTGTGGTCGGAACAGAGTGGTTCGCATGATCGCGCCGCATTGCACACGCATCGGCGATGCGTGGGAACTGCGGCTCGATGCGGGGCCCGACTTCCTCCACGCCGGCGCGGCCGATGCATCGCTGGCGTCGCCGACGCATCGCCCATGCATCGCCGATACATCGCCGATGCATCGCCGATGCGGGTCGATCCTCCGGTCCCGTCTTTTCGGACCCCATCCAGGAAGTGTCTGGATATTCTATGGGGGAGGGCGTAAGCGCGGATAGCGCGAGGCTCGAGGAGGGAGGGGGGGCCAGGGCGCGTCCCGCTGCAAGGTGCACGTGATGGGCGCAAGCGCCTTTGAACCGGGCACTGGGAGGGAACTGACTTACAGCGCGTGTCGCTCTGCAAGGCATCGCGCGTGCCAGGAACACCTGATCGGCGCCAGAGCTTCCAATAAGGGAACTGGGAGCGTCCAGGGCAGGTGCCCTGTCTCGGGCACCAGACAGATGCAAGCACTTGAGCACCCAGGAGGGCGCCCACCTTGGAGGGCAGGCGGCCCTGGATGGAACCGGTGGCGGCCTATTGGGTGGATGCGCGCGTTGCCGCGCGCTGTGCAATACGAGCCCGGTGTGGCCGATCGTTTGGCCTGGGGCGCGGGCCCGCCAGGCGGCCCTGTGCACCTTGGCCCCGCAGAGCGTCGACATTTTGTAAGTCAGTGGCGCGGAGGGTCCCCAGGCGCGGAAAGCACATGGAAGCGCGAATTGCGAAGAGCATCGTCGAAAGCGCAGTGAAAGAGCCGTCAGTATCTGGCGTGCAGGGATGCGTGGTGGGTGGGAAGCACTGTGACCCAGCGGGGGGAGTGCAGCGGCCAGAAGAACGGGGAGCGGGTTTGAGCGAGCTCATCTCAAGGCGAACTGAAGCGCGAGCAAGAGCGTCGACACACACACACACACACACATGTATTCACACACGCACACATGTACACACACACTGTTCCTGGATGGGGCCCGGGCAACACCACCGCATTGTCCACGAAGGTGGGGCACAAGCCTCAGGACGTCGGAAAAGTAGATAGCCGCCTGTGCGCGGGAAGGCAGCAAAAGAAGGCACTCACGCGATGCAGAGGAGGCCAAAGGCCGGCCAGAATTGGGGCGACAAGGGGCCGGCGAGACACGGGCAGAGGGGGCCAAGCAACGCGAGAAGAGAAGGGAGGAGCGGGGAGCGAGAGCGAACAACCGAGGGAGACAGACGGACGGACGCGAGTGAAAACAGGCCGACGGACGGGGGGGGGAGCGGAGGAGAAGAAAGGAGTCGTCGCACAACACAGGACGAAGTCCTGTGGAGTCGTCGCTCCTTCTTCGACGGAGTCGTCGAAGAAGGAGCGGAGGAGAAGAACGAAGTCGTCGATCGACGGGGGGGGGGAGCGGAGGAGAAGAGCGGGCAAAGAAAGACACGAAAAGGGGAAGGAGGCAGCCGAGGAGGGAGGCGAGGGAGGAGGAAAGGACGCACAGCGCAGGTCATACACACGCACGCGCTCAGACCTTTGGCGATGTGGCTTTGTGAGCCCAGGCGTTTTTTCTGTTTAGATTCCAGACCCCGGGTCCCGTCATCGTGCCCCGTGGGGCCCTCAAGCATGGACCCAGGCGAAGAATGGGCCCCCGGGAAGCCGTCGGGGCCCCTCGGGCCGCGCCTTGATCGAACAAATCAGAGCGGCGGACGCCAGGGCAGATGGGGCACTCTGAGGCGCCGCGGGTCCCACGGCGCAGCCACCCTTTGTGCATGGGTGGTCCTTCCCTATATCCCCTGGCGGCTCACCCGGGGGATTCCTGGAGCCTCCTTGACGGCCCGAGTGCCCTCCAGGATGCTATTTCGGAGGGCTTGCCCAAGGCTCATGGGAACCCGGGAGGCTCCGACATAAACCCAATCGGGAGCCTCGAGACGTGGGTCAATGCAATCGGGGGCCAGCTAGGGCACCAGATCTTGCAGGATCCTGCGAAGACCCCCTCTGGCTGGCCCGGGTTAGCGAGCTGCTCGTGGCCGCGAGGCGGCCACGCCTATTGGCTGACCCAGGTTTGCGAAGACCTGCGTTGCAGTTTTGTTTTCTTGCATTGCAGTTGTTTGGTTTCCTGCTCACCCGGGTCTGGATTGACCCGGGTCACGAGATCCCCGACCCAACACCGCCCTAGCTCCAATGAGTCGTCCACCGAGCTGACAGCGTAATGGTGGTGACGGCGACGAGGGCCGCTGGCAGCACGCCGAACGCCGCCAGCAGAACCGGACCGAACTGCCATCGTCACATGGGTTTGCTATGTACTCATCATGACTTCTCTCGCTTTCACATTCTGCCGTCCTTGTTCGGCCTCTGTCGGGCGACGCCATGCATGACCTGCGTCGCCCTCCGCTGCTTTTCTTGTCTCCTCCAGGGCAATCCGAAGAGTGGAGTAATACTGCGCCCTGCACCCAGACACCCAACACTTCGATGATTTTCTCGCGTAGGTCCCTAGACCACTCGACCCTTTCCCTAGTGTCGGAGGCCAGAGATGACGACAGGCCGGCCGCCTCGATTGTGTTCGAGGTGCGGAGAGCTTGGGCCGAGCTGTCTTGAAGTCGGGCCTGTCCCTCTACAGGGGGAATAGTCAACGTAGTCAAAAAATAGTCGGGGGCCGATTTGTGAACCATTTTTTCGGATACTTTTGTGGCATTTTTGTGGCATGTGTTATTTTTCGCCCAAAATCCGCCCGTAGGGGGACAGGCCCGACCTAACGCTACCTCGAGGCCATCGAGTCATGTCGGCGCCCCTCCCTCCTGGCTTCGTCCGCGGGCTGCTCGGGCGCCCCTGGCCTGTCGCTCCGCTGCGGAGCCCCTGGGGCCCCCTCGTGGGCCGAGGGGGTGCTCCGGTCGGGGGCGTCCAGATGGGGGGTGAGCATAACCCCAGGAAGCATTTAAGAAACCCCCCGGCGATATCGTAGCACCGCATTTTATCCGATATTCCGAGGGGCCGAAATAACCGAACGATAGCTTTAGCATCCGGACACAAGGTACGCTTCCTGGTGCCAGGTAACGCTTCCAGGGTGCGGAAGGGTTATCGATTTGCCGGAGGGGGGGGGGTTCTTAAATGCTTCCTGGGGTTATCTCCAGGCTTCATGGCCACCTATGTTTCTTGCGATTGTGATTATTCTTCTTCGTTTCCGTGCGAACTCCCCAGGCAGTGCTTACACTAGGGGCTCTCACTTGCTCAACGAGGAATCGGGCGGGCGGGCCGCTCTGGCGGCTGCGCAGGCGCCGCCGCCGCCCCGCTGCCGCCTCGTCGCCGCCCGTCGTCTGGGCCGGTGTGCCGCTCTGGCTGCTATGTCGTCGCCGTTGCCGCCCAAATTTCACCACGTAGATTGCACCACATGTGTGACACCACATACAGTCGACCCGCAGAGTAAGGATAGGCATCCCTCCCAAGGGTACCCTTGCATCCTTGCTTCCTGGGTCCATCCTTGGACACTTTCGTTGGCCGCGCCCCGTTCGGGAAGCTTCGAAATGGGTGTCCAAGGCCCTTGCATCCTTATCGCGCATCCGTACTCTGTGGGTTGACGGTAGATTGTACCACATGTATTGCAACACATGGATTCTCTTTTCTAAAAAACTAATAGAATCTATCCCCCTCCCCCCCCCCCGGTTTTATCGCCTCCCCCTGGGATATCCTGATTTCATATATATATATATATACACACATATATATGTATATATGTATATATATATATATACATACATACACATTCTGCACACTCGTCCATCCTAAATATGAAATCGTATCATCCCAGCCAAACCGGTTTCCCCCCCTGAGGTTCCCTTGCAAAAAAAAAATAGCCTGGCGAAGGACCCAACCATATGCAGTTGTGGGTATCGCATTCGGGGAAGCCCCGTATGGGGCCACGAAGCGCTGTACTGGGTGGGGGGGGGACGCATGCGAACTGCGCCACTGGGACCTTCGGTGGAGCTCTCTATGGGGCCTCGAACCGCTGTACTGGGTGTGGGGAGGACGCATGCGAACTGCGCCACTGGGACCTTCGGTGGAGCTCCCTATGGGGCCACGAAACGCAGTACTGGACGGACGCATGCGAACTGCGCCACTTGGACCTTCGGTGGAGCTACCTATGGGGCCACGAAGCGCTGCCCTGGGTGGGGGGGGGAGGGGGGCGCATGCGAACTGCGCGACTGGGGCCTTAGGTGGAGCTCCCTATGGGGCCACGAAACGCTGCCCTGGGTGGGGGAACCGCATGCGGGCTGTGCCACTGGGACCTTCGGTGGAGCTCCCTATGGGGGGCACGAAACGCTGCCCTGGGTGGGGGAACCGCAGCCACTGGGGCCTTCGGTGGAGCTCCCTATGGGGCCACGAAACGCTGCCCAGGGTGGGGGGGACCGCACCGCCACTGGGACCTTCGGTGGAGCTCCCTATGGGGCCACGAAGCGTTGCCCTGGGTGGGGGAACCGCATGCGAACACCCCCACTGGGGCCTTCGGTGGAGCTCCCTATGGGGCTACGAAACGCTGCCCTGGGTGGGGGAACCGCATGCGAACACCCCCACTGGGGCCTTCGGTGGAGCTCCCTATGGGGCCACGAAACGCTGCCCTGGGTGGGGGAACCGCATGCGGGCTGTGCCACTGGGCCTTCGGTGGAGCTCCCTATGGGGCTACGAAACGCTGCCCTGGGTGGGGGAACCGCATGCGGGCGCCACTGGGGCCTTCGGTGGAGCTCCCTATGGGGCCACGAAACGCTGCCCTGGGTGGGGGAACGCATGCGGGCTGTGCCACTGGGACCTTCGGTGGAGCTCCCTATGGGGCTACGAAACGTGTGAGGGGTGTGCCGAGAGCAGAGGCAAGGAGGGGGAGGAGGGAGGAGGGCGAGGAGGGGGAGGAGGAGGAGAGGAGGTGGGACGCGGGGCGCTGTCTCTTCAAAACGAGGACCCAACACCACAGGATGGTTGGGAAACGAAACATACAAAAACACATGGTTTCGCAACACAGAGTTGCGAAACAAGCTTCCGCGAAAGCTCTTGCGAAATCTTATAAAAACCATAGGTTTTTCAAGATTCTCGCAAAATGCTACCAAACGGTCTTCGCGCGCGCTCATGTCGAAATCAGTCGAACGCCCTTGCGCGTGTGCAGTCGCGAGAATCCCCTGCAAAAAAATAGACGAAGTGCAGACGCGCGCGTCGTCGCGCGCGTATGCCGAAAACCTTCAAAACCCATCAGTTTCGGAAGGATGCCAAAATCGTGTGCCCAAAAAACCGACACAAACACAAGGTTTCGCAACACGGATTTTCAACGAAAGCGTGCGCGCGCGCTCTTGCGTCGTCGTCGTCGTCGTCGCCGTCCTCCCTCCTCCCGCGTCGTTGTCGTCGTCGTCGTCGTCGCCAACGTCGTCCTCTGTCTTTCCTCGTGTTCGCCGTCGTCGTCCTCTTTGGCGTCGTGGTCGTTTCCGTCGTCGTTGTCGCCGTGGTCGTCCTTCCTCCTCCTCCCTCGTCGTCGTCGTCGCCGGTCGTCGGCGTCTCGTCGTCGTCCCTCCTGTTTCGTCGCCGTCGTCGTCGTCGTCGTTGTCGTCGTCGTCGTCGTCCCTCCTCCCTCGTCGTTGCCGTTGTCGGCGTCGCCGTCTTTCCTCCTTCGCCGTCGTTCGCGTCGTCACCGTCCTCCCTCCTCCCTCGTCGTTGTCGTCGTTGTCGCCGTCGTCGTCCTCCCTTCTTCCTCGTTGTCTTCGTTGGCGACATCGTCGTCGTCTTCGTCGTCGGCGTCGGCGTCGTTGTCGTCTTCGTCGTCGTCGACGTCGGCGTCGTCGTCGCCGCCGTCGTCGTCGTCGTCGTCGTCGTCGGCGTCGTCGACGTCGGCGTCGTCGTCGGTGTCGTCGTTATCGTCGTCGGCGTCGTCATCGTCGTCGTTGTTGTCATCGTCGTCGTCGTCGGCGTCGGTGTCGTCGTCGTCGTCGTCGGTGTCGTCGTCGTCGTTGTTGGCGTCGTCGGAGTCGTTGGAGACGTCACGTCGTCGGTGTCGTCGTAGTCGTTGCCGGCGGCGTCGTCATCGTCGTTGTCGCTGTCGTCGTCGGCGTCGCTGTTGTTGCCAAGTGCCATGTGGTACCCACCGTCACGGTCTTAAGAGATTTTGCAAACCAAGTTGCGGGTGGGTGGGTGGGATGTATGCGCGAGCAGTGGAGTCGACAACTCACTGCGAAGAGAAATTAATTTTCCTTTCTAAAAAGAGAATAGACTCTACCCCCCCCCGGACTTATCGGTTCCCCTTGGGATCGTAGATTTCATATATATATATATATGTATACACATATCTATATATATATATTATGCACACTCGTCCATCCTAAATATGAAACCGTACCATCCCAGCTAGGCCGGTTTCCCCCCCCCCCTGAGGTTCCTTTGTAAAAAACACTATGCGGTGACATCGTTTGCTCTAACATAGCACTTTTTCACGAATCCCTTGCAACAAATGGGACGAAGTGCGCACGCGCGCGTCGTCGCGCGCGCATGCCGAAATCCTTCAAAAACCTTCGGTGCGGGAAGGATGTTGCAATCGAGTTGTCAAAAAATGCATACAAAAACACATGGTTTCGCAACACAGAGTTGGGAAAAATAACTTCCGCGAAAACTCTTGCGACATCTTATGAAAACCCTAGGTTTTTCAAGATTTTCACAACATGCTACCAAACGGGCTTCGCGCGCGCTCATGTCGAAATCTGTCGAACGCCCTTGCGCGTGTGCCGTCGCAGGACGAAGTGCAGACGCGCGCGTCGTCGCGCGCGTATGCCGAAGACCTGCAAAACCCATCGGTGTCGGAAGGATGCCAAAATCGTGTACCCTAAAAGCCGACAAAAACACAAGCTTTCGCAACACGGATTTTCAACAAAAGCGTGCGCGCGCGCTCTTGCGTCGTCGTCGTCGTCGTCGCCGTCCTCCCTCCTCCCGCGCCGTTGTCGTCGTCGTCGCCTACGTCGTCCTCTGTCTTTCCTCGTGTTCGTCGTCGTCGTCGTCCTCTTTGGCGTCGTGGTCGTTTCCGTCGTCGTTGTCGCCGTGGTCGTCTTTCCTCTTTATCCCTCGTCGTCGTCGTCGTCCGTCGTCGGCGTCTCGTCGTCGTCCCTCCTATTTCGTCGCCGTCGTCGTCGTCGTCGTCGTCGTCGTTGTCTTCCCTCCTCGTCGTTGTCGTCGTCGGCGTCGCCGTCTTTCCTCCTTCGTCGTCGTTCGCGTCGTCGCCGTCCTCCCTCCTCCCTCGTTGTTGTCGTCGTTGTCGTCGTCGTCGCCGTCGTCGTCCTTCCTCCTCCCTCGTCGTCGCCTTCGTTGGCGTCGTCGTCGTCTTCGGCGTCGGCGTCGTTGTCGTTGTCGTCGTCGAAGTCGTCGGAGACGTCGTCGGTGTCGTCCTAGTCGTTGTCGTCGGTGTCGCCGTAGTCGGTCTGAACAGGTTTTACAAACCAAGTTGCGGGTGGGTGGGTGCGACGTTTGCACGAACAGTGGAGAGGACAGCTTCAAGACAGTCAAAGTGGATTGCACAGCGTAGTTTGCACCACATGGGTAGCACAACATATACTGCACATAATAGATTGCGCCAACAGCTGGCACCACGTAGATTACACCGCCTAGATTGCACCGCGTACATTGCATCACATACACAGCACAAGAGGTGTTGCACCACGTGGATTGCAACGCGCCTAATGCACCACATGCTTTGCGCACCACATTGATTCCACCACATGTATTGCACCATATACATATATATATATACACTCACACACATATATCTATGTATAACCACATACATTTACATGTATGGACATATAAGTATCACATTCCATGTAGTGCACCACATCGATGGTACAACATTGACTGCACAACATAGATTGCACCACGCATGCTGCACAGCATCGACTGCTCCACATCTATAGCACTCCGTATTTTTCATGCAAGCGCACTGTTAGGGGTCCAGGCTGGCCAGCTCATCTCTATGTTTTGCCTGTGTGTCGTATCGCTTGTCTGTTCTTGATATGCCCCTTTCTGCTTTTTCGCCTTCTCCGCGCCGTGCCTCGTGCCACGATCTGCGCACCCCCACTTTCGGGGCCCCTTCGGACATCCTGAGCAGAACTGAGAGACCACCGCCCACCAAACCAGTCAATGCACCCCTTCCTTACCACCATTCGTTTGCCCTGCCTGCTCTCTCTCCTTGCAATCGCTGTCCGCCTGCTGTACTGACTTATCCTGCTCCCGCAGCTATAGATTCTGGCTCTGGGGAAACGGAAAAGGAGCGAGCCTGCGGCGCGCGCGCGGGCGTCGGCCGGCGGGCCGGCCTTTTCCCTTGAGCGCTACCTTATTGTATGCTTGACGGCACTATCCCTTCTTACCCATGTCATCTGTGGAGCCCACTGACCATGATATATCATCGGAACATCTTGCAGGGATTACGGATATCCAGGCAAAAGACTAAACCACCCAAACCCAACCCGAAGGCCCCAGTTTTCCGTCCACTCCCAGTGGGGGGGGGGTCGGGGAACATCGGAAAAAAACACATGTAACCCGTACTCCCCCCAACCCGTAATTCGAGTCTTCGGATTCGGTTGGGGTGGTCGGGTAGGTCGTTTGAGAGAGGAGCGGGCGCCAAAAGAGCGCACAAGACAGACCCTTGGGCCCCCCCAGGGCCAGGGACGACGTCGTCGCTGTAGGCGCCCTTCGAGGAGCCCCGGCCCGCTGGCCGAGCGGGGGGCACCTCCAGCAGCCACCCGGCGCCTGGGCACCCGCCGCGCACAGGCCGAGGCGGCCGCCTGCGCGGCCCAGGCCGCGCCCGCGCCGCCCGCCGGCGGGGCCCCCCTGGGTCTTGGGGGCCGTCGTCGGCTTCCCGCCGTCCGTCTGAGGTTCAACGATCGAGGATTGTTTTTTGCCTCCTCCTCCTCCTCCTCCTCCTCCTCCTCCTCCTCCTCCTCCTCTTCCTCAGGGAAGGAGCAGGCACAGTGGAGACCCGTGCCAAGAGGCACCCTGCTCGCCTCCGGGGTGCCCTGGGTGTTTCGGGTTTCGATGGCAGATGCGGCACGGAGAGCGCGGCGCTCCCGCGCCAAAGCCCGGTGGACGTCCTGGGGTCTCGGGGTGGTTTTTTTGTGGAAGGTTTCTCGTGGACGTGTCTCCACTGCACTGATACCGCTACACTTCCCTCGTGATCCCCTTTTCGCGGGGATTTCTTGTACCCGTGTCCGTCTCGTGGGTCGTGTTCGCTTGATCGGAACGATACCTTCTGGGCGCCTAGCGTGTTGATCGCTCACTTGCGTGAAGACTTCGCGAGTTCCTATCTGTCCGTGCCAGAGCGGACGCATGATGTGGGCAGCGTTGGAAAGATCTTCTGCCACGCGATCAATAGTTGGTGTATAATCCGTAGCTTGCCAAATTTTCTTGACGATCTTCTGGAAATGATATCTGTCCAAAATCGTCACGTTCCCCATGTGGCAATCGAGAGCCCGTTGAGCATTACTGAGACATGCGACAGGCGCGGTGTCTCTCAGATCTGTGTTGGTGCTTATTCCGGGGCTGCCGTTGTCATCTGTAGCCGGCAGTCTGTTTTAAAGTTTCAATGTGTGTTTGTTTTTGTTGGTCGACCACCATCTCCCGCAATACTTCCCTGACTGTTATTGGTTTGATCGCTTCGATCTCTATCTTGATCGCGCCTACCAGCGCATTGGCTACAGTATGCGACTCCAACCAGGCACACATTGAGCCGCGGTATACATGAGCAATGCCGTGTAGTCTTTTCGCAGTCAGAATTCTCTGCGTTTCGCGTATCCCCAGCAGACTTGCAAATTAGCCCCGTACCGTGACCCGGACGCCGCTTCCGCTCCCTGTCCGTTGCCTCGGAGCCGCTGACCAAAAAAGTATCCCCACCAGCCCGTCCAGAAGCCTTGTTCATGAGCGTTGATGGGACAAGGGAGGAAGCTACACACATAGTGAAACGAAGCGGGCAACCAGGATGAACAGAGAGATCTCTGGGAGCAAAGGGGTGGCCTTGGAGGGCCTCGTCGGGCCATCCCTGGGGCCTGCGGGGGGGGGGGGGGGGGGGGGGCGAGAAGAGGATGAAAAGGAGGAGGAGGAGGAGGAGAAGGAAGACAAGTGTAAGGAGAAGGAGGAGGAGAACGAGGAGGATGAGGAGGACGAGGAGGGGGGGTCTTGGAGGACCTCATCCCCTGGGGCCCGCGGGAGGACCAGTGAAGGAGGAGGAGGAGGAGGAAGAGGAGGAGGAGGAGGCAAACGGCCTCTTGGAGCTCTCGTGGGACGCTCGTGGGGGCCCTCTTGGAGCCAGCTTCGGGCTCTTCTGGGAGCCCTGGAGGGCCTCATGAGGCCATCTTGGAGGCCATCGATCAAAAGGGGCGGGGTCGCGTATCTAAGTCCTCCATCTGGGGGCCTCTACATCGCCCTCTTGGGGTTTCTGGGCCCTTTTAGGGCCATTCGGGGGACCTCTTTGGGCCCTCTTGAGGCTCTCTTGGGCCATCTGTGGACGACCTTGATGCCTCAACGTAGCATCGGAAGCGAAAAGGCGAGAAGACAAACACCATTGTATTTACGTCGGGTCCCGAGGCGGCTCCGAGAGCACTCGGAACTGATTTGTGGCCCTCGTCGGGCTTCTTGGAGGTACGCCAGAAGCTGTAGTGAGCCATCTTCCGTCATCTTGGAGGTCATTTTGGAGCATCGGGGGCAATCTTGGAGCCATTTTGGGCCATCTTGGAGCCATCTTGGAGGTCATCTTGGAGCATCGGGGGCCATCTTGGATCCATCTGGGAGCCATCTTGGAGGTCATCTTGGAGCATCGGGGGTCATCTAAGAGCATCGGGGTCATCTGGAGCCATCTTGGGCCATCTTGGAGGTCATCTTGGAGCATCGGGGGCCATCTTGGAGCCATCTCGGGCCATCTTGGGCGCTCCAACTCCTCGCGCCCCGCCCGGAGAGTAGTCCTGGGCGGTCTCAGCACCCCGGCGCCGCCTTCCCAAGACGAAACTTCAGGGAGGCACCCTTCCCCGAAGGGAAGAGGGTTTTGAAGGAAAGAAATCAGGAGGGGAAAAATCACACAGACACAATTAATCGTCGATTCCTAGAAAAATATGGGAAACTATGGGAAGTGGGGAGGAAGACGAAAATGCAGGAAATATGTGATCATCTGGGGAATCCTTTCATTTGTTTGTATTTATTGGTGTGTCCTTGAGCCCCTTCAAGAAAGAACTCGTGAGAATATGTCGTCGCCCAGAGGGCTGGTGGGATTCGTCGCGCGCACGGTTGACCTATTCGTTGATGCACAGTGGCGAATCGACGCAGTAAGCAGTACAGTCGAGGATGACTTGTAGGTAGGCCCTGCGAAATCAAGGGTACCCTCGTGCCCTGCGTGTCGCGACCCGTGCCTTCTGCATTCCTGCGGCAAGGTGGCCCCCCGGAGAGGGTCTTGCGGCCTCTCGCGTGTCCTCTCCAATCCGCCTGACTGTCAAGGACTGCTGGTTCCGCTCCCATGCGCCATGCGCACAGGCGCCACGCGCGCGCCGCGTGCGCCGCGCCTGCCCCTGTGCGGCGGCTACAGAGGGTACGGTTACGCCCGGGTGTGGCTGGTGATCGGCACCGTCGGGGACCGCCGGTGTTGGGCAGGACGCTGTCCTCGTCGGGGGCTCCCCGGGGCGCGGCGGAGAGCTCCGTCGAGCGCCCCGCCCGCCGCCCCCGAGAGGGGCGGCCCCTCGGGGAGCCGGTGGCGAGCCACGCCTTTCTGCAGGCCACACCCTTCGGAGTCGCCGGCCCGCTGCGCGGTGGGCGCCGGGCGCACCGTGTGCCCCGGGGGTGCGCGCCGCGCTCGCCGAGTGCGCCGTGCGCCCCGGGGGCCTCGGTGGCTTCGGCCGCCCAGCTCGCACAGCGAGCTGGTGCCCTTTTGAGTCGGGCCTGTGCCTCCTAGAGGAGGAGTATAATGAAAAATCGTGGAAATGTGGTCGGGGGACGGCTGTTTGACCCTGTTCGAGTATGTCTGGATATTCGTTGACTAGGTCTTATGTTTCCTCCAAGCTCCGCCTGCAGGGGACATGCCCGACCTAATGGTACCCCCACGGTTCTCGCCATGACAAGGCAACGTGACAGCGGAGTGGTCAGCATGGTGCACGGTGCGTGCACCCCATGAGCAGGCGGGATGGAGGAGCAGGGGCATGGGAGCAGGGCAGGAACGGCGCGTGCGAGCAAGCGGACGAGTTGAGGAGGATGAGGCGGTGGAAGAGCAGCGCTATAAGACGAAGAGGAGAGCAGATAGAGGAGGAGGGGCAGCAAGAAAAATTGAGAAGGACGAGGTGGATGAGGAGAACGAGTCTCTATGCCTGCTATGTTATGCCGTTCCCCCTTCCATCCTGACCTTCCATTTCTCCGCTCCAGTTTGTCCCTCCTCATCCCCAGCATCCCGCCTACTCCTTCCCCACGCAGCCTCCCTTGTCATACATGTCGCTCATCATCTCTGCTCATCACTGCTCGTTTCTACCCCTCGTCCTCCCAAGAGCCTTATCGGGTCCACGCCCGCCTCCCAGCTTGCTAATTCGGCCGGCCGTCTGACCAGGGCTCGATTTACACTTCGAAGGTCTTACGGCCAGTGCCGCCGCCGACCCTGAAGGGGGACGACGACGACGACGTTTCGGCCTCTTGGGGCCCTCGTCCTCCCATGAGCCTTATCGGGTCCACGCCCGCCTCCCAGCTCGCTAAGTCGGCCGGCCGTCTGACCAGGGCTCAGTTTATTTTTCGAAGACCTTACGGCAGATGCTGCCGCCGACCTTGAAGGGGGACGACGACGACGACGACGACGACGACGACGACGACGACGACGACGACGACGACGAAATCGACGACGAAATCGACGACGACGACGACGTTTCGGTCTCTTGGGGCCCTCGTCCTCCCATTGGGCTTATCGGGTCCACGCCCACCTCCCAGCTCGCCGACTCGGCCGGCCGTCCGATCGGGGCCACGCTTACCTTCGGAGCTTTCCGGCCACGGCCGCTCGGGAGGCGGAGCCCCTGGGGACCAGGCCTCGGGGACCACAGGGAGCTCAGGCGGGGAAGGCCCCCCGTTCTGGGCCTCCCGCCGGAGAGCGCCCACCGCCGACCCCTCGGCGCCCGCCGTCGACGCGAGCCAACGGGGTCGGGGAGTCGCGCCGCACCGCCGATCCATCGGCTATGCGGCTCAATACTCAGGAGGGGAAAAAACACACAGACACAATTAATCGTCGACTCGCAGGAAAATATGGGAAAATATGGGAATTGGGGGGGAAGACAAAAACCCAGAAAATATGGGAAAATATGGGGACTATTTTTATTTGTGTGTATTTATTTGTGTGTCCTAATTTCCCTTTAAATGCGGAGCCCGATTTTCTCCGCGCCGCCGGCGCCGATGTATCGCCGACGTCGCCGATGCATCGCCGCGCCGATGCATCGGTGCATCGGTGATGCGGCGCGATCCTCCGACACCGTCTGCTCGGACCCCATGTAGGAGGCCTCTAGCCCCTCTGCCCAGAACCGGTTAGACTTTGGCGTGGCACGTCATCGAAAGACTCTGCAGAGCATCCGAGGCCAAAGGAACTCAGACTGGATCGGCGATCGGAATCCATTGTGCAAACAATTACAGACGACCGCTCCAGAGACGACTTTAGGTTGCATCTTCGGGGAACCTCGCTTGTTCCCAACATTGGTGTGTGTTCTTGTGCCCGACGCGGGCTCGATGCGGACTCGATGCGGACCTGGCGTGGATTCGATGCGGATTCGCCACGGATTCGACAAGTCCAACGTGAATTCGACACGGATTCGACGCAGGTAGGAGCGCGACGGGATAGACAAGGTCCCCCGATGATGCCACATAAACGATTGACAACTCGAAGCGCGCGCCGCACCAGGCGAGAGCGCAGGTGTCCCTCGACAACATGGAGGCCAGGAGAGAGGCCCGCCACACGTGTTCCTCGCCGTTGGCAGCAGAGTCAGCTTCACGAGGCGGAGATGCAGCGGCAGTAGGATCGAGTATGAGATCGACTGCAGAATTGATGTGCCCCAACATTGTTTTTTCGCATCGACCTGTCCGTAGAGCTGTCGGAGGCTATTCGCAGCGTCGACGAAGAAATCAGTTTTGGGGTGAAACGACTCCGCAGTCGATCCCCTACAGGGTCCGGCTTGAACAAGGAACACTCACTTTTCACAGGGGGCTCGGTCTTTCCTTCGGTCTGCATGCGTTCCGCTACCTTCCTGGCGGCGAGCCCCCCTCGGGTGTTCCCTCGGACTTCGTAGACTTCCTTGGGAAAAGGGGGCTTCGTTCCTTATTGGTCGCTCCTTGGGTCAGGCCGAAGGCTGTCCTCGATACGAGCAGCCCCGTGTGTTCCCTCGGACTTCGTAGACTTACCTGGGAAAAAGTGGGCTTCGTTCCTTATTGGTCGCTCCTTCGGTCAGGCCGAAGGCTGTCCTCGATAGGAGCAGCCCCGTGTGTTCCCTCGGGCTTCGTAGACTTCCTTGGGGAAAAGGGGGCTTCGTTCCTCATTGGTCGCTCCTTGGGTCAGGCCGAAGGCTGTCCTCGATAGGAGCAGCCCCGTGTGTTCCCTCGGACTTCGTAGACTTACCTGGGAAAAAGGGGCTTCGTTCCTTATTGGTCGCTCCTTCGGTCAGGCCGAAGGCTGTCCTCGATAGGAGCAGCCCCGTGTGTTCCCTCGGGCTTCGTAGACTTACTTGGGGAAAAGGGGGCTTCGTTCCTTATTGGTCGCTCCTTGGGTCAGGCCGAAGGCTGTCCTCGATAGGAGCAGCCCCGTGTGCTCCCTCGGGCTTCGTAGACTTACTTGGGAAAAAGGGGCTTCGTTCCTTATTGGTCGCTCCTTGGGTCAGGCCGAAGGGTCCTCGAAGGAGCACCCCGTGTGTCGGGCTTCGTAGACTTACTTGGGAAAAAGGGGCTTCGTTCCTATTGGCGCCTCCTTGGGTCAGGCGAAGGCTGTCTCGATAGGAGCAGCCCGTGCTCCCTCGGATCGTACTTACTTGGGAAAAAAAAGGGGCTCGTTCCTACTGGTCGCTCCTTGGGTCAGGCCGAAGGCTGTCCTCGATAGGAGCAGCCCCGTGTGCTCCCTCGGTCTTCGTAGACTTACTTGGGAAAAAGGGGCTTCGTTCCTTATTGGTCGCTTCTTGGGTCAGGCCGAAGGCTGCCCTCGATAGGAGCAGCAGCAGAGAGGGCGCAGGGCGGCGTGTCGGAGGAGCGGCGGCGGCAGGCGCAGCGCGGGATGAGCGGAGGAGCCCGAGGTGCCGCTCCTCCGAGGGCGCGGCGACAAGCCGAAGCCGACAGGAGGAGGGAGGAGGGAGGAGGGAGGAGGAGGAGGAGGAGGAGGAGGAGGAGGAGGAGGAGGAGGAGGAGGAGGAGGAGGAGGAGGAGGAGTTGTGCCACCCGAGTGCTGCGGGAGCCACAGGAGTCCAACAGGCTTCCTGGCCTCGGGGACAGAACTCCTCATTCGAAGGAAGACGCCCGCTCGGGATCCAGAGGCGCTGTTCGGAGGAAGAACAGCAGGTGCATACAAGCAACTCTGTGGGCGTCTGCGCGAAGTTGATGGGTCGGCGCTGGACACTCCCTGGCTGTGCCTCCAGCGCCGCCCCTGGCGCGCCCCGCGCGCCACGGGAGGGGGGGTCAGCGCGGACCGCAGAGACTTCTGCGGACCTCTCAAAGTGTACGTCTGCTCATGCCGTTGACTATCTCTCCAACTGTGGACCCTGCTGTGCCAGCGAGCAACTCCACGGGTGCATCAGCCTGGAGACGTCCGTGCACTAGGCGCGTCAACAAAGAAGTCGGCGTGCCAGGCGCCTCTACGGAATGTGTTGTCCTTGAAATAGGTCCAGGCACCTACACAAGCTCTAGGGGGCACCTGCGGACCCTCAAAGATCGACGAACAAGGTGCCCGAAGATTCCCTAGATCGAGGTTTATGAACGCATGTGTCCGCTGGATGTGGGCCTTCGAGACTGCTGGAGCTCTCGGGGGAGGCCGACCGATAGGAGCGAGAGGGAAGATGGAGCCCGTAACCCCGACCGGAAAGGCTCATGCGACGAGACCGGCGGGTGCGGTGGGAGAAGCTCGAGGTCGGCGGGAGCGCGAAGAGGGAGGCCGGAGGACCTTGAGCAGGAGGGACATGGAGGGGTGGGGATGAGGAGGACCAGTGCAAGCCCAAGACGCATCACCGATGTTGCAATCCAATTTCCTTCCAAGTTCCAGCTCCACATGTCCTTGGTCCATGCAATACTTCGTTTTCAATGCGGGGCGTGGCCAAATAGAAGACAATCGCCTGAGAGTTTTGAATCGTGCCAAAAGATCATCGACTTCAACACCGCGGATCAACTCGGCCGCTGCGCCCTGACAATCCGAAGTCGTGCCAGAACGCCATTCCTGCGACTTCACAGCAAATGTCGTGATTGTTGCGTCCTGAGAATCCCAAGTCGTGCCAGAACGCCGTTAATGGGACTTTAGCCATGCGAACCTGTGAACCTGTCGCAAACTTTTGACACGAATGTGCGCGGCGCCAATGCGAGAGCCGCATGCTGCAAACCACCCGCCCTGAATCCGTGAAACCGTTGCAAATTTCAAGCGCCAGGGTCATACATGGTGAGCCAGCCTCACGCGAAACGCCTGGCCCGCCCTGCCGACCCTCCTGGGGGTGCGACAGGGAGGTGTTGTCCACAAGGGAAAGGGGTGGAGGGAGGAGGGGGAGAGGCTGGCGGGAGCAGCGGCAGGCAACAGGTGTATTTCAGGAGGGAAAAAAAGCACACAGACACAATTAATCGTCGATATATGGGAAAATATGGGAAGTGGGGGGGAAAACAAAAACTCTGAACATATAGGAAAATATGGGGAATGTTTTTATTTGTGTGTATTTATTTGTGTGTCCCAGGGCCTCTTCAATCGTTTTGAACTCGGTTGGGCACTCCCAGGACGACCATACCCAAGACGGTCATACCCGACATGACCACCCCAGGCGTGCTCAAACGCATTTGCACATAGGATACCAGCGTTACGTTCTCTACGCTCGCCCAGCGGACCCCACGTGCCCGCCTTATGTATGCGGGACCATCGTGACCTCCCAGAGTGTGAAACTAACCGGGAGCCACAGTATAACAGGAATGCTCCACCATCGGGAGCGCCTCTTCGAGGGTTGCTGGAAAGTTTCGCCCCGTGGCGGCACCTGGGGGCGCATGCAATCTCCAGCCGCCCTGGAGCAATCGCCCGTCTTGTCAGACAATTGTACAGTACAGAGTTCTTCCCTGGGCCGTACACTCCAAGTAATAGCCTCAATGTGCACATTGATCGTGCGGTGAGAGGCATGGCCCCCGCCAAGGGGCGGCCAGGTTATAGAGGAAAGCGGTGATCCCCCTCAGCGAGGTTGGGAGTCGAGGTGGCAAGCCCCCCGATTCAAAATGGCCACAGCCGCCTCCACCTCGTCCTCCTCCTCCTCCTCCTTCTCCTCCTCCTCCTCTGCCCTCCTCGGCCTCGTCCACCGCCACCCCGCGCCCGCCGTCAGACTCTCTGCGCGCTCGCCTCCGACGTGGTCTCCAGCACTCTGCTCGCCCTGAGGGCCTCGACGGCGCGGGTGCCGACCGCCAGCAGCCAGGAGGCGCCCGGAAGGGCGCACGGGGGAGCGCGGCGGCGGCGGGGGGGGGAGGCGGCACGGGATGGCTCGGCAGGGGCGGGAGGGGCAGGGAGCGGGGAGGCGCGGGGAGGAGGAGTCGAAGGGGAGAGTGGGCAGGAGAGGGGCGGGAGGGAGGAAAGGAAGGTCGGCGGCCAGCAGGGAGAGTCCGAAGCTGCCTCGCTAATACCCTCTCGGGGAGCGATGGCAGGCGGCCGCGCATCCGCACGCGGGAGGCCCCGCCAGGGAGGGAATGGAAGGGAGCACAGGGGGCTGGACGGGAGGGGCAGCGGGCAGGTGCGGGTGTTAATGTTTGAGGGGTCCAGGAGGCGATGGTGTGGCGATGGAGTTTCGAGGCGAGCAGGTTCGGAGTGAGAGGGGCGATGGGACAGTCCGGCTTCGAGGCGGGTGGGGCGGTTCAGGTTTGACTTTTGCGGCGAGGGGGGCGATGTGGTGAGGAGGTTTAGAGTTGAGGGGTCGACATGGCGATGCGGCGACAACAGTTCTCCCTCCTAATCCTCTGATGCGTCCATCCCCCGCAGGATTGACGGACCCAGGGGGTTTCTTCCCTCGCTTCAAGAATTCGCGCGCTGTTCTGTGTGAGCCGTCCCTCCCCAAGTCCCCTCTCCCCCTCCCTTCCTCCCTCCTCTCCCCTCTCGCTGATTGTTCCCCCTTCCCCCGAACCTCCCTCTCCCCCCTCCGCCCTGCCCTCCCCCCCCCCGTTCCGTCCGCTCGCCTCGCTCCGCTTCGTATCCACCACCCTCTCCTCCCCGTGTCCTCCCCTCGCACCCTCCCCCGCACGCCCCAGGCAAGGCCTCCTCCTCCTCCTCCTCCTCCTCCTCCCCCTCCTCCCCCTCCTTCTCCCCTACGACGACGACCACTACTACGAGTACTACTGTTGTTGTTGTTACTACTACTACTACTACTACTACTACTACTACTACTACTACGACGACTACTACTACTACTACGACTACTACACTACTACTACTACTACTTACTACTACTACTACTACGACTACTACGACTAGTACGACTACTACTACTACACTACGACGACTACTACTACTACTAACTACTACTACTTACTACTACTACTACTACTACTACTACTACTACTACTACTACTACTACGACTACTACTACTACTGTACTGCTACTGTTACTACTACTTACTACTTCTGCTACTACTACGACTACTACTACTACTACTACTACGATTACTAGTACTACTATTATGTTTGTTTACTACTGCTACTACTACTACTACTACTACTACTACTACGACTACTACTACTACTGCTACTACTACTACGACTACTGCTGCTACTACTACTATTATTACGACCATTACTACTGAATACTGTTACTACTTCTAATAATAATATGTCCACTGCTATTACTGTTCATTATACTACTACCACTACTACCATTACGATTACTAATACTACGGTTACTTCTTCTACTACTACTACTACTACTACTACTACTAGTACTAGTACTAGTACAACTGCTACTACTACCACTTCTACTACTTCTACTACTACTACTACTACTACTACTACTACTACTACTACTACTACTACTACTACTACTACGACTACTACTGCTGCTACTACTACTACATTCACGATCATCTTCATGACGACAACGACCAGTACTACTACTACTACTACCACTACTGCTACTACGACTACAACTACTGCTTCTACTACTTCTACTACTACTACTACTACTACTTCTACTACTATTGTTACTACTACGACTACTACGACGACGACGACTACTACTACGACTACGACTACTAGTATTATTGTTACTTCTGCATCTATTGGACTACTACTACTATTACTACTGCTACTACTACTACTACTACTACCACTACTACTACTACTACTACTACTACTACTACTACTACTACTACTACTACTACTACTACTACTACTACTACTACTACTACTCACACTCCTACAATTACTACTATCATCACACCGATAAGGGTTATCATTATTAGTATTGTAGTGGCCTTCGGCCAGTGCCGCCGATCTGGGTCGCTCGGGGTTATTCTCCAGACGCAGACATTATGGGCGCACACTCAAACGCACACACGCAGTCACACCACCCAACCCGCGCCGCAGACATGGAGGCCTGTCAGGGCGTCCTGGGGGGCTTCTCGGAGACTTTTGGGGGCCCTTTTGGGAGCTCTTAGGCGTCTGGGGGCGTTTTTTGGGGCATCTTAGGGGCCTGTCAGGGCGTCCCGGGGCGCTTCTTGGAGGCTTTTGGGGGCCCTCTTGGGAGCTCTTGGGGCCTCCGCTTTTTCCGCTTTTCGTCCCTCTTTGGGGTCTTCTTGGGGACGCTTGGGGGGGCTCTCGGGCCGTCACCCCGCATCCGCCGGAAACTCGCACCCCCCCCTCCCCCCCCTCCCATCCCCCCTTCCCTGGCAGAGCCACCCCGGCAACCCCCCCAGAGGCTGAGGCTCAGCCTCGAGGCTGTAGCTGAGACTCCTTGAAACTCACACGCCGGATCGGCGGATTACTATTATTCTCACTAGTCTCAGTAACTAACTTACTACCGCTACTACTACGATTGCTACTACGACTACCGTGACTACCAGTACCATTACTACATAGATTGATAATTCCACGTTTACTGCTGCTAAATTCACGAGTGGTTTCAGTACTGCGACTACTACGAGTACTGGTAATATTATTTCTCAGACTATGCTTTTTGCAACCGTGATCTACTACTGTTGCGACTGCTACCACTACTAGTACTACGATTATGATTACGAGTACTACGACGACTACCACTTTAGTTTTGCAGCTAGTGTTACCGCTACGACTACGAATACCACTAGTACTACTACGATTACGAGTGCTCCGGCCACGGATAGTGGTATTGATACCATTATTATTATGATGACTACTACTATTACGGCTACGATTGGTACTACTACCTTTACCACTAGACTTTCACTTACACGTGCAATTACTAGTACGACCGCGATTGCTATGTCTACGACTACTGCGATGTTTATCATTACTACTACTACTACTACCACTACTACTACTACTACTACTACTACTACTACTACTACGACTACTACCACTACTACTACTACTACTACTACTACTACTACTACTACTACTACTACTACTACTACTTCTACTACGATCATTTGTATTCTTACTACTGCGAGTATTCGTATTATGATGACGACTACTACCATTACTACTACTACTACTACTACTACTACTACTACTACTACTACTTCTACTACTACTACTACTACGACTACTCCTACTAGTAGCGCGAGTATTAGACTTACTGTTACTACTACTGCCACTACTACTACGACTATTACTTGCTTTACTATTACTACGACTACTACAACCAAGGCGTTTACTACGACTACGACTACTACTGTTACGACTCTTATGATCACTATCACCATTATTACTACGATTACTTCTACTACTACTCCTACTTATACTACGATTTCTATTGCTAGTTCGACTACTGATAGTACTGTTATTTTCTTCACCACGACTAATACTACTACTTCTCCTCCTCCGCATCCGAGTACTATTGCTATCACTACCACTACTAGTACTGTTATTACTACTACTATTACATTTATTGTTCGTATCATTGCTACTATACGACCACTACCACTCCTACTACTACTACTACTACTACTACTACTACTACTGCTGCTTCTACTACTACTACTACTATGGGCACCACTACTACTACTACTGCTACTACTACTACTACTACTACGACTACTTCTACTACTGTTACTACTACTACTGCTACTACTACTACTACTACTACTACTACTACTACTGCTGCTACTACTACTACTACTACTCCTACGACTGCGGCTACGGCTACGGCTACGGCTACGGCTACTACTACTACTACTGCTACCTACTACTACTACTACTACTACTACTACTACTACTACCTTGACTACTACTACTACTACTACTACTACTACTACTACTACTACTACTACTACTACTACTACTACTACTACTACGACTACTACTACTACTACGACTACGACTACTACTACTACTACTACTACTATTACTACTACTACTACTACTATTACTACTACTACTACTACGACTACGACTACGACTACAGCTACTACTACTACTACTACTACTTCTACTTATACTTATACTTATACTTATACTTATACTACTGCTACTACTGCTGCTACTACTACGGCTCCCACCACGACTCCTACTACTCCTACTACTATTATTATTACTACTACTACTACTATACTACAACTACTACTACTACTACTACTACTACTACTACTACTACTGCTACTGCTGCTGCTGCTGCTACTACCACTACTACGAGTACTACAACTACTACTACGACTAATACCACGAGTGCTGCGACGATTGTTTCTACTGCAGGCTTGCGTTTGACACGGTTGAATATTGTTATTTGTGCAGCCACGATGTCATGTGTGGAGATTGAAGAATTCAGTGTTGCCCAGGTGTTTAAGGTGTTTATTTTTCTTTGGACGGCCAGCACGGGCCGCAATACAACCCATCAAGATGCGCGCTTGGCCACGCGAAAGCACGACGGGCCACACAACAGACCAGTCGCGGGGGGGGGGAAGCGGGGGGGCGAGGGCGGCGGCAGGCGAGAGGAGGGACAGCAGGCAGACGGGGGAATAGGGACGACGACGAGCGCGAAGGCAGACAGCGCGAAGTCAGACGTTGCCGCCATGCACGTCTCCCAGTCGACGCCGGAAGAGCCGCCGCCCAGGGCGACCACTCAGGACTTCCCGATGCCCTCCGCTATTGTGTTGTGGAAGCCGATTAACGGAGAGGAAGCATGCTGCCAAATAATCTCCAGATGTCTAGAAAGTGTTTTAAACATATTTTAAGCATGTTTAAAAAACATGTTGGAAACATGATTAGAAGATGCTCTACACATGTTAAACACATCTTGAACTCAATGGTAGGATTGCTAGGGTGTCCACTGTCATGGCATCCGCAACGATTGTGTCAATTCGTCTGTCCGCCAGTGCAGCGTCGTTGTGGTCTCCAAATGCTTCGGGGTTGTGATGTCCGAGCTGTTTTCGGCTTGTTAGTGTGAGAATGGTCGCATGTTCGAACGGCTCTTCTTTCTCGGTGGTGAAGATTGTTGGTCGTTTTGTTTTCCAAACTACGCCTGATTCCGCCAGTTGGGCCAGGGACAGTGGCGTGGCGGTCCTAATGCTAGGGGCCCCATACGAAACCCACCCCCCCCCTCAGAACTCGTGGGGGGCAGGGGGAGGGTTCGCATGTGGCCCCCTAAATGCGAGCGCAAGAAAGTTCTGGTTTCGGTACATCCCGACACCTCACTCGGGTCGTGTTTCAGAGCCCTTGGGGACACTGTGGCGGCTCTCGGGGGCGTCTTGAGGAATTTGTGGGGGTCTTTTGCGGCCATCTGCGCGCGTGCAGAGCAGGGTTTTGGGCCCCTCTTGGAGGCTTTTTCGGGGTCTTGGGCTCGTGTTGGAGGGTTCGCGCTTTTTGTCGCCCTCTTGAGGCCGTCTTTGAGGCATCTTGGGCTCGTCTTGGGCTTGAAAGAGGGGTTTCTTAGGCCGTCTTGAACGCCTTTGCGGCCGATGCGGCGAGAATGAAGTCTTACGCGAACTTCTGGGATTCCCAGGTGTGGGCCTCTTGGGGCCCTAGAGGCCTGACAGAAGTTTTCTACGCCTTCCCCGAAGACACAGACAGCCTCTCGAAGCCCCGCCGCCTGGAGTGGAGTGCCAGAGGAAGCTTAGCCGGCCTCCCGCTTGCCTCCCGTTAGGGGCGTGGGACTTGAAAAGGCTGGAGGTCTCAAGAACGTGAAAAGCTCCGTCCTGAAGTCGACCATGGGCCACGCTGCAGGGACGTAGACCTACCCAGAGGGTCAAGAGACGAGGGTCAATGCAAACGGGAGTCAGTCAGAGCGCCGGATCTTGCAGGATCCTGGACGGCCAGGGTCGCATTGACCCGGGTTTGGGCGCAGGATCCTGCAGGATCCAGCAGGATTTTGCAGGATCTTGCAAGGCCTGACTTACCCGGGTCTGGATTTTACCTGGGTCAGAACATCCCCGAGAGGTGCGTCCGACTCCAGAGGGGCGGGGCACATATCCATATCCGCGGGCTCGCGCGGTCCGGACTCCTCGGCCGCAGCCCCACGGATATTGGGCGGCCCTGCGCGCATCCGCCCCTCGCGGAGCGCATCCATGGGATTGGATATCCAGGGGACTGCGCACGAGGGCACGGATATGAGCAAGTTCGTCAGGATGCAAGTTAGGATGGTAATTCAGCATCGGCGCTGGTAGATCCGAGGTCGAAACACTTGGCCTAATCCTGCCGAATCCCGTTTCATCGGGCTGAATCACCAGCCGAATCGGGCCCAATGCCGTTCAGTTGCTGAATAGCCTTTGATACCGTTCTCCCGAAGACCTGGAGATAGGGACATGCTCGTCGCTCCAGTTCGACCCTCTCTCGACTCCATAGTTCGACTCAAGCTCGACTCGAGTTCAACTCAGGCTCGACTCCAATCGACGGACGTTCGGCGCAGCATCGGCACATGAGTGGAGCGAGTGGTTACGGGAAGGTCCTTTGGAGAGTGTCTGTTTACCACCCTTTGGGCCATAACGCGCGTCATGTATGCACTCTGCCCTCCCCCCCTCACCCCCCCATAACGTAACGCTCCCCCAGTGTGTCTCCGGCACTGTCGCAGTGCGTCCAGCACCACAGTCTGTGGGGGGCCGCTAAGTTATGCCCGTCCCCTTCATGACGCCCGCTATGGCCGCGAATGAAAACATGCGCTCAAGGAGCATCTGACCCTGCCCTCGCCGTGTGCGAAGAGCACTATGCACATGCATCGATTCTGGCCAGGCCCATGCTTGACCCAGGATGGGTGCATGTGCCTTTCTGGCCAAGGCATATGAGGGCGTATGCGCCGATCCTGGGCTCAGGACGGGCCTGGCCAGAATCGGTGTATGTGCATACAGTCGGCCCGGATTAGTAGGTCGACCCTGCCAGCTCCAGGGTACCCGTGTGTCTTGTGCCTCGCGACACGTGCCTTCTTATATTCCTGTGGCGAGGTGGCCCTCGGAAGGGTCTTGTGTCCTCTCGCGTGTCCTGTCCAACCAAGGCCGACTGTAGTTCTGAGGGGGACGAAAAGTGACATAAACATCAAAAGCTCGGAGGTCCGCGCGGATGTCTCGGATCCGCGCTGGACCCCCCTGGCGGCGCCGCCGCCCATGGCGCGGCCCGCGCGCCAGGGAGGGGGGTCCAGCGCCGACCCGAGAAGTCCGCGCGGTCCTCAGAGTTTTTATGGTTCAGGCCCTTTTTTGTTCCCCTAGAGTACCGTTCCCCCCCACCCCCCACCGTGCAGCCCGGGCATGCGCCGGGAGACAGCGGGCGGTGCGGCGCGGGCCCCCCGCCCCCCCCCCCAAGAGCGGCGCAGGAGGGCCCGCCCGGCGCCGCGCCCACGGCCCTCCCAGGACCGCTCCCCTCCCCGAGCCTCCGCGCGCGGGGGGGGGGGGCGGATCCCGACTCTCGGGCCGAAGGGAAGTTGGGCGCCGCGTAATTCTGGACGCCCGAGATGGGCACGGAAAGAATGGGTACGATGCCTAACAGCAGTTCTTCTTCATGCTGAACAGGATTCGCTGTCCACGCCGCCGCGGCCTGTGTCCATTCGAGACAGGAGGCCGCCTGCCCAACAGCGGCCGCTGTTGGTTTGGGACAACATTTGTTGTTGGGCATCGTACCCATTTTTTCGGTACCCATGTCGGGCGTCCAAAGTAATGGGGGGGTCATAAATTGGGGGGGGGGGGGGGGGGCGAGGGTGGTTCGAAAAGGTACCCAAACGGTACCCAAACGAGCCCCCTGGGGCTCTGGAGGGGCCCGAAGGGAGCACGAAAGGGGACCTTTTCTGATCCCCCCGTTTATGACCCCCCCATGAAGTCCCGCCCGAGGAAGGGGGGGATAGGGAAAGGGTTGGGGTGCGAAATCTGCTACATGCGGCTGGTTTCGGCCCCGCCGCTGCTGCCTTCTGGTTCCCCACGGAGTGCGTATAAACCCTTGCCGAGGGTCTTGCGAGCCCACGGCGTGTCCCGAGAGAACATTTTCTGAGCGTTTCTTAATACGCGTGCCCGGAGGGTCTCCTTGAAGGTCCTTCGGTCGGGGGCGGCAAAGAGGGGGTGATGACTTGGGAGGGGGGACTTCATGGCGCGGGCCATGAATTTTCCCCAGATGTCATGGCGCCTCTTCTTATTTCATTGCGTCCCTGGCCCCCCCCCCATGGGCCGCGCACATGCCGCCGGCCATGATTTGCAACCCCCCCTCTTGGACACCCCCCTCTTGGCCCCTCTTGGCCGCTCCCGAGAACGGAAGGGGGGGAAAGGGAAAAGGGGGGGTTACGAAATCTGCTGCATGCAGCTGGTTTCGGCCTCGCCGCCGGGCCCATTCCTCGACACATGGCCGCCTCCCGGCGCGGGGAGGCGCCCAGAAGATCAGTTGCGTGAGCTGATTCTCACCCCCCCATTTGCTATCCCCCCCTTTCGCCCGGCCCGAGATTCGGATTCGGAGCGATTGCGAAGCAGCTTCAACAAGCTACAACTCGGGGGGACGATGCCTCTCGAGTCTCCAGAGGTATTCCCTCCACTTCTCCGTATGATTCGCTGGGGACCGCAGTCGGGCGCGAGACCACGGGGCTGCTCTGCTCCGAAGAACCCGCACGCCCTGCAAATCCAAACACTCGAAGCGACTCGCTGGGGTGAGGTGGAGGGATGATAGTCAGAGGAGGAAGAGGCATCGATACCGCTCCCCCTTGTCTCGGTTTCGCCTCTCTGGGCCTCCTGGGAGGCCCTCGCCGCCACGGCCGGATTCGCCTCGAAGTCCTGGTCAGAACGCGCCCCGGGAGAGGTCAGGGGAGCGGCGGTATCGGTTTCCTCTCACCTCCCCAGATCAGAGCTCGCTGTTCGAGCTTCAAGCCCCATTTTTGCGGCTCGGTGACTTTTGCCCGCAGCGATTTCTTGTTCGGACCGCTCTTGAAGTGTCTGGAAGGTCGAAGCAGAGACTCACCCGAACTGTCCCAAGTGAATAACGAGGGGCTCTTATCTTCGTGTGAAAGGAACCAGTATCGGGATGGGCCAGGACGGGAGTAGATCTGTTCCAGAGCGTTCTGGAACGCTCTCAGGGCGTTCAGTGCGGACCATGTATTAGAAATGCAAGGATTTAACATTAAAAGCAACGATGAGCTCATGCATACGTGTACTCATAAATGAATCAGGTGTTAAACATCCTACAGTAAAAAATATCAAATGAATTAAACACTGCCCTTTTTTCTGGCACGCTCGGAGAAGGCAGCGGCGCCCGCGAGATCTCAGAGATTCTCTGTTTATCCTCACCCAGTTTTATCCTTAAGTCGGGCCTGTCCCCCTACAGGGGGATTTTCGACGAAAAATGAAAAATACCCAAAAGTTGTCCAACAATAGTCTGGGGTATATTTTTTAGTATGTTTTAACGCCCGGCATAGTGTTATCCTCGTGCTGGTTTTGTCTTATGGTAGGTGCGCTGCGGTGCCCTTCGTCAGAGGCCCCCGGCGTTCCTCGTGGCGGCTCGGGGTCCCTTGGGGGGCGGGGGTCTCATTGTCAGAGGCCGCCCCCATTGGCGTTCCTCGGGGCTGCGCGGGAAGAGCAGTGCCAAGCAGCGATGACCAAAGCCATGGCAGGAGACACGATGCAATGCCGCGCAACGAATCCGAGCCACGCCGAGCAACGCAAGTCGGGCGAAGAGAGTTATGCGCATGCATCGATTCTAGCCAGGCCCATCCTGGGCCCAGGATCGGTGCATAAGCCCTCCTGGCCAAGGCAGGAGGGCGTGTGCGCCGATCCTGGGCTTGAGATGGGCTTGGCGGCCAGAATCGGTGCATGTGCATAGTTCTCTTTCCTGTAGCCAAGCAATGCCAAGCAACGCCAAGTAATGCCGAGCAATGCCAAGCAACGCCAAGCACTGCTGAGCAACAAGCAACGGTTCCAGGCCAAGCAACGATTCCAAATAATGCCAGGCAAGGACTCTTAGCAACGATGACAAGCAATGCCAAGCAATGGCAAACAACGATTCCAAGCGAGGCTTAGTAATGCTTTGCACCGCGTTGATCAGAATTGCGCAGAGCTGCTCTGAGCTGCTTCGGCAGCAAGAGTGCCCCTGCCCGGGGTCGCGCCAGGCTCATGTCACAGACGGCGACAGAGTCGGCCCGATCGATTGCTCCATCGCAGACTCGCTCACTCGATGCGATCGGAATCCGGGCGAGCTCGCGCCGCCCCGCGCGACCCACCGGGCCCGCCGCAGTCTGCAGCGCCCCGCCACTGGCCTGCCAGCTCGCCGGGCCCTGCGCGCCGTGCCCCTTCCGAGCGACGCCACCAAAAGGGACCGCCTGCGCCGACCTTCGCACAGACACAATGAATCGTCGATCCCCAGGAAAATATAGGAAAATATGGGAAGTGGGGGGAAGACAAGAACCCAGAAAATATATGGGAAAAGATTGGGAATAGTTTTATTTGTTACCTAACAGCGAAGACTGATAGGTTTCTAGTTGACTCAAAAGAGCTCACAGATCACTCCACAGGGGGGTCCGGGCAGGCGTTGGGAGTTGCCGGCCGGGCCTGTGCCGGGCTCGTTTTTCACCAACAGTCACACACTTCGTGCTCGTCGACCTCTCAGAACGCCATTCCCAGGCCACATTCTGAATAACCGGATGCAACAGTCACACACTTCGTGCTCTTCGACTTCCCAGAACTCCATTCCCGGGCCACATTTTGATGCCCGGAGCCAACTGTAGGCCACTTCGTGCTCTTCGATTCCCAGAACTCCATTCCCGGGCCACATTTTGATGCCCGGAGCCAACTGTAGGCCACTTCGTGGTCTTCGAGTTCCCAGAACTCCATTCCTGGGCATGATTTTGAATGCCCGGAGCCAACTGTAGGCCACTTCGTGTTCTTCGAGTTCCCAGAACTCCATTCCCGGGCCACATTTTGAATGCTGAGGCAGGCTGATGCTGAGGCTGAGGCTGAGGCAGGCTGAGGCTGAGGCCGAGGCTGAAGGCAGGCTGAGGCTGAGGCTGAAGCAGCTGAGGCTGAGGCTGAGCAGGCTGAGGCTGAGGCTGAGGCAGGCTGAGGCTGAGGCTGAGGCAGGCTGATGCTGAGGCAGGCTGAGCTGAGGCAGGCTGAGGCTGAGGCTGAGGCTGATGCAGGCTGAGGCTGAGGCAGCCTGAGGCTGACACCGAGGCTGAAGGCAGACTGAGGCTGAGGCTGAAGCAGGCTGAGGCTGAGGCTGAGGCAGGCTGAGGCTGAGGCAGGCTGAGGCTGAGGCTGAGGCAGGCTGAGGCAGAGGCTGTGACTGTGACTGCCGTTGCCACTGCGACTGTCATCGCGAATGCGACTACGACTGCGAGAACAGCAGAATTCTACAACTGGATTCTCATCTGAATCTTAAGGGGAATGCTTCCAGATATGCTCCTACACATCGCTGTTAGGTTGCTTTGCCGGGATAATGTGTATTTATTTAATCGCTTCGCTCATTCCGCCGGCCCATACAGTCTCATGTCTGCCGTTTGCCCGAGGGCCTGGTGTCAATGCGGCGCTTTGGGGGTTCCTGGGGCCGCTTGGGTGACTCCTGGGGCGCTCGGGGGGGCATTTGGGGGGCCTCCTGGGGCCGCTTGGGGGACTCTTGGGGGCCTCCTGAGGGCCTCGTGGGGGCCTCTTGGGGCCTCTTAGGGGCCTCTTGGGGCCTCGTGGGGGCTTCTTAGGGCCGAGGGCTCGAAATGTTGTTTCGTGTTCCCTCTCTGGGGCCCCCTTGGGGGCGTTCTTGGGGCCCTCTTGGACCGTCTTGGAGGCTCCTTGGGCCGTCTTCGAGCCCTCTTGGGCCATCTTGGGGCCCTCTTGGGGGCCTCTTGGGCCCTCTTGGGGCGATCTTGGGGGCCTCTTGGGCCGTCTTGGGGCGTCGGGAAGCCGAAAAGGTGGAAGCTCCAACATCTCTCAAAAACTTAAGAAAAAGCTATGAATGTTGCTTCTTGGGGCCCTTTTGGGAGTGCTCTTGGAGGCCTCTTGGGGCGTCTGGGGGCCATCTTGGGCGTCTTGGAGCGATCATGTGGCATCTCGGAACCCTTGTGTACCATCTTGGGAGCCTCTTGGGGGCATCTGGACCCGTCTTGAGGGTTTCGGGGACGTCTCGGAGCCCTGTTGGTGCGCTCCTGGAGCGCTCCTGGAGCGCTCTGGGGGAGTCTCCTGGGGATCGCTCGGGGGTCGGTCGGGGATCGCCCGGGGTACTTTTCGTCCGGGGACCCCCAGGGGCCGCCCCGCGCGCGCGAACTAGAGATACTGTTAACCAGTTACCGGAGACCTTAGCACGCCTCTGGCCCGTTGGGCCGGCGAATTTGTGTGTCCTGGGGCCCCTTCGCAGCTGCCCGCGCAGGGCCGCGCGCGAGCGCCCCCACGTCTCCACTTCGGCGTGCCGCGCGGGCGGCCCGCGCAGGCCCTCGCGCAGGGTCTCTCTGCTCGAGACACGCCTCCGCTCGCCGCGCGGGGCACGCCTTTTGCTCGCGGAGGCCTGCGCGCAGGCTCGCGCAAGACACGTTTCTGATCGCGTCGCTCACCCGCGCCACCTCTTGGCTGCACGGGCGAGCGCCATCGGCGCCGGGCCGGCGCCGCCCAGGCTGGCGCCCGAGAAACGGGCCCGCAGCCGTTGCGGCTCTAGGCGCCCCTGGCAGGGTGGGCGCGCGCGGGCCGCGGGCACCCTTGGGGCTCGGAGGAGGCGAGGGCACCGATGCCGTTGCTCGTCTTTTTCAAGCGATCGCAAGCATGGATCAACAGGGCGTGGAATAGCGACGGGTCTTGTTTCCAGTGGAAATCGCGGACTTCAGCCGCCGAGCGAGGCGGCACCGGCCGCGTTTTGGGGAGGGCACTTCCCCCGATCCATGTATTTGCCGACCGCGCGCCAGATCCATGGATCGCTAATCCATGTTTGCGCGCCCCCGAGAGGAGGAGGACGAGGAGGAGGAAGAGGAGGAGGATGAAATTGTTTGCGCGCCCCCGTTTTCCATTGGAAATTGCTCGCGATATTCGTGGCTTCGCCCGAGCTGCCTCACAGTGGAGAGTCGGGGCGACGCGGTGGGCGGCATGTCGCCCAGAGGCGGAAGCCCAATCAGGTATGAATTCCTCGGGTGGACAGCGGTAGACAGGGTATATCGGCCACGCGCAGAGGGGGATAGGAGGAGGGGGGAAGGTTTCTTAGAAGCACCCCTGCTTCTTAGAAGGCGCGGGCCTTCTCTGTAGATGTAAGGCCGGCGCCTTCTAAGAAGCAGCCTCCTAAGAAGCCCTCCCCCCTCCCTCCACCCCCTTGTGCGCGCCGCCAATGGACAGCGGTAGACAGGGTATACCACAACGTCCAACCATCGTCCCGGGTGCACAAGCACACTGACCATGACCAGTCTATCGTGGAATAGTGCCGATGCCGATCCAGGCCAGGGCCCGTGCCGGCCGTCGCCGATTCGCGAGGACGATCCACGAAGCGACGCTGACCACGATGGACCGTGACCAAGCTCGACACGACGTTTTCGCGCTCAGTCTTGATCATGGTCCCCGTGCTTCCCCCTCCGTCGTCCTGGAGAGCTCTCGTCGCCACGGCTGGATTCTCCTTTGAATCCTAGTCAGGGCGGACCGCCAGGAGAGGTTTGGGGAGCAGCGGTATCGGCATCGTCCTGTCCCCCCACCCCCCCCGCCACTGGCGTTAGGTCGGGCATGTCCTCCTACAGGCGGATTTTGGACCAACTCTTCAAAATGGCCAGAACATATCCAGCAAATATTCAAGAATAGCCCTAAAACATCGTCGCCAGGCTATTTTTGGACTATTTTTGAATCGTCCCCCTGTAGAGGGACACGCCCGACTTACCACTGGCGCCCCTTGGCCCGGCCGTCGCCGCAGGCCCCCCGGGGGTGCCGCGCACGCGTGGCCCAGACCGCGGCGCGCTGCCACGGCGCCCCCGAGGGCGCCCAGCCATGGCAGGCGCCCCCAGTGGCGGGGCGTCCGCGTCCAGGGCGCCGCCGCCAGGGAGCGCCGCGCTGAGGCCGCATGCCGCGGCGCGCGAGAAGAAGAATTGGCTGATCCACCTGCTGTACGTGCAGCAGGAGTTCAAGGAGTGCGCGGACGTCATCGAGGAGCAGCTGCGCGAGTCCAACGGCATGTGCGAGTATGCCATCTACGTGAAGGCACTGATCCGCCGGCAGGAGGGGCGGGTGCAGGAGTCGCTGCAGCTGTTCCAGGCTGCGACGTGCATCAACCCGCGCAACGTCCATGCCCTGAAGCAGGTGGGCCGCAGCCTCTATCTGCTCGGCAGGCACAGCGCGGCCATCGAGGTCTACGACGAGTGTCAGAAATTGTCGCCTGACGATTGGGAGACCTGGCACAACAAGGGTTTGTGCCATATGCACTTGAGACACTACGAGACTTGCGTGGATTGTTTCACGAAGGCGAACGCCATCCAGCGGCACGACGTGACCTTCATGCAGCTGGGCAAGGTCTATGCTGTGCAGGAGGATTATAAGTCGGCCATTGATGTGTACACCGATGCTCTCGAGTTCTCCCCCGAGCACGCCGAGCTGCTCACGACGCTGGGCATCCTCTATCTGAGGGAGCGCGAGAACTTGAAAGCATTTGAGTATCTTGGCAACGCCCTCACCCATGACCCGAAGAATGCCAAGACTATCTTGGCTGCGGGCTCGATCATCCAGGACCACTCCGACATGGACGTGGCCCTTGTTAAATATCGAGTGGCGGCCGTACAGGCGCCAAATTCAGCTCAGTTGTGGAACAACATTGGCATGTGTTTCTTCGGCAAGACGAAGTACGTCGCGGCCATAGCCTGCCTGAAAAGGGCTTTGTATCTCGATCCGTTCGAGTGGATCATATCTTATAATTTGGGCCTTGTGCACTTGAGCACCGGCCAGTACGCATCTGCCTTCCACTTTTTCTCTTCCAGCATCAACTTGAAGCCCGACTGGCCATCGTCCTATATGTACCTTGCCATTACTCTGTCCCGCCTGGAGGACTTTGCCAACGCTTGCAGCGCTTACGAGAAGGCAGTAGACATGGATACGGACCACACGTTCCACCTCAATTTTGCCATAACGCTGCTCAACAATGGCGACACCGTGGAGGCGAGGAAGCAGTTCGAGGCATTCGAGAGTGTGTTCTCCCAGCTGGACGAGGAGCAGAAAGGAGCCGACCCGGAGGTCAACGAGCAGCGGCAGCTGCTTCAGAGGCTCCTCTCCGCCGTAGCGTAGCCCGCCGAACGACCCGATCGGCGCCGGCCCCCCCTGCCTCATGTTTAGAGGGGCCGTGGCACAGCGCCTCGGCAGAAGGCACCCGCGCACCAGCACAGGGCTTGTCTGGGGCCATCCTTGGCCCCAGGATGGTGTATATCCCCTCCTCCTGGCCTCGGCCAGGAGTCAGAGGAGGAAAAGGTACCCATGCTGCTACCCTTCGCCCGTTTTCCCCTTTTCACGGGCCTCCTGGAAGGCCCTCGTCGCCACCGCTGGATGCGCCTCGAAGTCCTAGTCAGAACGTACCCCGGCAGAGGTCCAGGGAGTAGCGGTATCGGTACCTTTTGGTTCCCCAAGGAGTGCGTATGACCCCTTGCCGAGGGTCCTGCGAGCCCACAGCGTGTCCCGAGAGACCTTTTGGTGAGCGTTTCCCAATACGCGTGCCCGGAGGCTCTCCTTGAAGGTCCTTCGGTCGGGGGCGGCAAAGAGGGTGTGATGACTTGGGAGGGGGGGTGGGGGGACTTCATGGCGCGGGCCATGATTTTTCCTCAGATGTCATGGCGCCTCTTCTTAGTTCATTGCGTCCCTGGCCCCCCCCGCTGGGCCGCGCACATGCCGCCGGCCATGATTTGCACCCCCGCCTCTTGGACACCCCCCTCTTGGAGCCTTTTTTTTAATCCGGCAAGTTTACTTGCATGGACGGGGGGGGGGGGCTGAGCCTGAAGCAAGCCCGGGGGGGGGGCGCGCGGAAATCACGCAAGTCGAAAGGCACTTGCACGCTAGTATTCGCTTGAAGAGGGGCGAGGGGGGGGGGGGGGGGGGGGGCGAACGCCATGCAAGTAAACTTGCCTGAATCCAAAAAACAGGCTCTTCTTCAGCATCGTTTCACCGAGCCCCACCCCCAGCCTCGTCCCCTTGGAGACCCCCACCAACTTTCCAAGTCCCACCCCAGCTGGGGAGATAGACGCCCCTCGAGGCCCGAGAAGGAACGGCCTGCAGCCCCATCTGGGGGCCCAGCTGGGGGCCCAGGCCACACCGCTGGGCTTACAGTGCCGTTTTTTATACATGCTCCGCGTGCGGATCATGTATTTAAAATGCAGGGATGTAGTACTATTTAAAACAACGATGAGTTCATGCATACATTCATTCATACATTAATCATGCATCAAACTCCCATATTTTTGAACATCCCATGTATTAAAAACTGCCCTGTAGGGGTCGGCCGAGCGGTGCTCGCGTCTGCGCCGCGCCCAGCTCCCCCCCCGGAGGCCTCGCCGCCGCCCCGGGCGCTCCGGGGGCGCCTCTCCCCGCGCCCTCCCCCCCGGCGGAAGCTGCCGGCGGGCGATGGGGGCCGGCGAGCGCCCCCGCGGCTGCCGATCTGGACGCCCGAGATGGGTACGGAAAGAAGGGGTATAATTCAGGAGGGAAAGAAACACACAGACACAATTAATCCTCGATTCCCAGAAAATATGGGAAAATATGGGAAGTGGGGGGGGAGACAAAAACCCAGAACATGTGGGAAAATATGGGGGATATTTTTATTTGTGTGTATTTATTTGTGTGTCCCAGTTCCCCTTCAATAATGCCCAACAGCAGTTCCTGTTCATTTCGAACAGGGCTCGCTGTACGCGCCGCCGCGGCCTGTGTCAATTCGAAACAGAGAGGCCGCCTGCCCAACAGCGGCCGCGGTTGGTGTGGGGCAACATCTGCAACGCAGGGCCAGGGATCTGGGCCGCCTGGAGGGGGTCCGGGTAGACTTGAGTCGGGCCTGTCCCTCTACAGGGGGAGTATTCAAAGTTAGTCAAAGAAATAGTCTGGGGATTGTTTTTTGTTGAGCATGCGTTGGCCATGTTGCAGGATTGTTTGAGTATTTTTATCTTTCGTCAAAAATCCCCCTGTAGGGGGACACGCCCGACTTACGAGTAGACGGGGTCGGAGGATCGTGCCGCATCGTCGATGCATCGGCGATGCGGCTCAATGCGGATCCCGATTTCCTCCACGCTGGCGTCGCCGATGCATCGCCAAATGTATCGCCGATGTATCGCCGATGGCGCGATCCTCCGACCCCATGTACTCCGACCCCATCTAGGTGGCCTCTAAAGGAAGGGCTTAGCGGGCGAAGAACGGTATTACATGAATGTCCCGCCGTCGAGGACGCCTGCCCTCCAGGCGGCTGAAAAGTTTACACACCCCTACGTGGCACCGTGTGGGTATAAATGAGCATTCCATCCGGCTGGCGGGCAGGCGTCCCCGACTGCGGAAAAAAGTTCATGTTATGCCTTTGAGCGCCTGCGAAGGGGTGGGGAGGCTCCCTCCCTTCGAAGAACAAACAAAAAGCATGCACATAAATTTTTGGCGCTCTGCGCGGATTTCTTGGATCCGCGCTGGGCCCCCCGGCGGCGCCTCCGGCGCCGCCCCTGGCGCGCTCCGCGCGTCAGGGAGGGGGGCCCAGCGCAGATCCAAGAAGTCGCGCGGAGCGCCACAAGTTTATGTGTTTGTGCCGTTTCGTTCTTCTTTTGTGCATCTTTCCTTCCCCTCTTTACCTCACCCTTATCGCCGCATCCCCAACCTAAGAGGACAGGGCCCCCGACCGCGAGGCCGAACACGACGACCTTCACCACGCCGACCTTCAGTCAGAGCCGTCGCTGTCGGACCCGAGGGCGTCCTCCTAGTCCGCGACCACCTGCACCCAGACGGCCTTGTCCTTGTCCTCGGCGAACTCGCCGTCCAGGAACCTCGCGCCCCACTCTTGCTCGTCCAGGGTCGTGAAGCTGCCTTGGCCCAGCGCCTGCTGGGCACCGTCGCGGAGCCTGCCGAGAGCGGCGAACACCGCGCGACTCCCGAGCTTCGCCACGATCGCGTCCAAGACGGGCACGAGCTCCGCCTCCAAGGACTCCACCAGGGCCGCGCTGGCCAGCTCGGCGGCCTCACGCTTAGCGTCGCAAATCGCCTCGGTGAGGATCGCGTCGTCCGACTCCGCGCCCTGCTTGGCCTTCTTGCCCTTCTTCGTCTTGACGGCAGGGGCTGCCGCCAGCGGCGGCGAGGGCGCCGCCGCCGCACTCGCCGCACGGGCACCGCGCGCCGCAGCAGCCGCCTTCCGCCCCAGCCAGCCGCGCCAGCGCCGCTGCACCACACCAGCAGCAGCGGCACGCGCGGCGTCCGCCTTTCGCACGGCCACCGAAGCCCACGCCTCTGCCGTGCAATCCGCGAGCAGCTGCGCCGCCTCCCAGCGGCCCGCCCGCTTGCCTTTGCCTTGCATGAGCCGCCAGTCGTCGTCGACCTCGCCTCCAATGCGCTCCATGTCGATGGGACACACTGGCCTCCACCAGCTGCATCTGTATCTGGCTCTGGACCGCCGCGTTGCCCTTCGTCTTCAGCACGTCCTTGCCCCGAGGACGGGGTGGGCGGCGGTGTGGGGGGGGACGAACCCGCGCCCACACAGCAGGGGGACGAACCCGCGCCCGCTGCCGCCCCCTGGCGCCTCGCGCCACCAGTGTTGTTCACGGGCGCCACCGATTGTTCGGCTTCTCTGCCGTTCACGTCGTGCGCGATGTCCTGGCACGGCTGCCCTTCGCCCCGTAGCAGGCGGAGCAGCTCCTGGCCTTTCTGGGCCCCCATCGCGCCGCCAAGGCTCCCCGAGGTGGCGCCCTCGGAAACCGTAACAGCACCAGTCACTCATTGGTGCAACACCACGCCGATGACGCACATCTGTTGCTGCTGCTGCTGCTGCTGCTGCTGCTGCTGCTGCCCGCGCCACGGGCTCAAGGTCGCACATCCACATGTCGCGCACCAGCAGCCTCCATGCGGCAGCACATCTTTGCCGCTGACGTCGAACGCCTCCTTGATCACTGGCTTCACCAGCTGGCGGTCCCCGCTGGGCAGCAGCGCCGCGCCGCCTCCACCAGGGAGGCCCATGGAGGCGAGGGGGGGAGAGGACGGCCCCCCTGGGTACCGACAAACTGCGGATTTTGCGTCGCGCGCCACCGCTAACGACGTGCCCCACCCAACCGGCTGCCGCGCGCCCAGAAGGAGACCCACGCGCGGGGCGGCGCCACCGAGCCAGACAGGCTACGGGGCTCAACCCCCGTTTGGGCCCCGAAGGGCCCAAGCGGGGCTTGAGCCAAAATGGCTACGGAGGAGGAGGAGGAGGAGGAGGAGGCCCAGCGTCTCGGGGGCTCTTCGGGAACCCCCATGGCTCTCGCGGCTGGATTGGATGGGTTACCCATCGGTCGTTGCAAGTCTGTATGTTTGTCGGGGGCGGCAAATGGGGGGGTGATGAATAGGCGGGGGTGGATCTCATGGCGAGGGTCATGAGATCTCCCTGGGTTTCATGGCGCCTCTTCTTATTTCAATGCGTCCCTGCCCCCCCCGTGGGCCGCGCACATGCCGCGGGCCATGATTTGCGCCCCCCCTCTTTGACGCCCCCCTCTTGGCCGGCCCTGATTTTGGATTCTCAGATTCCGATCTATTATACGCGCCTTCCTATTTAGATGATCGAGTGGCTTCACCTTTGCCGTTCTCCTTGGGGGGCGGACGGAACCCAGTCTACTTTCAACGCTTTCCTGCTTCATGTGTCTACCTACTTCTTCCGACCGATGGGCACTTAGGTCACGGGTTACGTAGGATAGGCAGGGGGAGTCCGAAGAAGAAAGAACGGCATAAACATGAACTCTTGGCGCTCCGCGCGGATTTATTGGATCTGCGCTGGGCCCCCATGGCGGCGCCTCCGGCGCCGCCTCTGGCGCGCTCCGCGCGGCAGGGATGGGGGCCCAGCGCGGATCCGAGAAGTCCGCCCGGACCTCCAAAATCTTATGTTTATGCTGAACATGTTTTTCCAAGGCGGGGGGACTGGACGCGCAGGCGTACAAGTAACCAAGCCCACGCGAACGTACACGTATAGTTAAAGGCGCAGGTGAATTGGTCGTTGGTGCGCGGGCGACTGCGATGACAAGGAAGGGTGCGCTTACACTTCCAAAGTACAGTCAACGTACAAGCCGACGCTTATGCTCGGGTGCAGCAGATGAGCAACGACTCGCTCAGAGGTGCAATCGAGTAAGCCTGCCTGCACATCTATAAGCGCAGACGCGCGTTCTCGTGCACTTCCTAGTGCATCGTAGGTTTGGGGGGTGCGAGCGAAGGGACCCCAGCCGGAACATCGATTTCGGTCCGTGTCTCGCTCGCGGGCGAGGCGAAGCTGCGGCGGACGATGTGCAGGCGCAGCTCTGGCCAAGTCGTGCATCAAGCTTCTCTTTTCCCTGCGCCGCGGTTCCTCACCGTGGTCGTCCCAGGGCCGGTCCCGTGGGGTGCGTTGTTGGGTGTTGTCCCGCGCGTTGTCCCTTTGGTTTTCCTGTGGTTGTCCCGTGGGTTTTTTTGTCAGTGGTCCCGCGGGTTGTCCCGCAGGCGGGTCGTCCCGCGGGTTGTCCCGTGGGTTGTCCCGGGGGTTGTCCCGTGGGTTGTCTCATCTGTTTTCCTGCGGGTTGGCCCGCGGGTTGCTCACCTGTAGACCCACTTGAGCATGATGTACATTGAAACGGATCAACGTACATCCCGAAAAGCCAATCGATTTGCAAACCGAAGTGCAAATCGAGCAGCACATGGAAAGGCACATCGACGTGCACATCGAATTGCTAAACGAACTGCCAACACATATCAAAACGAGCTTTAACTCGAATTGCAAATCAAAATGCGGTCGACATGCGCAAAGAACTCCAGATCCAACAGCAAGCCCGATCGCAATGCGGCACGGGATGCAATCCAATCTCAATCGAGACGCACATCGACATGCCATTTCCTCTCCAATATGAACTAACCACCCGATGGATGGTCTATGAATTAAGTGCAGGTTGATGCGCAAATGCAAGTACCAGTACATTTAACGCGCATGTGCAATAATTTCCGAAATTGCGTGAGTCGTGCCCCCCTGTTCCCTTGTGCCTAATGTCATGTTGTTGCGGCTCATCCCTCTCTCCCTCCTCTTTCCGTTTCTGATCTTTGGAGAACCACGACGTTCGATTGTTGTATCCCTGGACCTAGAGCTCACTATGTTTTTACCTATCGACCTCACTATCGCCATGTCGGTCTTCCGATCCATCAATCTAAGAATGGACAACCACGGGACAACTGCAGGACAGCCGCGGGCAACCGCGCGACAACCATGGGACGACGACGGGGCAACCGCGTGACAGCCACGGGACAACCAAGGGACAACCACAGGGCAGCCATTGGACAATCACGCGACAACCACGGGACAAGCACGGGGCAACCACGAGGCGTCCGCAGGACAACCACAGGACAGTCACGGGACAGCCAGGGAACAACCCACGGGACAACCACGGAGCAGCCACGATTGCCGGGCGACGCGCCCTCCTCCCGGGGGGCGCGAGGGCCATCGCCCCGCGGCCGTCGCTGCCCGGGCCGGGAGGCTGCCCTCCTCCAGTCGGCAGCCAAAGGGAGGGGCGCACACGCGGACGAGTCCGCGCTCGTCTCGAGAGTACGTACGCATCGCGCGAACGGTTCTACTACGAGAGGCCGGTCTCGCGGACCGGGGGGGCGAGTCCTCCTCCTCATCCTCCTCCTCCTCCTCCTCCTCCCACTCCCCCTCCTCCTCCCCCTCCCCCTCCTCCTCCTCCTCCTCCTCCTCCTCCTCCTCGGGTGCGTACGTTTTCTGTGAGTTCCCTGTCCAGGATTCCGGATGTGCCAACCTACTTTCGCCTAGATCACCAGAAAGAACCGCGAGCACCCAGAGAGCACCGAAGTTGTCAGGTTTTTTCATGCGTCGGTCCCTGGAAGGCGACGTTCGTTCGACACTGTCTCGGCACCTTTTCTGGGTGCTCGGACTTATTTATGGGATGTGGCCCCGAAGTGCGATGGGAGCAACATAGCCCTAGGCCTTTCCCGAGGCCGCAGAGCACCTGCCAGAAGGCCGGAGGCCTTCTGAGAAGCCCCCCCGCCTTCTGAGAAGGTTTTCTGCTTCTCATTTCCCCCCCTCGCTCACCGCCGGCTAGAGGTGAGACCTCCCGCCGCCTTCTGAGAAGGCCTTAAGTACGATGGGAGCATCCGAAGTCTGGGCATTTTCTTTGGGTGGAGGGCAAAGGGTGAAATCTGAAATGCCGTTTCGACTGATTTCCGAGGCTCGGATCTGCAAAAGGTGAACCACACGACGGATTGATTTTCCTGGCGCAACAGCCCATATGGATTTCACTCTCCATCCTAATCAGGAGGGGAAAAAACACACACAGACACCATTCACCGTCGAGTCCCAGGGAAATGTGGGGAAATATTGGAAGTGGGGGGAAGACCAAAACCCAGAAAGCATAAGAAAATATGGTGCGTAGTTTTATCTGTGTATTTACTTGTGTGTCCTTGGGCCCCTTCAGAAGTCAAGGGCGTCCTTGCGCAGGGCCAGCTGCTTCGGCGCGAGCTCCCGGCCGCCCCCCCCCGGTGCGTGCCTGCCCGCCCCGCCCCCTTTTCTCTCCAGGGGCGGCCCCGCGAGGGCGCGGAGGTGGTGGCGCGCCGCGAGGTCACGACGCGCGCTGCTTGGGAGGAGGAGGAGGAGGAGGAGGAGGAGGAGGAGGAGGCGGAGGAGGAGCTGGAGGAGGAGGCGGAGGAGGAGGAGGAGGACGAGGAGGAGGAGGAGGAGGAGGAGGACGAGGACGACGAACGCTACAGGCCAGCACCTTGAGTTCGCCCAGCGCAAAAAAAAGGAGATGGAGGACGACGAGAACGAGGACCAGGACGAGGAGGAGGAGGAGGAGGGCGGAGCAGGAGGAGGAGGAAAAGAGGGAGGAGGAGGAGGAGGAGGAGGAGAAAGAAGGAGGAGGAGGAGAACCAGTGCAAACCCAAGAGCCATTAACGATGTTGGAATACACCTTCCCTTCAAACCTCTTCATCATGGGCTCTTTAGCGATTCATTTCCATTGAGTGAACTGCCTCGATGGAGAACAACCGTTTGAAGACCCTGAAGCATGCCAAAACAATGTTCTCGGAATTCCAACGCCACGGGTCAACCTGACTGTCTCGTATTGGCGATCCTGAATCGTGCCAGAACGCCATTCTTGGGACTTGAACACCGCGAATCAACGTAACTGTTGCGCCCTCATAATCTTGAAACGCTGATCATGGGAGTCCGTGGGTCTCTTCGCGCAATTGAACAGCGAGCGTCCGCGTCGCCAAGGCAAGAGCCATAGCTTGACAAGGAGCCGCCCCGAATCCCGGAAGCTTTGCAGTTGGTACGGATGTGCGCGGCGCAAAGCCGAGAGCCACATTTTGACAACGACCCCCTCTCAATCCGTGAAACTGTTCCATCTGTCTAAACGAATGTGCGCGGCGCTGAGGCGAGAACCACACTTTAAAAAACCACCCGTCCTCAATCATCGAACGTCTTGCAATCTGTTCGAATACGAATGCGCGCAGCGCGAAGGCGAGATCCACATTCTGAAGACCATCCGCCCCCCATGTGTGAAACTGCAGTCATGTTTCAAGCTGCAGGGCCAGAAATGGTGAGGAAGTCTCGGGCGGAACGCCCTGTCCGCCCTAGAAACGGGCCTCGGGGTACGACAGGGAGAAGTTGTTTATCAGGAGCCGGAATGGAGGAGGAGGACGAGGAGCAGGAGGAGGAGGAGGACCAGTGCAAGCCCAAGGGCCATCAACGATGTCAGAATACACCCTCCCTCAACGCTCCCTCGTCGCAGGTCCCCATACAACGGTTCGTATCCACTGAGGGAACTGCCTCGCATGGAAGACAACCGTTTGAATACCTTGGAGCATGCCAAAACATGGTTTTGTTTGAACTGTTGCGCCCTCATGATACTGAATCCCTCCAAAACACAGTTCCTGGTACGCGGGTCATTGGAATCCGTGGAACCCTGGCGAAGTTTCAAACGAAAATGCGCGGCGCGAATACGAATGCGATATTCACATGTAGAGAAAGGAGCCGCCATCAATCCGTGAAGCTATTGTAAATAATGAAACCGAATGTGCGCGGCGCTAAGGCGCGAGCAGCATTTCGAAAACGGCCCGCCTTCAATCCGTGCAGCTGTTTTTGCAAAATCGCAACCCTCTTGCGTTGTGTTCTGATTTCGGGTAGAACACTACGCGCGCATCTCTTCTTTCCCGCCTCCCTCCTCCCGCCTCCCTCCTCCCTTCAATTCGTACTTGCATCTTGCCTCGCGCCTTCCTGCATGCCACCCTTGGGGGGGTGCGATCTGCGAAATTGTCGCCACGTTCGAGAGCCATTGGAGGGGGTCCAGCGGAGTGACGTCATACTCGGAACACCAGGAGACCTCGCCATCCTTGGGGGTACCGCGGTGTGACGTTTTCCGCGGACCACCAGGAGATTTCGCCATCATTGGGAGGTTGCGATCTGCGAGCTTGTCGCCACGTTCGAGGGCTCCTGGGGTGCCCAGCGGAGTGACGTCTCACCACGATCCATATGCGATCTGCGAAGTGGTCGCCTCGTTCGGGGGTTGCTATGAGGTCCAGCGGAGTGACGTCTTTCGCGGGCCACCAGGCAACCTCGCCATCCTTGGGGGACTTCGATGTGCGAAACTGTTGGCAGTTTAGGTGCTGTTATGGGTCCAGCGAAGTAGCATCTTACGCGGGCCACCAGGAGACCTCGCCATCCTTGGGGGGGTGCGATCTGCGAAACTGTCGCCACGTTCGAGGGTTGCTGGGTGACCCAGCGGAGTGACGTATTACGCGGACTACCAGGAATCCTCGCCATCCCGGGGGGGAGGGGCTGGCGATATGCGAAACGGTCGTCATTTTCAAGGGGTTGCTGGGGGATCCAGCGGTGTGACGTCTTACGCGGACCACCAGGCGACCTCGCCATCCTTGGGTGGTTGCGATCCACGAGCCTGTCACCACTTTCGAAAGCTGCTGGGGGGTCCAGCGGAGTGACGTTTTACGCGGACCACCAGGAAGCCTCGCCATCCTTGTGGGGCTGGGATATGCGAAGCGTTGTAATTTGCAAGGGCTGCTGGGGGGTCCAGCGGAGTGACGCCTTACGCGGACCATTCGGAAACCTTGCCATCCCTGGGGGGGGGGCTGCGATCTGTCTGCGAGACTTTCGCCAGTTTCGGGGACACCTGGGTGATCCAGCGGAGTGACGTCTTACGCGGACCACCAGGAGACCTCGCCATCCTTGGGGGTCTGCGATCTGCGAGCCTGTCGCCAGTTTCGAGGACTTCTCAGATGCAGATGAGACCTCGCCATCTCTGTGGGGCTGCGATCTGCGGAACTGTCGCCACTTTCGAGGGTTGCTGGGGGGCCCAGCGGAGTGACGTTTTACCAAGATTCATATGATACCTCGCCATCCTTGTGGGGCTGCGATCTGCGAACCTGTCGCCACTTTCGGTGGCTGCCGCTGGATCAGCGGAGTGACGTATTACGCGGACCACCAGGAAACCTCGACATCCCTGGGGGGATGCGATCTGCGAAACTGTCGCCAGTTTCGAGGATTGTTTGGGGTCCAGCGGAGTGACGTCGTACGCGGACCACCCGGAGATTTCGCCATTCTTGTGGTCCAGCGGAGTGACGCCTTCTTATGTTATTTGAGGGTTGTGTCGAAGCCTGGGGTCGTGTTCATCGAGCCGCTTCGTTCGAGCCCGGTCGACCTCCGGAAGCATAAGGTCACGCGCGCCGGGTTGGCCATCTCCCCTGCCGAAGTCCTGACGTCCACGGCCTGCCAGGGCCGCTCCATGCATCGCGGTGTCATTGTCGACGCTGGGCGCAAGTATGACAAGAAAATAGATGACCTTTGGCTGCGTCTCTACCTGATGCTGTTTAAGGCAACGACCGTGGACAATCTCCTGATGATACACGACCCCCGCCTGGATTTCTTGGCCTGCGGGCCGCCCGCAGAACCTGGCGGCGCGCTTTCGAGCGTTTAGCTCCCGAATTGAAAAGTGCAGAAAAGGAGGCAGAGAAGCTGGCGGGCGAGCCATGTCTCGATCGCCTCTTGCACTCACTAGATGCAGGTTCGATCATGCGTTGTCGATGGACGCAGCGACATGGCGCAGGCAGCGTTGCATCTTAGCGCATTACCGACAACAACAACAACAATTTTCTTCGGTCTCGTCCCGTCACTTTCGTCGTCTTCCTCCGCCCCCTGCCACCGTCCCTCTGCTGCTGCCGCGATGACGGTTCTGCCCCCCGCGCGTTTTTTTTTTGCCCTTCGTTCCCGCCGCCATGTCCCCCTCAAGCCTTGGACCTTGCTCCTCGTCCTTCTGCTGTTGTCATGTGAGTCGTGCCACGCGAGCGCGCCCCATGAAGCTTGCGCGACACAGAACGGCGCCAGCACTGGCGTTGCCTTGTCAAGTTTGGGCCATTGTTTCTTGTCAGTTGATGCAAATGGGTCGGGGGCGTCATAGGGTGATGTGTTAAACGAATGTGCACAACTTTAAGGCGACACGCAACTTTTGAAAACCACCCGCTCTTAATCCGAGAAATTCAGGCACATGTTCAGAACGAATGCGCGTGGCGCCAAAACGAGATTCATATTTTGAAAACCACCCGCCCTAACACCGTGAACGTGTTGCAAAGTTAGAAAAAAACGAATGCGCGCGGCGTTAAGGCGATAATCACATTTTGAAAACCACCCGCCTTCGATCTGCGAGGCAGTTGCAAAAAAAACGGCCATAAGTGGTGAAAAAGTCTCAGGCATCCTCTGGGTGCGACAGAAATGTATGAGGACAAGGAATGGGGGAAAAGGCGGAGGAGGAGGAGGAGGAGGAGAAGGAGGGGGAGGACGAGGAGGAGGAGGAGGAGGAGAAGGATGAGGAGAAGGGAAAGGAGGAGGAGGAGGAGGAGGAGGAGGAGAGGAGGAGGAAGGAGGAGGAGGGAGGAGGAGGAGGAGGAGGAACAGGAACAGGAGGAGGAGGACGAGGAGAGGAGGAGGACGGGAGGAGGAGGGGGACGGAAGGAGGAGGAGAAGGACGACGAGGAGACGGAGGAAGGAAGGAGGAGGAGGAGGAGTGAAGAGAGAGGGGGAGGGGGGGGTGGGTGGTGGGTGGGTGGGTGGGTGGGTGGGTGGGTGGGTTGGGTGGGTGGGTGGGGGGTGGTGGGTGGGTGGAGGAGGAGGAGCAGGAGGAGGGAGGAGGGAGGAGGAGGAGGACTCGCGCGACGTCCGACGGCGACCGCCCGCGCCCCGTGCTCGACGCCGAGCCCGCGCCCGCAGGCCCGAACCCGTTCAGCGCCGACGTCGGCCGCTGCCGGAGGACGGCGGGGCCCCCTCCTCAGACAGGGGGCCACATGCGCCCCTGCCCTCCCCCCCTCCCCTCCTCCTCCCCTCCTCCTCCCCCTCCCCCCCCCCCTCCTCCTCCTCCTCCTCCTCCTCCTCCTCCTCCTCCTCTCCTCCTCCTCCTCCTCCTCCTCCTCCTCCTCCTCCTCTCCTCCCCCTCCTCCTCCTCCTCCTCCTCCTCCTCCTCCTCCTCCTCCTCCTCCTCCTCCTCCTCCTCCTCCTCCTCCTCCTCCTCCTCCTCCTCCTCCTCGCATCGCGGGGCTCGTTCGGGAGCTGTCGAGCGAAGTGAACTCCACCCCACCCCTCAGAGATCGTGGGGCCAGGGGTCGGGTTCGCATGTGGCCCCCTTCCTTCGGCCAGGGGCACGGCGCGGCCGTCCGGGTGAGCCGCAGTTCTGTTGCGCTGAGCATCAGGCGACCGCAATCATGGTTCAAGGGGGCGTGGATTGGCGACGGGTCCCGTTTCCATGGGACGTCGCAGGTTTCCGCCGCCGAGCGAGGCGGCACCGGCCGCATTTTGAGGAGGGCCCCTCCCCCGATCCATGGATTCGGCGACCGCGCGGGATCGCTAATCAATGTTTGCGCGTCCCCGATAGCGGTCCGAGGGTCAGGTCGAGGAGCCAACGTGCGGACAAAAGCAGGAACTGTCCGGGGTCCGCGCTGGTTTCTTCGAGCGGCGCTGGACCCCCCCCCTTTTCTCGGCGCGCGGAGCGCGCCAGGGTTGGCGCCAGAGGCGCCGCCAGGTTGCTCCAGCGCCGATCCGAGAAATCCACGCGGACCTCTACAAGTTCATGTTCATTCAAGCAGTGGCGAAGCGTCCTGGCTCGCCTATAGCCCTACCAAACAATGTTCTAAGAACTTGTCGTGGTTCCCACGAAATGTTCTTAGAGCAGGTCTGGCTAGGACTGTCTTGTTTTAACACATCGGGCTTATGTTCTAAGAGCATTGTTTTTGTTCTTAGAACATTTTTGGGTTCTAAGAACATGTCGTGGTATGACTATAGGAATGCCGGGACGGTCGGTCCCTGCTCAACTCATGTCATTGTTTGCTCCCCGATCAGAGGAGGGCGAGTTGAGACCACGGTAGTTGGCCTTCGGGGGGGCCCTCGTCTCCACCTCTGGACGCACCTCGGAAAGCTGGTGCGCTCGGACCCCGGGTCGTGCCGCCTGTGCGGCTGCGCCTGGACGAGTCGATTCTTCCGCCCGTGCTCGTCGGTCACTTGCACAGAAGTTGGAAGCAATGAGCACCAGGAGCGAGATTTTGAAACGGACCCGCCTGACAAAGAAGGCAAAAGCCTTGCCAAAGGCAGCAGAAGCTCGAGCAGGATCTCTTGACGGTGGGCCACTCCTGGGATCTCTCGCAGCTGAACTGTGGCAGCAAAGTGGTGCATCCCATGGCGCCTGATGAATCCGTCCGGCACCGACGCCAGTTCGACATATTTTTTGATCCGCGGGTCGAGAGCGCACCTCTTCCGGTCGAAGCTAAGCGGGCCGCGCACAGCTTTAATTTAAACAGGGGGGAAGGCAGAAGGAGGGGCCTCACGTCAAGGCCAAGAGGCAGTTCGACATGCACACTGCGTTGAAGGTCTGTTTTTTTGGCGATGGCGACGTCACCACTTCCGGGGTCGTGAACACTAGAGATCCATGTTCGACTGCGCCGCGCGGGCGCAGCATGCGGCGTGCCATCCGGCCAGCGCGCAGTCCAAGCGCAATTGCATCTGCATTGAAACAGGTTTCGACGACACGCCGACTCATCAATCCTTCTGGCCACATGTCAGGAGGGAAAAAACACACAGACACCATTAATCGTCGATTCCCAGGAAAATATGGGAAAATATGGGAAGTGGGGGGGGGGAAGACAGAAACCCAGAAAATGCAGGAAAATATGGGGGATATTTTTATTTGTGTGTATTTATTTGTGTGTCCCAGGGCCCCTTCAACATGGCCGAACGATTGAGGCCGCACGTGCGCCATGTGGCTCAAGATGCGCACGGGCGCTTGGCGGACAATATTTTACGCAGCTCCGACGAGGTGCTCAAGTACGGCCTGCGTCGGGGCTTGCGCGGTGTCATGGAGCTCGCGCGCGTGAGCCTGACTGCGCAGCATGGGCGCGGCGACGCCGCGCGGGGAGAGAAAAAGAGACAGAGGGTGAGAGAGAGATATAATGTGTATATATATATATAACATCAACAAAAGATAATCCGAACCAACATAATACGCATGTGTACATACATAAATGCATATGTGAATATATATATATATATATATATGCATGCACGCATATAGTCACTCATGAAAACGACATATTGGCAGCGAAAAGAAACCACGCCGGTGGATGGCGTCCGAGGGACGCGACTTACGGAGAGACCGACTGTTTTCTCCCCTCCTTCCATGCCCCCCCCCCCCCTCTCCCCCCTCCTCTCCCCCCCCCCCCCTCCCGACTCCCGAGATTCGGTCTCTTTACAACCCGAACGACACTTTACAACCAAGATAGGTCACTTTACAACCAGCAAAGGATCGAATTCCCTGGTCTTCCTTCGAGAGCGACCACTTTACAACCATACCAGCCCACCCACTCTACAACCAGAACGACCACATTACAACCCAGACGGGGCTCTTTGCAACCAGAGCGGCCACTTTCTAACCAGCCTTCACAAGCGTGCGCGCGCGTTCTGCAGGGGCTCCTGAAGCTTCGGAGCTCCTGAAAGCTCTGCAGAGGCATCTGGGCGCCTGGGCGCTTTACAAAGACTTGTGGGTGCCTGAGCGCTCTGCAGAGTCTTCTGAGCGCCTGAGAGCTCTGCAGAGACTTCTCAGCACCTGAGCTTTTCTGCAGAGGTTTATGAACGCCTGGGCGCTCTGCAGAGGCTTCTGAGCGCCCAAGCGATTTGTACAGGCTTCTGAGCGCCCAAGCGTTCTGCAGAGGCTTCTGAGCGCCTGAGCGCTCTGCAGAGGCTTCTGACCGTTTGGGCGCTTCGCAGAGGCTTCCGAACGCCCGAGCGCTATGCAGAGGCTTCCGAGCGCCTGAGCGTTCTGGAGCTTTTGCGAAGCGAATGCACATACTGATAGCTTTGTCAGAAATACAATCCGACCAAGTGTTGCAAGCGTTGGCCAGAATTCGACCAACGATTTTGAAACTTTCCGCCCTCCTGGGTGCGCAAGCTTCCGCAATTGCGCAAACACATGGTTTGGCGATAACCAGGCGATGGGGCGCGATGAGATGCTTATGAGGCAAAACACAAATTCTGAATTCCACACGCATTGGCTAGAGTTTTACAAACGACTTCTTTGCCGCATTGCTGCCCTCCTGGGTACGCATGCTTCCGCGAATGAAACATGTGGTTCTGAGATTGCCCAACGATGAAGCAGGAGGACGTAAGTTGTTTGTGAGCCTGGAAACCACAATTCGGCATCCACACGTAGTGGTTCGATTGTTACAATCGATTTCTTGGCCAACTTTCCGCTTTCCTGGGCGCGCATGCTCGCAATTGCGAAAGCAGACGGTCTTCGTGATTGTCATGTGATGAGGCGCGTGGACAGACCTGGTGTACGATACAAGCAACCGCAACTCGAGATCCACATGTATTCCAAATTTCCGCCCTCCTGAGTACGCATGCGACTGCGATTGCGAACACATACGGTTTTGCGAGTGCCAAGCGACGAGGCGCGAGGAGCAAAGCTGTCCGTGAGGCCAAACACACAAATTGAGATCCACATGTATCGGCTAGAACTTCACCGTCGATTTCTTGCCAACATGTCCGCCCTCCTGGGTGCGCATGCTTTCGCAATTCTGAACACAAGATGTTTTCTTGTGCGACTCTCAGACGACGAGGAGAATTCTACCAACGACCATTTGGCCGCATTCCCGCTCCCCTGGGAGCGCGCGTGTTCCTCTGCGTCTTTTTGTGGCGAACGTTTACTCTTGTCTATTTCCAGAAAAGGCCGGATTTTCAGGCAGAGGTTACGGGGCTCCGAACAACGATGTAGGTTTAGGGCATGGATGTAAAGAACAACGTAAACCGCCCAGGCTTGTCACCAGCCAGTAGCGTGAGGATCTTTGTTGGATCTCAATTGGGTTCCACTAGTTTCTTTCGGATACCACAAGGATAACAATGGGAGGCCCATCTGGGCACAAAATGAGTCAAAGAGGACACGCTTCTGTTGAGTTACAGTTTGTTCTGGGTGGGATCCCAGTTGAATGCCCGCATGGGTCGAAAAGAAGGATTCCAATTGTGTTCCAGCGCGATATCGTCCGTATTCGCCAATATGGTAAAGATGGGATTCCAAGAAAAAGGTATGCTTGTTGATTTCTAGTGAGAATCCACAAACATGCCTACCAAGCTTCCAAGTAGCACCCCCAGAGCGTTTCCCGCAGCATTCCAATAGGAAGGCTTCTCGATTGTAGCCCCTTGGGGTTTCCAATTGGCTTCACTTAGAGAGAGCCCCAACGGGTTTCAATCAGAAGCGCCCCCTTCGGATTCTGATAGGGCACCCGTTGGCTCCCTATCGATGAATTTTGGTGGATACCCATGAATGATTGGGATTCATCTGGTGGCGTTAGGATCCCACTGGGAAGGGTGCCGAAATGATTCCAAGATGACTTTTATTGGATCCCAGTAGGAATCCGCCACCACATATTCTCGCTTTAGACGGGTCATTTTACAACCAACACGCTTCAGAGAGGGAAATGTCTCCCTTACGTGGACCCACGGATATGTCGGAAATTGAAAAACATGTGTCGCTCATGTGCGTTTATTCGCATGGATGTAAAGTGGCCTTCCTAGTTGTAAATTGTTTTTTGGGGAAAAACATGATGGTTGTAAACTGGCCCATCTGGTTGTAAAGTGGCCGGTCTGGTCGCAATATGACCCACACGCCCCCCTCCCCTCCTTGTTATACCCCCCTCCCCCCTCCCCCAACTTCCCGCGCCCTTTTTACCCCCGCCCTCTCCCCCCCTACCCCTTGAATCCCCTTCACCCCACCCCCCCCTCTTTCGGGGCCCGCGCAGACGACGCATCCCTGGCGGAGACACCAAGTCCGGCTCGGGCCCGTGCTCGGGCTCGGCCTGGGCTCGGGTTCGAGGGCTCGATGCCTTCCGCCCGCGCTGCTCCTCTGGGCCAGCCCGGGGGGCCGCCGGGGGTCGCGGGCCCCCCCCTCCCCTCCACGCCTGCAAGAAAAGTTCACCAGCGGCGAGCGCATCCATGTCCGAGCCCTAAGGATTCGGACGCGTGCTAAGGTCCAGCAGTAGCTTCTGGGCAAGAGAGCCGCAAGAGCGACGAAGGGACCGTGGAGGGACCGAAAGACGACGCGAAGCGAGGGCCAGGGAAAGACCACGAGCGGAGGCGCCGACAGAGGAGGAAACGAGGCCAGAAACCACTCAGGGACACAGGCGCAACCAAGCAGTGCATCTCAACATTCCCCTGCAGACAGTAGGCAGGGCAGCTAGTGATGTCTCCTGAGTTTTAGCAAGGAGGTGTTCCTCGTAGCAGCCGCAGCCTCTCCTCGGCATCACCCCGTACACACGCTCTTGCGACATGGATTCCGGGGCGCGATCCCGTGACGCCTACAAGATGAACCCAACAGCTGCGGGCGTAGCCACACCCACGCCCTCGCGACATGGGTTATGGGGCGCGATCCTGCGGCGCCTCGAAAATGAGCTCACCAGCGGCGAGCGTATCCGCGCCCTCGCGACATGGGCTCCTAGGCGCGACCCCGTGGATCTGCAGTCGCATGGATGCGTTCCGCGCGGGGCATCTGCGAACAAAATGCCCCGTAAGCATGGGGTTGCGGCACAGGGGCCCGGCCCGCGAGGTTGTGGATACGGAGTTTGTTTCCCGCCCACGATTTCATAAACCTTCGACTGGAAACATCAACCTTCGACTGGTCGTCGATGGCAGAATTAGGCCAGATAAATTGCAGTGCTTCGCCTTTCCGTGCTCCTCTTCCTCCTTCCGCCCTCCCCTCCTCTCCCTCCGGCCTCAAGGATCGTCTCTCATTTCGAGGGGAGCCCTGGCCTCAAGCAGCCGTCAGAGTCGGCCCGAGCTCGACGTGCGTTGCCGATTCGTTCATGGATGATTTTCTGATCCGCCCACGATGCCCTCATCACTCCTCTCGGCGGCGAGCCTTGGGGGGGGACTGGGAAGGGGCGGGCCTCTTCAGAAGACTCGGAAGTCCCCTGGCCTTCTGAGAAGTCTTCCAATTCCCCCCGACGCAGAAAACTTCTCAGAAAACCGGAGGCTCCTCAGAAGTCCTGCTGTTTTCTGAGAAGGCCTCCTCCTCTTCGCGTCGACAGGCAGCGACCCTGCCGCCGGCGTGCAGCGTGGAACGCCGCCGGCGAGTCAGAATGGGCCCACCGTTGAACGATCCGACGTGTCGGACACGGCCGATCGTTCAAGGTTGAACGATCCCCGCGGTGTCAGGTCCTCCTGCATCGGGCGACGAAATCTATACATATCCACTGCTCCCTGGCCTGGCCCATCCTGAACCCAGAGGCTGTGTATACGCCCTCCTGGCCAGGCAAGGAGGCCGTGGCGTATACACTGCTGCTGGGTTCAGGATGGACCTGGCCAGGGAGCAGTGAAGATGTGTAGATTTCGTCGTCCTCTTGCCAGCGACCACTCACCAGCGTAAGTCGGGCTTGTCCCTCTACAGGACGAATCTTCCCAAATCGTAAAAAATATAGTCTGCAGACGATTTCCCGACTATTTGGGGGAACTGTTAGGGATTTGTGTCGCTACTTTTTGTTTCTCGTCCGAGATCCCCCCGTTGGGTGACATGCCCGACCTGACACCCGCGGCCGGCCCCCCCCCCTCCCCGCACCGCCGCGCAGATTGGACCTGCCGCCGCCGGAGAGGCTCGAGGGTGCCTGCCGCTCGGAGCGCGGCCGTCGCGCCGCCCCCGCACCGCGCCCGCTCGGGGGGCGTTTCTTTTTTTCGCGGCGGGCGAGCCGATCGTAGGAGAACGAAAAGTGACATAAACATACAAACTCGGAGGTCCGCGCGGATTTCTCGGATCGGCGCTGGGGCCCCCCGGCGGCGCCTCCGGCGCCGGCCCTGGCGCGCTCCGCGCGCCAGGGAGGGGGCCCCAGCGCCGATCCGAGACATCCGCGCGGACCTCCGAGTTTTTCTGTTTATGTCATTTGTTGTTCCCCTAGATCGGTCCTCAAGGCAGGGGTGGACCTACAGTCGGCCCAGATTAGTAGGTCGACTCTGCCACATTCCAGGGTACCCTTGTGTCCTGTGTCTCGCAGCCCATGCTTCCTACATTCCTGTGGCAATGTGGCCCTCGGAAGGGTATTGTGTTCTCTCGCGTGTCCTCTCCAATCGAGTCCGACTGTTGGCGATTTCGTGGGCCGTTTTCGTTTCGATGTCGTTTTGCAGCGGAGGCGAATTTAAGACAAAACTAGGAAAAGCGAAAACATAACGAAAGCGAGAAGCACTGTTTAGGTCCAGCCCTGCCTCAAGACTCAAGACGTACCCATCGGTTGTCGAAAGTTGGTATTTTTTGGACTCCCAGATGCCAATCCACTGTAAGCGCCTTCCTACTTCGATGATCGAGTGGCCTCACCTTCTCCGGCCTCCTCAGAGGGCGGGCGTTGAAACAATACATATATATATATATATATATATCCAACGCCTTCTTTTTATGTTCCTACCTACTTCTTCCGACCGATGGGTAAGATAGGGGGAGCAACAAATAGCATAACCGTAACAACTCGGATCTCCGGGCGGAGTCCTCGGATCGGCGTTGGGGCGGCTCTCGAGGGCGAGTAGCCGCCGGAGAGTCGAGAGGCGATCCCCAGGACGTCGGAGTTGCCGGGGGGGACAGGGGTCCTGAGGGAAACAGGTCCTGAGGTGTTTCGCAGCTTTCGTGGCGCAACTCGCTCTAACGTTAAGTCGGGCCTGTCCCCCTACAGGGGGATTTTCGACGAAAAATATAAAATCTCCCGAAAATGAATCCAAAAATAGTCTGGGGATTTTTTTTTTTTTTTTTTTTTTTTTGAAGTATGTTGATGGTATTTTTTTATTTTGTCGTCGAAAATCACCCTGTAGGGGGACACGCCCGACATAACTCTAACGGCATCCCCGTTCGGACATCCCGTCGCCAGCGCAGACGGCCCCTTTTCCGGGCGCCCGGGGCCCGCCACGGGCCCCGGGAGCGTTAGGGGGCGGAAAAGAGGGGGGTGATGACTAGGGGGGGGGATCTCATGGCGTGGGCCATGATATTTCCCCAGATTTCACGGCGCCTCTTCTTATGTCATTACGTCCCGGGCCCCCCCCATGGGCCGCGCACATGCCGCCGGCCATGATTTGCACTCCCCCCTCTTGGACACCCCCCTCTTGGCCGCTCCCGAAGCGTCGGCGAACGACCCAGGACGAGCCAGAGCGTCCGGGGGGAGGGCCCCAGGGCCCAAGGCCCGTTTCCCACGGGACTCGCTCCCCCCCATGTTGCGAGGGCAGGTCCTTTGACAGACGGGGCACTCGAGAATATTGCCAGCTTCGAACTTATCCCTATCCCTAGGATTGACACGCCAAAAGTCGATGACAATCTTAGGGATGCGCCCTGAAAAACTAAGGGTATCCATCTGATTGGCATCGTGATGAGGAGATGCCCAGCATAGGCGTAGGGATATGTTCCAGGCTGGTAACATGTTGCGAGGGCAGGTCCCTTTACAGGAGGGGCATTCGAGATCAGTACAGACATGGTCTGGGAACGTCTTTTCTGCTACGTCTGATCCTGTTGGAGCTTTGTTCTGGCTATTTGCATGGCTCCGCAGTCCGCCTGCAGGAGGACATGCCCGACCTAACGCTCGAAACATAGCGCAGGAGGACGGGGTCCAGGTTATGATGTTCCGACCGACTTTAGCCTTGACCACCAGAAAGCATTTCGAGCACCGTGGAAGTTAGCGAATTTTGGAGGGTTTTCGCGCATCGGGCCACGGGGGGCGACTCTCGTTCGACACTGCTTCGATACTTGTCTGGGTGCTCGGGTTTTTGTTTCGGGATGTGGTCCTTGAGCTTAGGTCGGGCATGTCCCCCTACAGGCGGATTTTGGATGAAACATACAAAATACCCAACACATGCACAATAATAACCCCCCCAACAAAAAAAAACGTCCCCTGATTTTGTCTGACCATTTTTGGATATCCCTCCTGTAGAGGGACAGGCCCGACTGAACCTGGAGCACGATGGGAGCAACACAGCGAGGGAGGGAGGCTCGCTCACCCGGTGTACCCAGGCTCGCTCGGCCCGTGGATGGGGGGCCGAGCGCGCGAGGGAGGGAGGGGGGGGGGCGGCCACTGGTGCCTTCGCGAGTCGTGAAAGAAGTGGTCCGATGTTCGGGGGGGGCACAGGGGGGGTGATGACCAGGGGGGGGGGATACCATGGCGTGGGCCATGGCTTTTCCCCAGATTTCATGGCGCGAGTCGTGAAAGAAGTGGTCCGATGTTCGGGGGGGCACAGAGGGGGGGTGATGACCAGGGGGGGGGGGGATACCATGGCGTGGGCCATGACTTTTCCCCAGATTTCATGGCGCTTCTTATCTCATGACGTCCCTGGCCCCCCCCGCTGGGCCGCACGCGTGTCGCCGGCCATGGTCTGCACCCCCCCCTCTTGGACGCCCCCCTCTTGGCGGCCGCCTTCGAGGGGTGTGTCCACCCCCTTCGGCTCCCCCGACAGCAAGCAGCCGGTGCCCGCCCTCGGTTGTACCGCTTGCGTCGTACTGAAGGGCTTCGGCGGACACGCGCACGTTGGCGCCAACACGCGAGCTGAGGATCAGCGAGTCGAGTCGAGAGGGCCCGGCGCGAGCACCATCGGCACGCGGGCCAGGAAGCGCATCGCTTTTCCCCGCGGCCGGGGCTGGGGAGGCACCCTCCTCCAGGGCGGGCGGCGGCGCGAGGGCGACGTGCAGCTGCTTCACGCGACCGACGGCATCCCAGCGGTGGTGCAGGGGTCTCGCAGATCACCGAGTTCGCAGCGCGCGTGCCCCACGTGCGTGAACTGTCCGATCAAGCAGTGGCGAAGCGTCCCGGCTCGCCTATATCAGGAGGGGAAAAAACACACAGACATAATTAATCGTCGGTTCCCAGGAAAATATATAGGAAAACATGGGAAGTGGGGGGCAGACAAAAACCCAGAAAATTATGGGAAAAAAATGCATATTTTTATTTGTGTGTATTTATTTGTGTGTCCTGGGGCCCCTTTTATATAGCCCCACTAAACAATGTTCTAAGAACCTTTGTGGTTCCCACGAAAAATGTTCTTAGGAATGCTGGGACGGTCGGTCCCTGCTCAATCGGATGCACGCGTGCACTCGCGGTTCCAACGATGCAGGGCCAGGTGCAACAAGCAGCCGGGCGCAGCGGTGCTGCACGTGGGGCGCGCGCCGTCGTGCGGAGGACTGCGAGCCGCCCGAAGGCTTGCAGACGCCATGGAGGTGGCTCGATCGCCTTGGTGCGTCCGGCGCTCAAGTGGTAGGCGGCCGTGTTGTTTAGCATACGTTTTTGCTGAGCGCCCGACCGCGTTGAACATGAATATTTGCAATGATGCATCACATTGAGCTTGCATATCGCCTTGTGAAACATTCCATCTCCCCAATGGAAAAACGTTTCATTTCTTCTGAAGCCGATTCGTTCCGTGTGTTGGCGCTCTGGTGTCGGCGGCGAGCGAGGGGGGGAAAGGAGAAGGAGAAAGCCTTCTCAGAAGGCGGCGAGACTTCTCAGAAACTTTTTCGCGCCCTCTTACACGTTTTTTTGTGTCTGTCTTTGGGGGGAAGGCTCGGACAACTTCTCAGAAGGCCGGGGGACCTCGGAGCCTGCTGGGCAGGCCCGCCTGTTTGTCATTTCCCCTCCCGTGCTCGCCGCCGACTGTGGCCGGACCACGATCCCCAAGCTGTGGAGTTTTTGATCGGCGGCGAGATAGGGGGGGAATTGAGAAGGAGGCGACCTTCTCAGAAGGAGCGGCGAGACTTCTCAGAAACTTGTTCGCGCCTTCTGACATGCTTTTGGTGTGTGTGTGTGTGTCTGTGTGTGTGTGTGTGTGTCCGTGTGTGTGTCTGTGTGTGTGTGTGTCTGTGTGTCTGTGTGTGTCTGTGTGTGTGTCTGTGTGTGTGTGTGTCTGTGTGTGTGTGTGTCTGTGTCTGTGTCTGTGTCTGTGTCTGTGTCTGTGTCTGTGTCTGTGTCTGTGTCTGTGTGTGTCTTTGGGGGGGAAGCGCTCAGAACACTTCTCAGAAGGCCGGGGGACCTCGGAGCCTGCTGGGCAGGCCCGCCCATTTCTCACTTCCCCTCCCGTGCTTGCCGCCGACTGTGGCCGGACCGCGATCCCCAAGCTGCTGAGCTTTTGATCGGCGGCGAGCGAGGAGGGTAAAACGACGCGAAGATCGGGACAAAATCGGATCGGGATAACTCGAAATCTCTGAGAATCGGCGGGTTTGGAGGATGTATTGGGCGCCGCGGCCGCTCCAGAGCGTTCCAGAACGCTCTGAGAGCGCTCCGGAACGCTCTGGAGCGATTGATCCCGATCCTAGCCCTGTTTTAGAGGTGGGGGATTGAGAAGGAGAAGGCCTTCTCAGAAGGCGGCGGGGCTTCTCAGAAGCCCTCGCGCCTTCTGAGAAGTTGTTTTTCGTCTCCGGGGAAGGCTCAGAAAACTTCTCAGAAGTCCGGGTGACTTGCGAGCCTTCTGAGAAGACACGCCCCTTCTCACTTCCGCCCTGGCTCGCCGCCTATTTCAGGATGTCGCAACGTTGCAACCTTTTGCGTTGCGCTGGCACCAGGCTGCGCAGTCGCCGAGACCTGACCCGCGCAGCCTGCTGGCTCACTCAGAGGGTGTTCGGGGCCACCCCTCGGCGCGAAAGACAGGGCGAGACACGTCGTTCGCAGCGAGTGAAGAGATGCATTGGATGGTAACTATGTTTTTGTTCACTGCTGTGCCTCCACGCACCCATGCTGAGGACCCACGGGCGACGATGGGACCATCGATGGCCTCGTGGACAAATTCCCAAGGTATTCAGCTGTTGCCACCGTCGTATGCCACATGCTGCGCACGTGATTGATCGTTCATGTTCCAAGCCCGCAGATGTATTCGATGTCTGACGATTTTTATGTGCCTGGTTGCATGGCCTTGTGCATCCTGCTGCATTCCCAATTCCTGCCTGTGCGTCCTTCGGCCACACCGTCCTCTTCCGTTTTGTCTTCATTACACCAGAGAAAATTTTAATCAGTGGATGGTTTTCGCAAATGGGATCGACCAGGAACCCAGGAACCCGAAACCCACCGAAATCGGGCCGGAAACAAAAACCAGGAACCCGGGACTGGGAACCCGGGAACCCAGCCCGCTACCAAAATTGGCGGGAAATGTTTGCCAAATGTTTCAATATCCGCTAGGACCCCTTCAGTGCAAGCTGTGATTGGGGAATCACCGATTGGACCACACGCGTCTCTCACCCAGGGCAGCAGCCAGGCGAGCAGATTCGATGCATCGCAAAGCGTGCGTGCGCCCGCGTAGGTCATCGCAGTGCAGATAACGCAGGCTTTCTGCGTCCAGAGCATCCCCTCTGCGTGGGATCATTGCTAGAACAATATGTTAGTGCTGTTTGCAGGATATGCATACATATCAGAGTGGGGGTCTCACACCCTGTTTTTAATCAGGGGAAGTCTTGAGGCTCAAGCTGTGTCGTGGGCCCCCGGTTTACAACAACAACGGCTTCCGCCTGATGCTTCCTCACAATGTATGAAGAATCGTGTTCTCGCTTGTGACTTCTTGGCAACTTACCACCGAATCGCGGCTCCCGCTTGATAGATCCTGACAATTTATTAAAGAATCGCGTTCTCGCTTGGGACTCCCTCGCAATTTACCACCGAACCGCTTCGCTTGATATTTCCTCTCATTCTATTCAGATGCCGGTCCTCGACACTTAGGAATCGCGCTCCCGCTAGATATTGCCTGGCGGTTCAAGCAGGACTCACGCTTCAACAACCCGACCGTCGGGGCCTGCCCGCCCGACCAGCCCGTTAATGACTGCAGTCGTCGCTCGCTGCTCTTCTCGCCCGCCTTCGTTCGCTGCCCTTCGTGGCCCCGTTGCTGCCTTCAGTGGCCCCGTCGCTGCCCTGTGTGGCCCCGCATTATATGCCCTTCGTGGCCCCCGCTCGCACGCGCCCATCGTGGCCACATACGCATGCCCTTCGTAGCCCCGCTGGCGCCCTTCGTGGCCCCTTTGCTGCCCTCAGTGGCCCCGCTGTCGCCCTTTGTGGCCCCGTATACGAATGCCCTTCGTGGCCCCCGCTCGCTCGCGCCCGTCGTGGCCCCGTATGCATGGCCTTCGTGACCCCGCTGTCGCCCTTTGTGGCCCCCTCGCTGCCCTTCGTGGCCCCGGTGCTGCCCTCGCCGGCCCCGTCGCTGCCCTCTGTGGCCTCGGATTTTATGCCCTTCGTGGCCCACGCTGGCTTTTCTCACGATTCATTTGGGAACCGCGCTATCGCTTGAGACTTCCTCGCGGTTCATGCAGGACCCACGCTTCAGCAACCCGCCTGCTCGACCTTGTCGCCTGGGCCCGCCTTCCCGACCTGCCCGCTATGGGTCTGCCCACCCGATCTGCCCGTCTAGTTCTACCACTTGTTTTCTGCTCCTTGCCCCCCTCCTGATAGTTTCTCTCGTGCTCCATTCTTCTCCCTCCCCCTTCCATCTGTCCTCTCTTCCCGTGTTTGAGGGACTGCACTAAATATACGTGGCAAGTAAGGAAGATATATCCCCAAGGGGGTACGACCGAAGACAAGGAGGGCGGGTACCGAGGGTTTGCAGATAGGAGCAGATAGGAGGGCGGGTACCGAGGGTTTGGCACGTGAGCAGATAGGAGCGAACAGTCTCACTATGATTGTTGCTGTTGTTGTTGATGCTATTGTTTGTTTGTTGCTGATGCTCTTGTTGTTGTTGGTGTTGTTGTTGTTTGTTGTTGTTTGTTGTTGTTTGTTGTCGTTGTTGTTGCTGCTGTTGTTGTTGTTGTTGGTGGTGTTGGTGTTGGTGTTGGTGTTGTTGTTGTTGTTGTTGTTGTTGTTGTATTTGGTGTTGTTGTTGTTGTTGTTGTTGTTGTTGTTGTTGTTGTTATTGTTGTTGTTGTTGTTGTTGCTGTTGCTGCTGCTGTTGGTGTTATTGTTGATACTGCTGCTGCTGCTGCTCTTGTTGCTGTTGTTGTTGTTGCTGTTGTTGTGGTTGTTGTTGTTGTTGTTGTTTGGTGTCGTCGTCCCCCCGCGACGCACCTACGATCCACCTCGCGACCGACCCCGCGACTTAGCTCGCGACCCAACCCGCAACCCACCCGCGACCCTCTCCGCGTCCCACCCGCGACCCAACCCGCAACCCACCCGCGACCCACCCCGCGGCCCACCCCGCGGCCCACCCGCGACCCACCCGCGACCCACCCCGCGGCCCACCCGCGACCACCCCGCGACCCACCCCACTCCGCGACCCACCCCGCGACCCACCCCGTGACCCATCCACGACCCACTTGCGACCCACCTGTGACCGACCCACCCGCGGCCCATCCACATTGGTTTGAAAAAACATCGGCGCCTGCGGCGGGCTTCTGTATGATTTGTGAAACTTCGGCGCCTGGGGCGGGCTCCGGAGTCTCGCAGACTGCCGACGTGTCCACCGCCCCCTCACTCTTATCCGCATTTGCGGGGTGCTACGTGTATGTATATATATATATACATTTGTGTATGCATACATATATATATGTATGTATACATAGATGTAGACCCGTGCGTGGACGGGTTGAGTATTCCACTAGTGAGTCGTGGTGTTCTCGTTCGACATGGTATGCCATGGTGCAGCGGGCCCTTTCAGCTCCTCCCCTTCACTCTTCATCCCCTCTCTTCTCCGTCCTCCATGTCTGCCTTTTCCATCCCTCACTTCTCGCCATCGCATGTCCCTCATTCCCTGGACACCAGAGGGGCGTATGAAATCTAGGAGCGGCGCCACAGTTGTCCAATATGTCCGTAAGGGCTTCGCCCCCTGCCTCCGGCCGCCTCTCGGAGAACGGGGTATGCAAGAGCTATGTTGTGAGGCTTGGGCCCCGTCGGGAAGCAGCGTCGGAATTCCGAACGGAGGCCACTTGGGTTCGGGTTCCCCGTCTCGGGTCATTCGTGGGACCGTCTTGGGGCACTCTTGGGCCGTCTTGGGGGTCTCCTGAGCCGTCTTGGGGCCCTCTTGTTTGGGGCGCTCTTGAGAGCCTCTCAGGCCGTTTGGGGGCCGTCTTGGGGAGCCTCTTGGGCCGTCTTGGAGCGTCGGAAGTCCGAGAAGGCGAGCGTGCCAAAATCCATCAAACACCCAGGGAAAATCGCAGATGTTACCCATTTGTGCCCCTCTTGGGGGTGCTCTTGGAGCGCTCTTAGGGGCCTCTTGGGAGCCTTTTGGGCCGTTTTGGAACCATCGTGGGCGCCTTGGAGCACTCTTGGGTCGTCTCGGAGGCCTCTTGTACTGTCTCGGGGGCCTTTATAAAAGGATTGTTGTCCCGAAAGCTTGAATACTGCGCTTTCTTTGCATAATGTACAGAAGGATCGCTTCGGGGATTCAAATATTGCGTAAGCCACGTGCGAGTGTTGCCTCGGAGACGCAAACACTGCATGCGCTGCGCTGAGTCATGGTCCCGGGAGCGCGAACACAGCGTACTGTGAGAGGGTGTCTTGCTTCGGGGACGCGAACGCGGTGTAAATGGCAAGGGAGCATGGCTTCGGGGGCCAGAGAATGAAGCAGCTGACGGGGAACTACAGCTGCGGGGGCGCTCATCGCATGTATTGTTTAGGGGGCCACACGCGAATCCTACCCCCACCCCCCACGATTTCTGAGGGGGAGGGTGGGGTTCACTTCGTCTGGGAGCTCCCGAGCGAAGTGAACCCCACCCTCTCCCTCAGAAATCGTGGGGGGTAGGGGTAGGGTTCGCGTGTGGCCCCCTATTGTTGCCACTGGGGCGGGACCCAGACATTCCGAGTCCCGCCCCAGGTGACTGTGACAAGGGCCCTCCTCGATTCTCCCCCCTCGCGCGGGCTTCAACAGTTCACAGTAGGAAGCAGAACACTGAACTGTATCATCGGAGACTGAAGGAGACTGGAAACGATGTACACATCCATGCATATATATATATATATATATACGTATATATAAAATATAAGTATTTATAGATGTGTACGCACGCATGCATGTATGCATGCCTGCATGCATGCATGTATGCGTACGTGCATGAGTGCCAGGCTGTATGTAAGTGTGCGCGTGTGTGTATGGGTGTAGGTATGTACGTATGCATGCATGTGTGTGGGTGTTTGTATGTACGTAGGTACGCGTGTATGCATGACTGCATGTATGGTTGTACGCACGTATGCATGTGTGGTTGTACGTGTGGATGCAAACGTGTGCACATGCATGCATGTTTGTATGTGTATATGGTTGTATATACGTATGTCTGCGTGTATGTATGTATGTATGTACGCATGTATGTATGTATGCATATATGTATGTATGTGTGTGTATGTATATATGTATGTATGGATGTATGGATGTGTGTGTGTGTATGTATGTATGTATGTATGTATGTTTGTATGTATGTATGTATGTATGTATGTATGTATGTATGTATGTATGTATATACGAATGCGTGTTTGCATATGTACATGTGTATGCGTTCGTGTGCGTGTATGCATACTTGTGTTTATGCATGCGTGCATGTATGCACGCTTGCCTTAACGCATGTGTGTGTTGCTGTACGTACGTAAGTATGCCTGCACGTAAGTACGCATGCATGTATGTATGCAGGTATGTATGTATGTGTATGGATGCATGGATGTGTGTATGCATTTATGCATGTGTGGGTGCATACATGTATATATGTAAGTATGTATGTATTGATATATGCATGAATGTGTGTGCATGTCTGGTTGTATGTATGTAAGAATGTATGCACACACGCATCTGATTCTCTGACTTAATGCATACATATCGTTGAACGTGGGCTAGGAAAGGGTGGTGCCGATAATCACAGGTTCAGCAGATGCGGTGTTCGACTCGACGAGGGTCCCTGGCGGTGTCTCTTCCTGGAAAGTTTCGGCTGACCAGCTATTGCTCGGAACGTGCCGCACGACAAGCGAAGGGAGGATAGCGAGGAGGATCCTGGGAGATGAGGAGGGCGAGGGCAGAGGCGACGGAGGACGTCGAAGAGCACACAAGGAAGAGCGGCAGCAGCATGAGCAGCAGGGGCAAGACTGGAGCAGCTGCAGGAGCAGGAGGAGGCGAGGGAGCGGGCTGCAGGGCAGGAGGAGGCGCAGGAGGAGGCGGCAGCCAGGGGGTGAAGGGGCGCGGCAGAGCCCCATTGGGCATCGGCGGTCCAGAGATGGGTTCCTGAGGGATGGGGTCCCGAGGGCGAGGTGCCTCAAACAACGGCAATTCACCATCGGATCCCCTCCTATCCTCGGGACACCATCCCTCAGGACCCCATCCTTGAACCACCGAGGGCAGCAGCGGGGCCTCGAAGCTAAGACTTCTCCGTGGATCGAGACTCTCGCCGCGGGCTGGCCCTCTCGGGGCTCCCTGGGGACTCTTGGGCCGTCTTGGAGCTCTCTTGTGCTGCTTGAAGCTCTCTTCAGGCCGTCTTTTGGCCCTCTTAGGGGCCTCTTGGGCCGTCTGGGGCCGATTTGGGGGGCCTTGGGGGACGTCGTGGCCGCTGCTAGGACTGAAACAGCGACGATCCCGAAAATATCAGTTTGTCCATGAACCCCCAGCAGTGACACGTCGATTAGTGAATTGTCCGTTTTCGGTTCTCGAGAGGGCGCCGCGGCCGTTGTTTTCCAGGCTTGCGCTCGCCAGGTCTGGGCCTCAGGCCGTTATCACCAAACCACGTTTTACGAAAGGGGGGTCTGTCCATCCCCGACCCTTGCCCGGGTGCGCTCCTCGCGTGTGGCCGCCACCTTGGGAGGAGGGAGCGTCGGAGGCAGGAGGCGAGACGACCGAGGCTGGGATGAGGCGGGGAGGCGGAGGGCGAGGCGGCGTCGGCCGTGCTTGCTCCTCCCCGCGTTGTACGAAAGGGAGGTCTGTCCATCCCGCAGCAGAGCGGGGAGGGGCCTGGGAGGCCGAGGGCGAGAGCGGGGGGGGGGGGGCCGCCCCCCCGAGGCCCGCCGCCCGGGTCGGTGCTCCGGCCGCCGGAGGCCGGCGCGGCGCGGGCCCGGATGGGGTGCGCCGCCCGGCCGTGCGCGGAGGAGCGGGAGGCCCTCCAGGAGGAGAAGGGGGAGGAGGGGGAGGAAGGGAGGGAGGGACGAGGAGGAGGAGGAGGAGGAGGAGGAGGGTGATAGAAAAGGGGCGAGGAGGGACGAGGGCGGAGAGGAGGACGGAGGAGGAGCAGGGAGGAGGAGGGAGGAGGAAGGAGGAGCTGGTCCGCTTCCTCCTCTTCCAACCTTCTTCTCCAGGGGAGGGGCGCCCTCGAGGGCGCGAAGTTATTCGCGCTTCGCTCTTCGGCTCGGATTCCTCCTCATGCTCCTCTTCTCTCCTGGGAGGCAGCGCGAGAGCGCGAAGTCATTCGCACTTCGCGCTTCGCGCAGCGCGAAGCGCGAAGTTGGGAGCCCTTGGGGGTGGACAGAACCCCCACCCTGACACGTCGATTAGTAATTTGTCCGTCTTCGGTTCTCGAGGGGACGCCGCGGCCGTCATTTTCCAGGCTTGCGCCCGCCAGGTTGGGGCCCGAGGTCGTTATCACTAAACCACGTTTTACGATTGGAGGCTCTGTCTATCCCCGATCTTTACTGAGTAAGTTGGAGGCCCCTCTTCCTCCTGAGCGAGTGGGAGGTCCTCCTCTTCCTCCTGAGTGAGTGGGAGGCCCCCATCTTCCACCTTTTTACTTATCCTTCTCCTCATCTCTAGGTATCGCTGACGTCGCCGATGCATCGGCGATGGATTGGCGATGCTGCGCGGTGCCCGACCCCTCTGCTCGGACCCACTCCTAGGAGGCCTCGATCGGCCCCCCTTCCAAAGCCATTTTGGCTCGTTGTTTCCTTGGGGGGCTGATCAGTCTTCAGGCTGACGGGACGGACATCGATGATCCACGGCTCGGTTCGTCTCATCAGCCTGATCTCAGGAGGGAAAGAAACACACAGACAATTAATCGTCGATTCCCCAGAAAAATATGGGAAAATATGGGAAGTGGGGGGGAAGACAAAAAACCCAGAAAGTATGGGAAAATGGGGGGAATCCTTTTATTTGCGTGTATGTATTTGTGTGTCCTGGTGCCCATTCATGATCAGCCCCAGGCCTGGACCTTTGTGCGGAGCTCCGGGGCGGTGAGCTCCTGCAGGAGCGTGGATGGTACAGTCGGGGCGCTGAATAAGGAACCCTTTTCGTTGGGGAGGGGCTCCGTGTTCCTTCATTGTTTTCATTTTGCCCCAGGTTATCCTTGGATTTTCGATGGGAAATCGAAGTTGAACTTCTGGAGAAAAGGGGCCTCGTTCCATATTTAGGGTTCCTTAGGTCAACGCCCCGACTGTACCAGAGTGTTGGGTTGGTGAGCTTCTGGGTTCGCATTAGCGGGGAATTCGGCGAAAAGCGGAAAAGGCGAGCCCCATGCAGCTTGCTGCGTTGGGGTCGCAGGTGGCATTGGAGTTTCTGTGCGCACGGTAAAAAAAACAGCCTTAGTGGGTGAGTTGGGCTGCTTCCCCGTCTTGTACCAATAGCGGGAGGTCGAGTGTGAGTGTGTGTGTGTGGTTGTGTGTATCCGTGAATGTGTGAATGTGTGCGTGAATGTGAGAGTGTGTATGTGCGTGTATGTTTACAAACCGGATGTGTTCGACAACGCGGTGCCGTTGTATGTCTCTTCCGAGCCCAACAGTGATGCCACGTTGGCTGGAGGCCAAGTTGATTGACCAGATCGACAAGCTTGAAGCAAAGGTCTCCAGTCTTTCGAAGACCGAGAAGGAGTTTCGTGCGGTGGGCGGAAATCAGGAACCACCAGCCGAAGGGGCCATGCAGGTCGATGCCCCGATGTCCCAGGACACCGACGACGGCAACATGCGCACTGGCACGAGGGACTCAAAAAGACGTTTGTCCGCAGACTATGGGTCTGTTTTCCACCACCACCTCCATAAGTTGTAGGGGGAAAGGAGGTGGAGGAGGAGGAGGAGGAGGAGGAGGAGGTGGAGGAGGAGGAGGAGGAGGAGGACCCCCTCCCCCTCCAACTTATGGTGGTGGTGGTGCAGAACAGGCCCATGCTCCAGGCGGAACGTGAGACCTTGCGCCAGCGGCTGCAGCTGCCCGGCCCGACAGCGCAGCGACTGTCCGCACTTGCGTCGAGAAGGCTGTAGAACCACCCAAGGGCAGACTGCACACAAGACCGAAGAAGTGCTGGACTCTACGGGCCCCGGCTACGAGGGTGCAGCGCGGGCCCGTGCCAAGAGACCCCCCCCGCTTGCCTCCAGGGTTTCGTGCCCGGGGTTTCTTGGGTTTCCATGGTTGTGCCGCGGGAAGCGCGACGTTCCCACACCCAACATCGACGGACGTCCTGGGGCCTCAGGGTTGGGTTCCTTGTGGAAGGTTTCTTGTGGACAGGCCTCCACTGTACACCTCAGGCGATGCTTAAGAAAACCTAAGTTTTCGGCCAGAGTCTCGATTATTCTTGACGTTTCCATGTAAATCTTCAGATGTTAATAGAAACGTTGGGTTTTTATTCAAGTTCTGAGACTGTGAATTTCTTAACCCATGATTTCTTAAGCATTTCGCGGGGTGTACCCCTCCCTTCCTCATCGTTTTCCTCCGCAGCAGCAGGGGCAAGGGCAGCTGCGAGGAGCAGCCGCAGGAGCTTACGGGGCGGGGGGCGGGGCAGGTCCCACCCAGCCGACGGCAGGTTCTTCCTGGTGTCCTGAGATGGGCTGCTTGTTTCAGGAGGGAAAAAACACACAGACACAATTAATCCTCGATTCCCAGGAAAATATGGGAAAATATGGGAATTGGGGGGGAAGACAAAAACCCAAAAATATGGGAAAATATGGGTTCTATTTTTATTTGTGTGTATTTATTTGTGTGTCCTAATTTCCCTTTATTGTTGTCCCACATATCCTGAGATGCAGTTCTTGTCATTACCTGGACGGCTCCGAGAGAACACACCCTCCTGCTGACCTCATCCTCCGCCAGAGTGACTCGCTCACACTCAGAACTGAGTCACACTCAGACTCACTCTCTCGGACTCGCTCGCACTCGTAGTAACTTGTACGCATACTCCTCTCATATTCTGACCCAGACTCATTCGTACCCATTGGTGGTCCAATGTTCGCGGCGATTTAGCAGGCGTAGCATGTGGACACCCCAAGCAGGGTGCGCCAAGGGTCAGGACACTCCAGGATTCGCGCCCAGATCGTGGGGATGTCTCAGACTGTTTGCTTGTTTGCGTGCCCAACATGCTCTTCTTTCGGACAAGATGCTGAGGATGTCTCAGGCGAGGCGCTGGTGTCAGCACTCCTACGTAAGGTGGGGCCTGGGAGTCAGGACATTCCAGGATTCGCGCGCAGATTGGGGGGGGATGTCTCAGGCGGTTTGCTTGTTCGCGTGCCCAACACCCCTTGTTTTCGGAGCAGATTCTGAGGATTTGTCAGACGAGGCGCTGGTTTCAGCACTCCTGGGGGGGGCGCCAGGGGTCAGGACACTCAGGATTTGCGCCCAGGTTGTTGGGATGTCCCGGGCGGTTTGCCGATTTGCGTGCCCAGCATCCTCTGCTCTCGGAGCAGATGTTGAGGATGTCTCCGGCGGTTTGCCTGTTTCTGCCCCGCCTTGGCTGCCTGTGGGTCCCCACCATCATGTGGTATTGGGTTCTCGTTGTGAAGAGAGCGCCCCGCGCCTCCTTTCCCCTCCCTCCCTCCCTCCTCCCCCATACTTCCCTCCCTCCTCCCCTCCCTCCCTCCTCCCCTCCCTCCCTCCTCCCTCCCTCCCTCCCTCCTCCTTCCTCCTCCCTCCCCCCCTCCCTCCTCCCCTCCCCTCCCTCCCTGCCTCCTCCCTCCTCCTCTCCCCTCCCTCCCTCCTCTCCCACACTTCCTCCTCCCCTCCGTGCCTCGGCCGTCCGCGCGCCCCTTCCGGCAGACCCCCCGCGAGGACCGGAGCCTCGTCGGGAGCTCCACCGAAGGCCCCCGTGGCAGGGTGCGCGTGGCGGTCCCGCACCCGATGCGGCATGCCCCTCGCACGTCTCCTTCAGGAGGGGGAACAAAACACACAGACATAATGAATCCTCGACCCCCAGGAAAATATTGGAAAAATATGGGCAGTGGGGGGGAAGACAACAAAACCCAAAAAAATATATGAAAATATGGGAAATCCTTTTATTTGTGTGTATTTATTTGTGTGTCCCAGGGCCCCTTCACTCCTGGCATCGCTCGGACGTGTGCTTTCTTTCTAGGCGAGAACCATTGAGGACGATCCTGGACCATCGGGCAATAAAAAACACGCACGAGACCGAAACATGCACGGGAAATGGACGTCCGAGCGATGGCGAGGTCTCGTGGCTGCGTAGGAAGCTCCACCGTGGGCCCCAGCGGCAGGGTCCGCACGGCGGCCCCGCACCCGGTTCGGCAGGTGCAGCCCCCAGAGCGATCTGCAGCCCCCGGGCCCTCGGGGCGACAGAGACGGGGGCGCAGCAGACGTGGGCACGGGGAGCGCGGATATCCCCCCTTGGGCCGTGCCCCCGCTTGGGGGTGCCCGTGGCGCCGGAGACGGGGCCACAGTACAGAGGAGGCCCATGCCAAGAAACACCCTGCTCGCCTCCAGGGTGCCCTGGGTTTCTTGGGTTTCGACTGTTTTTGCGGTGGAAAGCGCGACGTTCCCACACCAAAGGTCAAGAGACGCCCTGGGGTCTCAGGGTTGGGTTTCTTGTGGAAGGTTTCTTGTGGACGAGCCCGTACTGTCAGCGGGGGCACACGGAGAAGCCTAGGCCCCCGTTTGGCTGAGTCCCCGCTTGCGAAGCCCAGGCGGACCTGGAGGGTTTCTCCGAAAGGCTTAGGCGACCCGTCCTCCTCCTCCTCCTCCTCCTCCTCCTCCTCCTCCTCCTCCTCCTCCTCCCTCCCTCCTCCTCCTCCTCCTCCTCCTCCTCCTCCTCCCCTCCTCCTCCTCCTCCTCCCCCTCCTCCTCCTCCTCCCCTCCTCCTCCTCCTCCTCCTCCTCCTCCTCCTCCTCCTCCTCCTCCTCCTCCTCCTCGGGTCGCCTGCGGCCCCGGTGGAAGCCGTGCAGGCGAACCCCGCCCGCGCTGCCCCCGCGCGCGCTGCAGCGGAGCAGGTGCGCCCCCCCGCGGTGCCTGCAGCTCCTGCCGTGCGCCCGGCTGCGGTGACCGCCGCGGGGCCTGCGGCCGCCGCCTCTCCGGGGCCGGCCGCGCGTCAAGGGCAACGACAGTCAAGCAGTGGCGGAGCGTCCCGGCTCGCCTAGAGCCCCACCAAGCAATGTTCTGAGAACCTTTTTTGTGGTATGCGGGAGATGTTCTTAGAAACACTCTGGTTGGGACTGCCTTGTTTTAGCACATCGGGTCGATGTTCTAAGAACATTGTTGTTGTTCTTAGAGCATTTGTGGGTTCTAAGAACATGTCGTGGTAGGACTATAGGAATGCCGGGACGGTCGGTCCCTGCTCAACAGGGGGGGTTTGGCACATGTCGACGAAGAGAAAACGTCATTCATAAACATAAGCTGTTGGCGCTCCGCACGGGTTTCTTGGATCCGCGCTGGGGCCCCCGCCGCGGCGCCGGAGGCGCCGCCACTGGCGCGCTCCGCGCGCCAGGGAAGGGGGTCCAGCGCGGATCCAAGAAATCCGCGCGGAGCGCCAACAGCTTATGTTTATGGCGCTTGTTTCTTCTAATAGGGAAATTGGGCATATGTCAAGCAGGTGCGGAGCGTCCTGGCTCGCCTCGTGGCCCACCAAAGAATGTTCTCCAAGGTCCTTTCGTGGTTCGCAGGGAACGTTTTTCGAATAGTTCTGGCTGGGGCTGTCTTGGTTGAACCATCGGGGTTATGTTCTAAGAACATTGTTCTTGTTATTCGAACATATTGAGATTCTGAGAAACTTTCGTGGTAGGCCTACGTATCGGAATGCAGGGACGGTCGGCCCCTGCTCAAATAGGGGGGATGCATCGACAAGCAGTCGCCCATTGGTCGCCGATAGGGGCCCGATAGCCACAATCTGCCCAGAAAGGTGCGGATTCACTATCAGAGGTCAATCGCCGATCTATCGGCGATGTATCGCTGATTCCATGTCGATGCAACCATCCTTATGCCAGTCCCCCCCTATCGTTGCCATTCAGCGTGTCGAAGGCAGCGTTGGAATCTAGGCCCCCCAGATGGGGTCTGGAATAGATGGGCGGCCTCCTCTGCCTGCTCCTTCTCCATCTTTTCTAGGCTTCCCAAGAAGGGGTCCAGAGTTCGACGGGGTCGGAGTATCGCACCGCATCGCCGCTGCATCGGCGATGCGGTTCGGTGTGGAGCCCGATTTTCTCCACGCCAGCGTCGCCGATGCATTGGTGGTGCAACGGTGATGATGCATCGACGGTGCGGCGCGATCCTCCGACCCCATCTACAGTCGGACCGAGGTATAAGATCGAGGTCGGTTCGGGGAGGGTACCCTAAGTAGTGTTTTTTTGTGTGTTCCTCGGATGTTTTTGTGCATCCTGGAGTGGGTGCCCTCGGATGTTCTGTTTGTTCTGGCCGACGGAGGGTCTCATGTTCTTGAAGGGTGTTCTTCTGGCCCCAGTCCGACTCTACTCCGACCCAGGCTGGGAGTCCCCATCTAGAAACAGGATAGGCTCTGGGGGATCGTCCGACGCTTTCGGCGGCTTTCCATCTTCGGGGCGCTCTCCAGAGTCTGCGCCTCGCCGAGGGCGTTCTGGGGGTGCCAAGATCGTCCCGAACAGCCGCCAGGGACCCGAGTCATGGCCCGAATGCCACGGGACACGGGGATAGGCTCACGGGGTTCTCGGAGGTGTTCTCAAGCTCGTGGTGGTTTCCGAAGGTGTTCGAAGCCCGGGGTGGTTTCCATCAGCTGCGCCTCGTTGAGAAGTTCCCGTGGATGCCAAGATCGGTTCGAACGGCCGCCAGAGGCACGGGTTGTGGCCCGGAGCGGAAGCGGGAGCTCAGGGGCAACGTCAAGAGGGGACGGTCCCAGGTGGGGCTGCATCGACCCCCAGCTGCCCATTGATCTCAGGAGGGGACAAACAACACACAGACACAAGTAATCGTCGATCCCCAGAAAATATAGGAACATAGGGGGGGAAAACAAAACCCAAGATATATGGGAAAATAGAGGTCATCCAGTTAGTTGTGTCTATTTATTTGTGTGTCCCAGGGCCTCTTCATGATCGCCGATAAGTAGGGGCCCGATAGCCGTTTCCGCTATCGGGATCCGATCGTGGAGCTACAGTCGAAGCTCATGCCAGGAACGACCCTTCTTGCCTCCAGGGTGTCCTGGGTTTCTTGGGTTTCGGTGGTTTTGCTGTGGACAGCGTGACGTTCCCGCACCAAAAGTCAATGAACGCCCTGGGGTCTCAGGGTTGGGTTTCTTGTGGAAGCTCTCTTCTGGTTGAGCTCCGACTGTATCAGCGACGTGTCGCCGATCCCAGGCTGGCGCCCCCGCCCCCGGAGCAGGTCCTCCTCCCCTTCCTCCTCCTCCTCCTCCTCCTCCTGCTGCTGCTGCTGTTGCTGCTGCTCCTCCTCCTCCTCCTCCTCCTCCTCCTCCTCCTCCTCCTCCTCCTCCTCCTCCCCTCCTCCTCCTCCTCCTCCCCTCCTCCTCCTCCTCCTCCTCCCCCCCCCCCGAACGCCCCCCTCGGTGTGCCAGCTCGCCCTCCGCGGGCCGCGCGAGCCCAGCCCACCTTCTCGAGGCTCGGGCGCCTTCCGCTCGCGTTTCCGCCCCCCCCCTCTCGCCGTCCCTCCCTCTCTCTCTCTCTCGCTCGCTCGCTGTCTCTCTCTCTCTCTCTCTCTCTCGATGTGTGTGTGTGTGTGTGTGTGTGTCGTGTGTCGTGTGTCTGTGTCTGTGTGTCTGTGTCTGTGTCTGTCTGTGTCTGTGGTGTCTGTGTATGTGTGTGTGTGTCCCTCTCTCTCTCTCTCCTCTCTCTCCCTGCGCCTATCGTGCCCCCCTCCTCCTCCCCTCCCCCCCCTCCTCCCCCCCCTCCTCCTCCTCCTCCACCTCCTCCTCCTCCTCCTCCTCCTCCTCCTCCTCCTCCTCCTCCTCCTTCCCCTCCTCCTCTCTGCGTGTCCCCCTCCTCCTGCTCCTCCCCGCCTCCCTCCGCCCCGGGCGAGGAGGGCGAGAGCCGGCCGGCGGGCGGCGGGGGGGGGGCGCTCGGCGCGCGCGGGGGGGTGGCCTCCCAGGGAGAGGCGGACAGGCGAAAAACCCCCCTGTAGGGGGACAGGCCCGTTTCAAGACTAGGGCCTTCGTGGCGAGGGCCATGACATCTCCCCAGGCTTCGTGCTGCGCCTCTTCTCAGTTCAATGCGCCCCTGGCCCCCCCCTCCTTCCCCCCCCCCCGGGGGCCGCGCACGTGCCGCCGGCCACGCTCTGCGCTCCCCCCTCTCGGACGCCTCCCTCTTGGCGTGCCCTGGCGTGCCGACCGGCGTCCAGGCACTGCCCCGTGGGCCCCACCTGGTTCCGCGCCCAGAGGCAGTGCCCCAGCCCTGTGTTGAGCTCAACCCCTTGCGGCGCGCTGCCGGCGCGGGCTCCCTCCCGGGCCCGGGCGCCTTCCAGCAGCAGGGCGTCCTTGGCGAGAGGCTGCCCAAGCAAACCCTTCCGCGGCGTGCCCCCCGGCAGAAGGGCGTCCTTGGCGAGAGGCTGCCCCAGCACACCCTTCCGCGGCGTGCCCCCCGGCAGAAGGGCGTCCTTGGCGAGAGGCTGCCCCAGCACACCCTTCCGCGGCGTGCCCCCCAGCAGAAGGGCGTCCTTGGCGAGAGGCTGCCCCAGCACACCCTTCCGCGGCGTGCAGCGACCCCAGCGCGGGTGTTGAGGGCTGAGCGCCGCCTGTGGCCCAGAACAGTCCGGCCTTTTTGAAAGAGCCGATCGGTCAAGCCTGAACGGTCCCCGCGGCGTCAGGAGCCAGCGCCGGGGTCGACACGGCGCGAACCTGCCGCAATCGTCGATCCCTCGGCAGATCTATCAAGGGAGGAAAAACCACCCGGACCGGACAATTGGCGTTTACTAAACGGCCCTGGGCGTTTACTAAACATCCCTGCCCCGTTCGATTCCTTTTTTGGGTGCGTTTACTAAACTGCTTCGCGTGTCGGGGTGGTTATTGTCGGGGTGGATTTTCTGCCCTCTAATCTAGGAAAACATGGGAGGTGCGGGGAAGAGGAGCACCCCGAAAATACGGGAACGCACGGCGGCTCCTGGGGTATGTTTCCACTTACTCGTGTGTCCCTGGGCCCCCTCAAGAGAGCTGGCCCGGGAGGGGGGCCCTCGAGAAGGCCCATGTGCTCTTGGGTGGCGTGGGCTGCGGGTCAGTGACCCAGCCTCCTGGCGCCTGGGCCCCGGGAGGCCGCGACCCGCCACGAGCGTACAGCCGGGGCCCTGCAGAAGGAACCCTTCTCGTTGGGGAGGGGCTCGGTGTTCCTTGATTGTTTTACAGTTTGCCTCAGGTTTTCCTTATGTTTTCGACAGGAAATCGAAGTTTAACTTATGGAAAAAAGGGGCCTCGTTCCTTACTTAGGGTTCCTTAGGTCAACGCCACAACTGTACGCGGGGCACGGGCCGCTGCATTCGACACTGCGCGTCGCGCTTCGACGGCTTGCTGACGGGGGCCGCGGAGTTGTCTGCGTGTTCGTGAAACGATGCTTCTGTGTATGCACGCTGCGCTCACCCTCTCCGGGCGCTCCTGCACCCATGGGAGTTGGGCGTTGCGTAATGGGGGGCGGCGAGTGTGGTCCGAAAAGGTACCCAAATGGTACCTAAACGAGCCCCCTGGGGCTCTGGATGGGGCCCGAAAGGGGCACGAAAGGGGACCTTTTCTGACCCCCCCATTTGTGACCCCCATTAAGCCACGCCCAAGGGAGCAGAGGGCAGCTCTGTGGCCGTGGCACTGTTTCGCTGGGTTTGTCCGGCAGTGTCGATGCCAAGAATCGTGGTTTCTCTTGCGTGCGTTTGGATGCGACGTCTCTGCTGCGTGTGTCAGCGGAGTGTTTATCCCGACCTCTGTCTGGGAAACATCTGGCAGGTTGCGCGCCGTTTTTTGCACGCGCGCGCGCACTTGGGCCAATCGCTGGCGGACAAATCGCCAAACTGATTGCTTTATTGCCTGGAGTGGGGCTCGTCACTCTGCCGGGGCGCTTGGGTCAGAGACGGTTGCGCAGGTGCGCAATTACGGGAAAAGGCGGGCGACGTGGAATGAGTTCGGGGATAATGTTCATTTTGCGTTTGCCGTGTTCTGCCTCGCCAGAGGGTCATTGGTTCTGCCTCGCCAGAGGTGCGACAATTATCGACGGAGTGCGCCGGGGGTCTGGAGTGCTGGTTTGGGGATTCTTTTCTCAGCGCGCTTTGGGGCCGAAGCTCTTATCTCCAACCCGATGGGAGCTGCCCCTCAGGGGGGTTAGGTTGAACAACTTGCGTGGTCTGTATCTTGGTGGCTTTCCCCCTGGAGGGTTGCTGCGCGGGCGAATCTCTTCCCGTTGGGTTACGCAGCTCGTGCGCTTACATTATGTTTTTTTGCGGTTGCGCGGTAACCGTCTTGAATCGAGGCTGAGGAGTCCGTTGGCCCTATTTGTTGGTCTGTAAGCTAACGCGCGCGCCAATTCATTGGCCACCGGGCGAGGCGGTGTCGCGCTGCCAGACGTCGGCTGATATGCCAAGTGAAGCCCGCACGAGTTACCCAACTCTTCATCCTCACCCCCCTCTTCTTCGCATCGCCCTCTCTCTATCTCTCTTGGCCCCGCTCTGCCTTATGCTCCTGGCCTATGATGTTCCAACCTACTTTGGCCTAGATCACCAGAGCGAATTCCGAGCACCAAGAAAGTATGGGCACTGGAGGGTGTTCACGTGTCGTGCCCTGGGAGGCGATGCTCGTTCGACACTGCTTCGATACTCTTCTGGGTGCTCGAAATCATGTCTGGAATGTGGTCCTTAGGCACGATGGGAACAGCATAGCTCCTGGCCTCTTCCCTCGGCTCCGCCTGCAGCCGACACCCCTTCATCTTCACCCCTTCATCCTCACCCCCCCTCCTTCGCACCGCCCTGTCTCCCTGCTCTGCCTCATGCTCCTGGCCTCTGCCCTCGGCTCCGCCTGCGGCCGGCACCCCGCCCCCAGAGACTCGAGAGGAGGGGCCCTGGCGGGCCCGCGCTGCGCGCGCCCAGCTCGCGCACAAAGGCGCGCGGCGCGCGCGGGCGGCGCGCGGCGTCTCTGCGCCGGGCGCCGCCGCCGCGCCGCAGCGAGTGGTAGGTCGGGCGTGTCCCCCTACAGGGGGTGTTGGACGAACAGATAAAGCAAATAGTCAACAGACATATTCAACACATGCTCAAACATAAACAAAACATCGTCCCCATGCTGTGTTTTTGGGAACTGTGCATGGAATATGCCTCCTGTGGAGGGACACGCCCGACTTCCAGCGAGTGCGGCTGGCACCTTGGCGGCGCCACGAGGGCCGAGGGGCTGTGTCGGGCTCTGCGCCGCCCCGTCGGCACCGCGGGCCGCCGTCGCGGCGAGGAGAGAGGGGGGAGGTGGAGGAGAAGGCGTGGACGGGCGAGGGTGCAGGAGGGGGCTGCTGAGGGCGGAGGGGAGGGGGGGGGTGTAAGGGTGGAGGGAGGAGGGGCGTGGTGGGGCAGATGGGAGGGGAGTGCGGATTGATTGCGCATCTGATTCGCCTGGCGACGGTCAGAGAGGGACGGCGCTGCAACTAGCAGAATATTTAGTCAGACTAAAAGACTGCGCGGGCACCAAGTAGGCAAGTACAGTACAGTACGAGGGGACCCCCGCGACAGAGCGGACGGTACGCGGCGAACCGAAGCGAGGAGCCCAGGCCCTCCCAATCCTCAATGCTCCTGACTGCCCCCCCATAATAGGCAACTGGACGGCAAACGCTAAAGGCGGCGACAAATAATGTCGTACTGTGCCTCGCCCAGGGCACTAAGGAGGAGGGGAGCGAGGAAGGGAGGGCAACATGATGATGTGAGGGAGCAGAGGAGGAAAGGCTGGGACACAGACCACGTCTCCTACAGAAACGCACTCCCTGCAAGCTCCTCCGAAAAACCTCCACTCCCCAGATCCACTCCTCCCGATTTCCCACAGAGAGACTGTCCGGCCTCGGCGCGAGCCCTCGAATATGGCTCTGGCAGACAACTGGCAGGAGCTCATAGAAGGTATGACGGCCGTGGCGCGGCTACTCGGGTACTCGGGGGGGGAGGGAATGGAGGGAAGGGGAAAGCGGAGGGATAAAATATGAACCGAGAGGAGAGAGTGAGACTGGGACGCAGATCCAAACTTCCAGCTCGGCAGGAGAGCAGTACGGGGGAGGGAGAGCCGCGAGAAGTCTGCCTGACCACTCCGGCCCGTCTGCTCACCTAGAAGGCGGTGCTGCAAAAGGAACGTACAACAACAGTTCGTCTTTCCTGAGAGGGGAAAGAAAATCTTCGCGCCTCGCCTTCCGGAGCGAACGACAGGACGGCGGCGAAAAAACGCACGATTATCGTCACGCTAGTCCGAGGAAGGGCGCGGGAGGGCCGACATGGCACAATAACAGAAGCACTGCAACGGCCAACGACCCTCGGTCCTCCATCCGGCTCCCCATCCTCACCACATCCTCCTTCACGGTCCAGTGCGGCGGCCCTGGAGCGGCGGCATGCTAGAGCCTGGTGCTCGGGCTCGGCTACTGCTAGCGTCATAAGCTATTCCGTTCCCCCTCTATCACAAGGGACGTACAGCAACAATTCGTCTTCCTGAGAGGGGAAGGAGGGAAGGCGCGGAGGGGCAGAATGGGCACGACAAAAAGCTCGGCGATGTCAAGCTACCCTCCAACCTCCGGCCTCCTCTCCACCGACTACAACACTCCCACCTCTATGTTACTTCATATGGATACCGATGGCCGCATATGCGGCAATCATGGCGGCTCTGGCAGCTTCGATGCCGCCTTGACCAGCGATAGCGTCACCGATCCTCCGGTTCCTCTGGCCATCGCGTGCCGCACTGGAACCAACGGGCTGTCCCAGGGTGTCCGGCACGGCCACGCGCTCAGCCTCAGGATGCCGCTCCGAGGCAGCAGCGGCGACCACCTCGTCGATCGCCTCGTCAACGCGCGGGCGGTCCCCTCCGGCACCGCGCGGGTACGCGAAGTCCTCGGAGTCGACCGTGCTATACTCATCACTCTCCGAACCGTCGTCGTCATCAGGCAGGCCGTCCTCGGCAACAGTAGCCGCAGTAGCCTCTGCGGCGCGCTCGGCTGCCTCCCGCTCGGTCGCTGCCTGGGGCGCGGCCTTGGCCTGGCTGTCGGCCTCGGCCTGGCGCACAGCGGGCGGGCGACGCCTGGCCCACGCAGCACGGCGTGTTGTCGCCTTGCAATGGGCCTCGAAAGTCACGACTGCGACTGTGGCCTGCCTCTGCCCGGCCAGCGGAGGCTCGTGACCACTGGCTTCGGCAGCACCAGCGCCGCAAGCGGCCTCCGCGAACCTCTCCCGCTTTGGCGCCTCCAGGGGCGCAGCACCAGCAGGCAGACGCGTCACAGGGCGGAGGTCGCGATCACGAGAAGCGTGGCCAACACCACCAGGAGCTCCAGCGGCAGCAGCAGCAGCAGCGCCGGAAGCGGCAGCGCCAATCGCCCCGCGACGTGGCGCCTCCGGGGGAACCGCACCAGCACATAGCTGTGTCGCAGGGCGTAGCGGACGATCACGAGGATCTTGAACATCACCAAAAGGTACACGATCTGGAGCCGCGGCCACGGCCGCGGCAGCAGCAGCTCCGGAAGCAGCAACCGCACTCGCCACCTTCCGTGGCGCCTCCGGGGGCGCATCTCCAGCAGGCGGCCGTTGCGAAGAGCGTAGCACCAGCACCCGACGATCCTGAACATCACCAGGAGCTCCACGTTCCGGAGCCACGGCCGCGGCAGCAACGTCGCCGGAAGCGGCTGCCTCAAACGCCTCCCGCGTCGGCGAAGAAGGCGAAGAAGGCGAGGAGGCAGCCGCAGGCGCCTCCGGGGTGCCGCCTCCAGGTGCAGCCACGGCGCCATCAGCCGTGTCATCGGCTGGCGCCAGGAGTCGGATGTCCGCACGAACATCGGCTGCTGGTGGCGGCGGCAGGCTGCCAACCAGGAAGGTCGGCGGGGCGTGCGCCGGGGGCGGCAGCGCCAGGGGCGGCAGCGCTCCTGGCAGCCAGCACCGCGCGGCCTCGGCCACCTTGGGGCCCGCAGCGGGCGCCGAGCGCGCCAGCGGGGCCTGCGCGCGCCGTCCAGGTACGTGAGCATCATGGGGCTGGGGCGCGGCGCCCGCCTTGCATCGCGTGGCATCCGGCTCCTCCACGTACGCCAAGAGCTCCTGCAGCAGGATGTCCGCAGGCGACACGTCGAGCCCGGGCGGGGTGCCACACCCCATCAGGTCGCGCACGGCCAGCGCCTGCACTTGCGCGTGCCGGACGGCCACCCTGCGCGCCCTGAGGCGGCGTTTGCCAGCAGCGGAGGCCACACCAGGTGGGCGGCACAACATGGGGCAGGACATCAGCAGGCAGCCATGGCGGGGCACGGCTGGCCCGACGCGCCGTGATCGGCGGGGCTGGCACGTCTAGGCTTGAGCCAAAATGGCTTGAGCCAAAATGGCTTGAGCCAAAATGGCTACGGTGGGAGTGCGGAGGGGAGGGAGGAGGGCGGAGGGGCTTGGTGGGTGCGCGGTGGAGGGTGGAGAGGGAGTGGTTCGGCGGCGAGCGAGGGGGAAACGAGAAGGGGCGGGCCTTCTCAGAAGGCCGAGGGAGTCCCTCGGCCTTTGAGAAGACTTCCCAGCCTTCCCCGAAGGCACAGAACACCTCTCGGAGGGCCCGAGTGCTTCGGAGAAGTCCCGCCGCCTCCTGAGAAGGCCTTCTCCTCCTCACTTCTCCCCCCTCGCTCGCCGCCAGGTGGTGAGTGGGTGGGTGGTGTGGTGTGGAGGGCACCCTGGACCTGGCAGCGAGCCGTGGCTTCGGCAGTGCACGTGGCAGCAGCCCGCCACGTCGGCGCACCGCGCAGGGCGTGCGGCACCCTCGGCGCGCGGTGTGGAACGGCCTGCGTCGGGATGCGGGTCGATGCTAACGGCGGGGGCGGCGGCACCCCGTCGTGCTATGCAAGGCAGGCTTTCTTGCCGACGGGAAGGGGACTCCACAAGCGAGCACTGGCCGAGGAAGATCATAGAGAGGGCGACGAATGGGGCAAGGAGGGAGCAGGGGGGAACCGGGAGGCGGAGGAGGCCAGCACGCGGTCTTCCGACCCCACCGTTGGGCACACGTGCGCTGGCCTGAGACGGGCTCTCAGGATGAGTTTTCGAAGCATGGATTTTGTACAGCTCTCGGTTCTGGGCACGCTTGCCATGGTATCTTGAAGCGTCCTAGGTGCCAGGCAGCCCCATAACGTCATTACGACCGACTCTGATTGCAGGGGAAAGAGGAGCGGTGCAGGACAGATGGAGAGAAGAGGGCCACGGACGCACGCGTCCTTGATTGGCCTCGTGGCGACAGGCTTGCCGAGCCAAAGGTCGCGGAGCGTCTGGAGGTGCACCCATCAGCGACGCTGGCACGCGCGGGGACACTGGGATCCAGTCTGAGGGGTTCTTATGGAACCGATGGCCAAAACGATGTTCGGATCGCGGGCGACGCGCATCAGCCAGATCAGGGTGGTTTGTCGGCTCCTGCGGGAGGCCGCACTGGGGAGCGGGCTCCCTTCCGATTCGGGCGATCACAGCGCACACGGCAGGTCGTGCTTCCATGGCCAGGGACCAGTTGTCCGGGATCGGGTCTTCTTGCTCTGGCCCGCTCTTTCCAACTAGAGTTAAGTCGGGCCTGTCCCTCTACAGGAGGAACATTCGGACATAGTAAAGAATAGTCGGGGGACGATGTCTTCATTATTTTCTGAACATGTTGGTGTATGTTTTGGTTTTTCGTCCAACATCCCCCTGTAGGGGGACACGCCCGACCTAAAAGTAGATGCAGCTGGAGGAGTTGGCGGTGAGCTTTTCTCGCGTGGTCAAGGAGGCGAGCACCCGTGGTTCAGCCTGGCCCCGCGCCGGCGCCCCAGGAGGAGGAGGAGGAGGAGGAGGAGGAGGAGGAGGAACGCAGGAGGCCCCGGCAGGAGAAGAGGGGGCCTCCCGGCAGACCACCGAGCATTTTCTTTGGTTGGAGGGCAAAGCGTTAAGTCGGGCGTGTCCCCCTACAGGGGGATCTTGTGCGAACAAATACGCAAAAAAATGCCCTCAAATGGCCAAACATACTCGACAAATAGTCCCCATACTATTTTTTGACTTAAAAAAAAATGTTTCTGGTATTTTTCCCCTACCTAGGCTCTGCCTAGAAGGGTTCTTACTCTCTTTGCTTAAAGGGGCGGGCAATGGAAACCGCCCCGGGCGGTTCCCCCAGTCCCCGCCCCGCGGTTCCCCCAGTCCCCTGGGAGCTTTAGCCTTAGCTTTAGCTTTAGCTTAGCTTTAGCTTTAGCTTTAGCTTAGTGTTAGCTTAGCTTTAGCTTAGTGTTAGCTTAGCTTTAGCTTAGCTTTAGCTTGGCTACAGCTTAGTGTTAGCGTAGCTTTCGCTTAGCTTTAGCTTAGCTTTAGCTTAGCTTCAGCTTAGCGTTAGCTTAGTTGTAGCTTAGTGTTAGCTTAGCCTCAGCTTAGCTTTAGCTTAGCCTTAGCTTAGCTTTAGCTTAGCTTTATCTTAGCTTTAGCTTAGCTTCAGTTTAGCGTTAGCTTAGCTTTAGCTTAATGTTAGCTTAGCTTTAGCTTAGCTTCAGCTTAGTGTTAGCTTAGCTTCAGTTTAGTGTTAGCTTAGCTTTAGCTTAGATTTAGCCTAGCTTTAGCTTAGATTTAGCTTAGCTTCAGCTTAGATTTAGCTTAGCTTGAGCTTAGCTTGAGCTTAGCTTGAGCTTAACTTTAGCTTAGCGTTAGCTTAGCTTTAGCTTAGCTTTAGCTTAGCTTTAGCTTAGCTTTAGCTTAGCTTTAGCTTAGCTTTAGCTTAGCTTCAGCTTAGCTTCAGCTTAGCTTCAGCTTAGCTTTAGCTTAGCCTTAGCTTAGCTTCAGCTTAGCTGTCGCTTAGCTTCAGCTTATCTTTAGCTTAGCGTTAGCTTAGCTTTAGCTTAGCGTTAGCTTATATTTAGCTTTAAATTTAGCTTAGATGTAGCTTAGCTTCAGCTTAGTGTTAGCTTAGCTTTAGCTTAGTGTTAGCTTAGCCTTAGCTTAGCTTTAGCTTAGCTTTAGCTTAGCTTCAGCTTAGCTTTAGCTTAACTTTAGCTTAGCTTCAGCTTAGCTTTAGCTTAGCTTTACTGTTACTACTAATGCTGCTTTCCTAGGGGCTCCAACTTCTAGGTAGGGTCGCACTGGGATAATTCATTTTTCGTCTAAAATCCCCATGTAGGGGGACACGCCCGACTTAAGCAAAGCGTGAACTCTGGAATGCCGTTTCGATGGGTTTTCGAGGCTTGCATTTGCAAGAGGCGAATCACAAGACGGACTGATTTTTCGGGCTGCAGAAGCCCATATGGATTTCACCCGCAGCCCTCCACCCTGAGAAAATCAGGGGAACAACAAGTGGCATAAACATAAGAACCAGGAGGTCCGCGCGGATTTCTCGGATCGGCGCTGGAGCCCCCCGGCGGCGCCGCCCCTGGCGCGCTCCGCGCGCCAGGGAAAGAGGTACAGCGCCGATCCGAGAAATCCGCGCGGACCTCCGAGTTTTTATGTTTATGCCATGTTTTGTCCTCCTACGAGAGGACAGGAGGAATCGAATCCGCCGCCGCGCCCGCTTGTCGCTGCGGAGCGCCCGAGCCCCACGCGCCACGCCGGCCCATGGGCGGAGCGGCGTCGGCGAGGCGCAAGGGTGCCCCCCAGGAGCTCGCGAGGGGGGGGGAGGAGGAGGAGGAGGAGGAGGAGGAGGAGAGGAGGAGGAGGGGAGGAGGAGGAGGAGGAGGAGGAGGAGGAGGAGGAGGAGGGGGGGGGGAGTCGAGCAGGGGAGCGGCTGCAGGATCGGCTCGCCCCGGGCTTGGCTTCCCCTTCGGGCACGTGGGCTCCGCAGTCGATGACTAGCAAGATTGATTCCATAGACGGACTCATGACACAAATCATGGACACCAACGATTGAGATCCGAGTGTCTTCTCTGCCCTTCTCTTTTCTCGTTTCCCCTTTTCCCCTCCTCCCCTGACGCAGCCATTGGCCAAGCACGCGCACTGTAGTGCCAGCGGACGTCCGAAAAAAAGAAGCTCTGTAGTCGATCCACTGCGGTGGGGGCCCCTGCCACGACACGCCCTGCTTGCCTCCAGGGTGCCCAGGGTTTCTTGGGTTTCGGTGGCTTTTTGCGATGGAGAGCGCAGCGTTCCCACACCAAGGATCCATGGACGTCCTGGGGTCTCAGGGCTGGGTTTCTCGTGGAAGGCGTCTCGTGGACGCGCCGCCACTGTACTCGAGGGAGGGGGGGGGGAGGGCGGGAGCGAGTGAGGGGGGCAGGGAGGCGAGGCAGCGACGCGGGGCAGCGAGGGAGGGAGCGCGACCGGAGAGGGGCGGACCAGCGGGGAGGGACATGGGGGAGGCGGGGAGGAGCGGAGGCCGGGCGGAGGGATGTGGAGAGGGAGCGTCGGGCGGGTTGCAATGGGGGGTGACCCGAAGGGGGGTGAAGAAACATAGGGGAACGGACAGTGGCATGACCAGAATAACTCGCGGAGGTCGGCGCGGATTTCTCGGATCCGCGTCGGGCCCCCCTAGCGGCGCCTCCCCTTCTCGCATCATCATCATCATCATCATCATCATCATCATCATCATCAGCATCAGCATCAGCATCAGCATCAGCATCATCATCACCAACGGGGTCATCATTCCCCCTCCGATCATCGGCGGTGGCCGCCGCGCTGGAATAATGATTTTCAATTATTGTTGGGGTCCCCTTCCGTCAATAAGCTCGCGGACAAAAACAGTTTCCCGCGATCGGGGGGTATTAGAGACCCTTGTGTGTTAGAAGGGGCGGGGGGAAGGGGAGGAGAAAGAAGGAGGGGGCGGGGAGGTTTGAGTGCAAGGCGGGTGCGAGTTGGGAAGGGAAGATTGGACCGCGAGTGGAAGGTAAGGAAGGTGTATGCAAAGTTGGGGATGAGAGCATTGTGCCTTTTCTGGCAAGCATTTGTCTATGCGGATGTGGGGACGTGCTTCCAAATTGGCCGACGTCGGAGGACGCACAATATTATGGAGGCAGAGAGGGTACACGAGAACATAACACAATAGAAGAGAATATAGAATAGGTCATACACGACAATACATGATAATATTATAACGAGAGAGAGAGAGAGAGCAAGATGCGTACGTGAGCCGCTCGAAGCATGCCATACGAGCGACACGCATCTTGAGCATCATGAGGTGTGTCTGCTGGTCGCCTCGTGCGCATGCGCTCATGGAACAGGCGTGGCCTACCAGGATTCGAGTCGATAGTCACGTGCTTGTATTGTGTACTCTTTGTGTACTCCCACCAGCCGTCTCCCTCGGCCCTCTCTTGCCGTCGTTCTCTGCGTTTTCTTTTCTTCTCTTCGCGCTCTCTCTCTCTCTCTCTTGATTTCGATTTATTGTCTTCTTCCGTCTTCTCCTGCTTCTCCTCGTTTTCGCCGCTCTTGCGCTGCCTCTGCGTAGTGGCCTTGCACATGTTTCCCGCGTCTGGCCGGCGACAGTTGCACTGTGATCTCAAGCCTCCGGCCGTAGCACGACCTTTCCGACGTCGCGCGGGTGCCCGTTCGCGGTCGCGATCAAAAAGTATCCCCACCAGCCCATCCAGAACCGATTACCAAGCGAGTTGCTCTGATCAGGAACGCGAAGGAGCAGCCAGTGGAATAGACAGACGGGTCAACCATCAAACCCAAGCTCGGAATTTAGTTGAGCATACCCAGGAGTGATTCGTTGATCTTGCCACCGAATACGGAGGAAGAGGAGAGACGTCGCGGTAGGAGCAGGAACCAGCGGCGATGCCAGTGTCATTCGGCGCCCCCCCCGTTCAGAACAGGAAGCAATGCGCCACTCAGACATACTTCGCGACCCGACCTGCACCCATGGCGGCTGTCATCGTGATTTCAGGTTCCCCGACCACCGCGACACTTAGCTGGAGTCCCACACAGGTGGCCCACATGCGTTGAGACACAAGCCAATGACGAGAGCGCCCACTTATGCGAAGAATGGCCCCCTGAACGGCGGGACGAGAAAACAAACACATCGCCCCAACACTACGCGCGACGGTCATATCAATTGAACTGCACCGCGCACTCTGCGACACCATTGTACTTATGGGAAGCAGTTTCACCGCGCACGGAGCTGCGACCGTGGAGCATGCAGGCCGGCACGAGTACACGAGCAGTCGTTCCAGGCACCGCTGGGAACCAGCGGTTGGGCAAACGGTTCCAGCGGAGGCTTGCTAAGGAACACCCTGCGTGCTTTCATGGTGTCCTGGGTTTCTTGGGTTTCGATGGTTTTGCCATTGACAGCGCGACGCTCCCGCACTAAGAATCCATGGATATCCTGGGGTCTCATGGTTGGGTTTCTTGTGGAAAGTCTCTTGTGGACTGGCCTCCACCGAAGTATCTCCTGACACCGCTGGGAGCCAGCGGCTGGGCAAACGGTTACACAAGATCCAACCGAGCCTCACTGCCGAGCCATAGTTCAGTCACTTAAGGCGTCAAATAGCTACACAGCAGCCGCCCGCGTCAAGCCACTCAAGGGATCTGACATCAAACGCCCGCGTGCTCACCAGTGTTCGTGGTGCATCACCACAAATGCCACACCGAAACAAAACGAAATGATAGCTTGAAACACAGCCGTGGACAAGGAGCAAACTGGCCAATCCCGCCAGCACCGGCTGCGGAGGAAACTCCGCCTGGCTCACATTCGGGGGCGGCCAGAGAGGGGGGTGATGGCTAGGGGGGATATCATGGCGTTGGCCATGATATTTCCTCAGATTTCATGGCGTCTCTTCTTATTTCATTATGCTCCCCCTTTCGACTACACGTAAGAGTGACCCTTTGCTGGAGTGACCTTTGGTGCTGGCCCAGAGGGTGTCGGGTGATTCTTTTTGTGGAATGAGCTTGACCTCGCGTCGGCACCCGCATCTCGCGATTACGCTCGCATCTGAGCGCGCCAGGGTTGGGCCCGCCCCTTGCAATCGACAGCAACGCATACGCGTCGAACCCTACAGTTCGCACGGGTTCCCCGTGGAGAAGCCGGTCGACCAGAAGGCGCGGTTCCCGGCCCAGGACCAGTCCCGAATTCCAGCCCAAATCCCAAAACGTTTGGTTTGAATATCATTTGATATTTTTGGGTATCTTTGAATATCATTGAATATGTTTTTTTGTTTTCGAATCACTGGGGACCTGTATTATTATCAGTTACCCAAAGATATGCAATCATATTCCAGGCTTTGGATGGGGTTGGTTTGGGCCATGGCGCCGGGCCTGGTCAGACGTCATCGCGATGCAGCCCGGCGGTGCAAGACCTCATCGCGGTGGCCCCCGGCAACGTCTGCTTTCGCAGGCCCTTCGAAGTGCCATTCGGGGCGCTCGAATTCAATCGGCGGAATTCCGCGGTTGCCCGCTGGCGCAAAACAAAAAAAACGAGCGGCGCCCAGCCGATGGTTGATGCGGCGCGGCAACGCCGGCTTGCGCGATTGCGCTGGGCCCCCGCGGGCGCACCTGAAGCCGCGCACCAAAGGCCTAGGGTCACTCCAACGCGTAGTTGCCCCTTGGGCCGCGCACGTGCCCCGGGCCATGATTTTGACCCACCCTTCTTAGACGCCCCCCTCTTGGCCGTCCCCGACACACGCGTCACGAACCGTTCGCCCCAATGTTGGTCGACTGGAGTAGGGCGCCCAAGCCGCCAGTTCCAGTAGATGCAAGCGCGCCATAGCAAGGCGCCAGGACGCGTCGGCGATGCAATCGTGAAACCACAATGTCAAGTAGCTACGCAGGCTTCTCGGGGCGTTTGTGTTTTAGCCAAAATGGATACGGAGGGAGGAAAGGAAGGAGGGAGGAGGATGACGAGGGAGGTGGGATGAATAGAGGAGGAGGACGAGCAAAAGCAGGAGGACGACGGAGGAAAAAGGGGGCGGCGACGACACGAACGAGGAGGAGAAAGAGGAGGAGCAGGAAGACGACGGCATGAACCAGCCATGAGTACGTTCGTGGATATTTCGCTATAAAGGGCCTCGTGGAGCCTATTGGAAGCCTCCTGGAAAAAAACCTTTTGGGGTTTTCGGTGCCCCCTTGGATACCTGGGGGGGCACTCGTGGAGCCCTTTTTCGAGGAGATCGATTCGGTATCGATTCGCTAGTGGGGGTTTCTTACCTACCCCCGCCCCTTGTGAAGCCCGAGCTATCGTTTCGTAAGCCCCTTTGGGGGCACTCTTGGGCCATACTGGGCCTCTCCTGGGTTTTTTTCAGCGATGTGGGGGCCCCGGATGCCCATCAGAAGCGACAGGGCGAGCCGTCCAAACACACCGAAGGTGTTTGAATGATGTTTGCATATCGGGGGATTATTCGGGACTCTCCGTGGCCACTTGGACAGTCATGGGTTGGTCCTGTGGCCTCTTGGGGGCATGTTGATGACTGTCTGCAGCCATCCCGGACCATCTCGAGCCATCTTTGGGGCCATCTTGAGCTACTTACCGCAAATCATATTGGATCTAGATCCTGGCACTACTACCAAACAGGCATGAAAACGACATGCCAACATGACGGTCCTCTTGTGTGGTTGTTATGTATAGTTCAGCCTTCCCTCCTGCGCATCTCTCTCACCTCCCCGCTCCGCGGCCGTATCGGATCGTAGGGCCCTTGAGCTGTGTGGCGCGCCGGCTGCGGGCGCACGCAGGCCCCCGTAAAAGGAAAGAGTTCGTGCTTTCCCTCAGCACGGGTCCCTGTACTTGCTCTTCGAATCTCTCTGTGTTACGTACAGGTACCATAGTGCACTCCACAGTGGTAGCGGCGCCTGCGTGGCTCCGATCCAAGCAGGGTCAGGCAGGCGTTCCTCGTCGCTCGACTTTGGGGTGTCAAACCATTTTGTCACATTTTTCACGCCCTTCACCCTCCCGGGTTGGGCGCAGCGGTGGAAAACCAGGAAGACGATCAGCCGCCAGGAGACGAAGTCTTTGGAGATCCCTGTCGAGAAGAGAAGAAGGTCAGGATCCTCGGGCCAAAAGGGGGGGACGAGGACATGTTCCTTGGGAGGGCGACGCCGATGGGGGCCGGTCAGTTGCTGACTGGGCTCGCTGGTTTGCCCAGCAGGCGACACAATGACAGCCCAGTACGCAAGCAGCCTGACCAGGCTGGGACCCGCAAAGTCGTGTCTCGCTGGTTGGAGCAGCCAGGCTGAACGCATCTTTGCGGGGTAATGCGGCACAGTTCGCGCCGACCTACTGGGGTGTAATCACCGCGAACTCGCCCGATCGACAACGAGGACAATGCCCTGAACAATTGGATTCCCCAGCGACACCGAACGACGTGGGATGGACAAGAGCCTGATATTCGCTAAGGTCCATACATGAAGGAGCTACATTTTTGGCGCACTACTAGCAGGAACATGATTTACCGCTACGCTACGGACGACCTCGATATTATCGCCAACGGGCTTACCGAGAATCGGCTGTCAGCCGAAGATAGCGGGCAGGTCGCGGTCAAGCACATCAGGAAGGCTTTCGCCGAATATCACGGCCGATGGCTACCAAGGGCATTTGAGAAGGTGTTCTATTTTGAAAACACAAAGCGCAAGTGAGATGAGCCAGTGGCCATTTACTTCGCTGGCAGGCGTGTTCTTTCCAAAGATCATGATTGATGAGGACTTGGCCGAAGTCTGGAAGCTGGCCGACGGCGGCTCAGGCAATGACCAGGGATATCACAGCGGGAGAGCAATGCCGAAACACCACCCGGTGGACCCGACACTGGTCGCCCCCCAACATCCCAGGAGGAGACGATAGAGGGATCGAGATCCACGCATCATGGGGGGTCGGCATGAAGCATTCATAGACGCAGGAGGATTGCAACGTGAAGAATTTGTTGAATACCATTCGTGCCCGGATCTCCACGCCACGCTGGCGCCAAAGATGCCCGACGAATGCGCATTGACATCCGAAATGTGCGAGGCGCGAAGTCATTTGCTTGCTGCGCCTGGCAACGGGCCAGAAGCAAATTTGGAATCGCGCGATGCGCCCGGCAGATGAGCGAGCGCGATAAAGGTTATGCGCCGAACTTCGATTGCCGCGAATCTGATGTAGAACAGCGCGTCGCAGCAGACATGGCCCAGGTTGCACCTCCAGAACATCGGCTACTCAACGGCGCGGGCGCGTCCGCGATGGGGCCGCGCGCCTTCGCGGCCCCCGAGCTCGCCGCAGTCGCGGGCGACGGCGACTCAGCGGCGAAAGCAGGGGCCCAAGTAAACATTTTCAAATCTAAAAAAGCTTTCTGCGCTGAGCTGCGCGCCCGGCGCGACGACGGCAGCGTCGGCATCCGTTCGCTGGCGGGAACCACCGTCGATGCGACGTCTCTTCCTGCTTGAAAATGGACGCGCGCCAGGGCTGAGCTGAGAAGGGCGAGATGGAGCGCGCGATGCGTCCTGGGTTCGCGCCGCGAGGCGCCACGGGCATCGCGGCCTTCGACGCCGGAACCTTTCCAGGCAGAGGGCGCCGAGCTAATCGGGGCCCCTGCGCCCGTTCAAGTTCGGAGGCGGAACGCGGTACCCTGAGAAGCTATTGTTCTGTTCACAGAGACGCGCCGAGCCATGGCGCCATCGGGCGAGGTAGATATCCACGGCGATTTTGGATCACCGCCGTTTGACGAGGCGCGCCGACGAAGCAGGAAAAGGATGCGGCGTCCGCGGGCGATCATGATCAGGCGTGGTAACGCTCGAAACGGCACCGTCGCCATCCACTGTGGATGCAGACTGCGAGTCGCATCCACTCGAGGTGCGTTCGAGCTACCCAGCGAAAACGCGAGCAGCGGAACGCAATCTCGAGGACAGAGGACTGCGACCCGCTCGTAGCCACGCTGCGCGAGCTTAAGTTGGGAACCGCTGTGTCCTCTGAGGAACTCAGACACGCGTTTCAACGAATCTTGTATATGCATGAAAGCTATAGCTCACCGTCGGCGCTAAGTCTGTCTTGTAATTTCCACCCAGCAAGGATCTGGGAAGACGTCGACTGAATGCGTATCACTTGGACATGGCAGTTGGGCACCTGATGGGGCGCAATATGTTGCAGTGTCAGTGTCGCGCCACGCGTGACATGACTGCAGATGGCGCGCGGTAGGCAATAGTGATCGAGAGTTGCCTCTGCAGGTGATGACCGGGTATCATTAATTTAAGCACGATGCGAAAACACGTGCGCCGAGCCGCAGTTGCACAGTACGCGCGCGGCGCGGGGCCAAGATCCTAGCGGGGCTGCGGGCCGCGCAATGCTCAGCTTGGCAAAGGGCGCCCAGCTGCGGGCGCACGAGCACTTTTTTTGATGCCGTCGGGCACGCATGATTATTTGCGGCCTGATAGTTGGCTACTCAGCCTTTCGTCGGCACATGGCCGCAGGCTCGCGCCGTCCACAGTCAACCCGCATAGTAAGGGTGGGCAACCTTCCCAGGGGTACCCTTGCAGCCTTGCATCCTCGGTCTATCCTTAGCCAGTTTCTCTGGCCGCGCTGTGCCCAAAAAGCTTCGACATGGCACTCCAAGGCCCTCGCGCCCTTATCCCGCATCCCTGCTATGCGGGATGGCTGCGTTCTCTTACGTTTCTTAGCGCGCGCGTTTCTTGTTGCCGTAGATGAGTTGCGGGCCCGCGGTCGCCCGTGCCAAGCGAGCAGTTGGCAAGCCTTGCCAGTCTTGCCATCTTCTCGCGCGCTTGGCGGTCAGCCGTTGCGCGCGCTAGTCGGCTACACCTGCGGTGTAGGAGGGGCGGCCCAACGGCTGCTTTCGGCGAGGCAAGACAACGTTCGCTTCCTACGTCGATGGGCGCGCAACTCATATCGCTGCTACACTGAATCTGAGGTCGCGCCCTGAGTGGAGTCATTGAGACGCGCCTCGTCCCCCCCCCCCCCCCCCCCCCCCTCGGCATCGCAGGGGTTCGCCTAGCTGTTCGACCGAGCAGGGGGCGATCGCGCCCGCAGCCACGTCGTCTCAATGGGGTCGACGCCAGGATTGCTGACTTCTACCGCGTAGAGGAACACAGTCTATGTGCCAGTACATTTCCTCATGCGTTGTTCCCCACTGCCGTGGGCGCTGCGCAAGCCGCCCTGGAGCTTTCGAGGTCAATGCGATAAAATAAGAGCAAGCTCGCGCGCAGGAGGGGCATTGCTTGTCGGGCCGCTCCTCGGATCGAAGTCAGGGAATTCATTTGTGGCCAGGGCTCGCCGTGACCAGCGACGCCCCGTCATTATTTATTGAGTGTCCCTTATGGTAGCGCGATGATTGCACGGGCTCCTACGAGTCGAATAATACATCGTAAACACAAGCTGTAGGCGCTCCGCGCGGCTTTCTTGGATCGGCGCTGGGCCCCCCCGGCTGCTCCTCCGGCGCCGCCCGCGACGCGGCCCGCGCGCTTCCGCTCTCCAGAGAGCGGGCCCAGCGCGGGTCCAAGAATTCCACGCGGACCGTTGACAGTTCATGTGTTTGCCGTTTTTCTTTTGCAAGGGGAGCTACGTTAGGTAGTCTTCGAGCCATCTTGAGGCCTTAGAAGCCCATCTGACGCGAGAAGACCCGACGGCAGACATGACCGGCGTGCGCTAAGGCCACGCAAGGGCGTCGGCCTCTCGAAATTTATATTTTTGGGGAGGGCCCGTGGCCATTGGAGAGAGTTCGTGGCAATTTGTTAGCGGCATGATGGGAACCGTCCTCGGGCACGCGCTAGCCCATCCGGGAGGGCATCTTGGGCTACCTGCGGCCAATTTGGGGCGCGCTGGCCGCCGGCGAAAACCGTCGCCAAGACCCGGCGGAAGAGGTCGGGGGAAAGGCGCCCACAAGACGCAATTCGTTTCGCTCATTCCCACCTGCCCTTGAGCAGCACGCGAGTTTCGGCATGGGCAGGGGCCGCCGTCGACGGCCGTCGGGAACCAGCGCAGACGCCGGCCGGGCGCGCGACGCCCGCGAGGTGCGCCGAGCGCGCCAGGTCAGCCCCAGCATCCCTGGCAGAGAAGACTGCACAATAAACGCGGGGCGCCCGCGGACGGTGCAACATCTTGCCGCGACGTGAGCGTTGCATGTCTTTTCGCCAGGGGTTGTGGGTTTGCACGCTATGCTACTTCATCTCTCCGTCCCTATCCGGAAATGGAGCAGCAATCACGAGGCGCCCGAACATGACCCAGATTTTCTGCCCTCAGCGCACTGCGCATCGCCCTGCTGGCCGCGATTGGGGGTGGGGGTGAAATTTGGTCGTTCACGGGCCAACAGAGCGGGCGGAGGGTTGCGCGTCAAACAATGGGCAGCGATAAACTTTTCGCCGAATTGGCAGAGGAAGGCTGGAAGTGGAAACGCTTTGAACCACGTTGGCCCGGAGGGCTGGCGGAGATTGTGCGTCGACCCTCCGCGGTCCTCGGACCCCCCTCTCCATGTCCTATGCCGGGCCCAGTCGCGCCGCTAGCAGTCCGCCGCGCGCGTTGCCCCCCCCATCCGCTTCTCTTCTCGCACCGTGCCCCCCCTCGGTTGACCTCCGCTGCAAGTCAGATGGAGTTGGTTAGCGTGCTTCGTGTAGAGTTGACCTTGTTGCCGGGGCTGGTTATGCAAGCTGCTCTGTGTCGGATCTAGCCAGGCGGGGTAATCCAGTCGTCGATGGGACCTCGACGTTCGAAATGCAGTCCACGCCTGCGCCCGCGCGTGCGCCGCGCTGCCTTCCCTGGCCGCAGTCTCTGCGCGTAGTCTGCCGTTGCCAGCTTTTTCGGCTGACAACGCCAGCGGGTGCACTCACTGCACGTCGCGAGGCCAGGCCCCGCGAAGCCCGGTCGTGCCGCTGCCGCCCCGCGCGGCGAGAGCGTCGGAGAGTTTGGCGCCCACGGCCCAAGGGGCCTTGCAGGCGCCGCCTTCTCGGTTTCCGCCCCCTCTCTGCGCGGGCGCAGTTGGCGCGCAGCGCAGCCCGTGTGCACCGTGGTTTCGAGGCGCCTCTCCGCCCCTGACCGAAAAGTGCGCGCGCGTGCGTGTGCGTGCGTGAATGTGTGCGCGCGCGTGCGCGTGCGCGCTGAGTGCGTGCGTGCGTGTGTGTGCGCGCGTGCATGCGTGTGTGTGTGAGTGTGCGTGCGTGCGTGCGTGTGTGTGTATCTGTGTGTGCGTGCGTGCGCGTGTGTGTGTGTGCGTGTGTGCGTGTGTGCGTGTGTGCGTGTGTGCGTGCGTGCGTATGTGCGTGCGCGCGTGCGTGTCTGCGTGCGTGCGTGTGTGCGTGTGTGCGTGTGTGCGTGCGTGCGTGTGCGCGCGCGTGCGCGTGTGCGTGTGTGCGTGTCTGCGTGTGTGCGCGTTTGCGTGCGTGCGTGCGCGCGCGTGAGTGCGTGCGTGGGTGCTCGTGCGTGTGTGTGTGTGCGTGCGTGCGTGAGTGTGCGTGTGTGCGTGCGTGTGCGTGCGTGTGTGTGTGGGAGTGTGTGTGTGAATGTGTGTGTGCGTGTGTTGGTGTATGGGTGCGTGTGTGGGTGTGCGGGCGCGTGTGTGGGTGCGTGTGGGTGTGTGGGTGTGTGTGGGTGCGTGTGTGTGTGTGTTTGTGCTTGTGTGTGTGTGTTTGTGTGTGCGTTGTGTGTGATGTGTGTGTGTGTGTGTGCGCGTGTGTGTGTGTGCGTGAGCGTGTGGTTGCGCGTGGTGCGTGTGGTGCGTGCGTGTGTGTGCGTGTTTGTGTGTGTGCGTGTTGGGTGCGTGTGGGTGCGTGTGGGTGCGTGCGTGCGTGTGCGTGCGTGTTGGTGCGCGTGCGTGTGGGTGCGTGTGGGTGCGTGTGTGTGCGTGCGTGCGTGCGTGCGTGCGTGCGTGCGTGCGTGCGTGCGTGTGTGCGTGTGCGTGTGTGCGCGTGCGCGCGCGCGTGCGTGCGTGCGTGCGCGAGTGTGTGCGTGTGCGTGTGCGTGTGCGTGTGCGTTTGCGTGTGCGTGTGCGTGTGCGTGTGCGCGTGTGTGTGCGTGTGTGCGTGTGTGCGTGTGTGCGTGTGGGCGTTGTGGGCGTGTGGGCGTGCGTGCGTGTGTGCGTGTGTGTGTGTGTGTGTGTCTGTGTCTGTGTCCTGTGTCTGTGTCTGTGTCTGTGTGTCCGTGTCTGTGTCTGCGTGCGTGCGTGCGTGCGTGCGTGCGTGCGTGTGTGCGCGCGCGCGCGTGTGTGTGTGTGTGTGGTGCTGCGTGCGTGCGTGCGTGCGTGCGCGTGCGCGCGTGCGTGCGCGCGCGTGCTTGCGTGCGTGCGTGCGCGCGCGCGCGTGCGTGCGTGCGTGCGTGCGTGCGTGCGTGCGCCGCGCGCGTGCGTGCGTGCGTGCGTGCGTGCGCGCGCGCGTGCGTGCGTGCGTGCGTGCGTGCGTGCATGCGTGCATGCGTGCGTGCGTGCGTGCGTGCGTGCGTCTGTGTGTGTGTGTTCGTCTGTGTGGGGAGGGCCCTCTCGACTGCCCTGCATGACGCGGCCGGCTTAGGCGTGAGCTGAAAGAGCACTCGCACATGACGCGGCCAGCTTAGGCGTGAGTTGAAAGATTGTGCAGCTCTTTTATGGCCGTGACGTTTGACATCTGCTTGCGTATCAGCGCGTGGCCCCTGCATGTTTCGCACATGCCTTCGGCCATCTGTGTCTTTCAAGCTTCCCGATACCCATGCAGCAGAGCTTCAGCCACGCGCAGCAGGTGGGTGGGGGGAGGGGGGAAGGCTTCCTAGAAACACCCCTGCTTCTTAGAAAACGCTGGCCTTTGCAGGGCCAGCCTTCTAGAAAGCAGCCTCCTTCTCAGAAGAAGGCCTTCCCCTCTCCCCTCACCCCTGTCTGCGCGCCGCCGAGATATGCAGGCCCCGCACGTTGTCCTGCACGCGCACGCGCACGGTGGCGAGCGAGAGTGCCAGGGGAGCCCGCGGCGCGCCCAGCCCACCCTTAGGAGCACGACGCCCGCGCCCGGTGGAACCAGGCCTGGCCGCCGCCGCCGCCGCCGTCGTTCAGAGGCCTTCGCGGCATGACGAGCCAGTCGGCTGCTGTCGGCGGTGGGCGGCTCTCGCTGCGGCTGGCCGGCGGCTCGCAACCTCCCTCGCTCACCGAGCGCGTTCCACTACTCGCAAAGTGCCTACTCGCAAACGTCCGAAAAAAAACACATGTCTGCTTCGATGCAACTTATCGTAGATCTCCCACGGGGGGATCCAGGCCCTTTGCGAGCAGTCACTTCGCGAGCAGTGGAGCGCGCCTGTCTCCTTGCACAGCAGAAGAGTCAATGGTAGCACACCTTGCTGTCGGGACGGGCTCACACGAACAGCAGGCGCTCGCGCGCGGCCCTGCTCCCGGTGCCCACTGGGCGAGGGGGAGGCGCCGCGGGCGGGGGCGGAGCTCGGCGGCGACTTGCTTGATTCGCGGGTCGAGGGCACACCTCTTCCGGTCGAAGCTAAGCGGGCCGCGCACAGCTTGAATTAACAAAGAGGTGGGTCGCAGTCCTAGAGATTGACACCAACACCAAGATCGGCGGTGTGCCTCCACCGAGGGAAGACGATCCCGATCTCGGTGATGGTGGTAATATTCTGGCTTCCAAGGTGACCGAAATATTACCACCAACACCGAAATCTAAGGTCATCATCTCCCTGTGGAGGCAAACCCCTGTGCTGGTGTTGGTGCCAATTTCCAAGCCTCCAAGTGGGGGGCAGAAGGAGGGGCCTCGCGTCAAGGCCAGGAGGGGGCAACGCCCCGGGGTCAGGCGATGTGCCGAAGACGGTGTGCTTGCAGAGGGCTCGGCGGCGACATGGAAGCCCTGCTCTCGCCGACCAGCGATCCGGGCCGCTCGACGGGCGGCGGGGGCAGGGCTCGGAGTTCGTCGAGCCCGTGGCCGACTCCGAACCCTACACCTTAGGCGATGCTTAAGAAAACCTATTTTTTTGGCCAGAGTCTTGATTATTCTTAATGTTTCAATTTGCACTAAGATTTGAGTGGAATTTTTGGGTTTTTACTCAAGTTCTGAGACTATGAATTTCTTAACCCATGATTTCTTAAGCATTTCGCAGGGTGTACCCCCGCCTCCCATCGACTCGGGAGACCTGACGGTCGCTGGGGGTAATGACAGCGTGCGGTTAACAAAGGAGTGCCCCCCCCCCCAGGCTGATGCATAGACCCCGCGGGGCGCGAAAGACTTGCTCAATCACGCGCGCCAGGGGGTTGTCGCGGGGGCGCCGCCGAGGGCATCGCGTACCCCCCCGCATGACAACCTCCAAGCGGTTGCTCTTTCGCCTAGAAGATGCTATAGGGGTCGTACACATACGAGGCGAATTCGTTTCCCCCTGCCAGGTGTCATCGTCGTCGTCGCCGCCGCTGTCGGACTGCCGCCTTGCCCGGGTCGGACTAAAGATTGCGACCCAGGCGAAGGAAGCGCATCGGCTCGACTGAAGAGAACACGGAAAGTGCGGGGGCGAGCGGGCGAGCGCCGATAGCAGTTTTTTTCATTTCGAACAGGTGTCGCCTTGCCTCACGTCCCCTGCGTCTGCCGTCTTTGCTTCCCGCCCCCCTCCCCTCCCCCAGTCTGTGCTGCCTGTCGCCTTCTCGCTGGCAGCCGGGCGTCGGCTTTTCAATCTGGCGGGCGCCACCCCGCGATTCGCCCGAGCAGGGGAACTATTTTTTTGAAACGCGCGCCACCCACGGATTTGTTAATCACCAGCTGGCATTCAGGCTCGGATGTCGCCACCTAGCTAGGCCACCTTCGGGAGCGCGAGTGCAATCGCGCGTCGTGGTCTGGGCCACAGCGGCTGCCTTTCTCCAAGGGGCCGGCGCGAGGCACGGGGTAGGGCTTGGGACCTCCCGAGGACCGCGGGGGGCCACGTTAGCTTTTATGCTGCACGGACATAAACCAATGCTGGCGGTTTACGTGTTTATGTTTGCGCGCGTCTGACATGCGGCATTGTCATATACATTCATTCAGCCGTACGTGCGCACATACATACATTCATACATGCATAACTTAAATAACGTACATGTCACATATATATATATATATACATATATGTATATATGGATAGGTGCATAAGTGCATGAACACCTACCTAACTACATACATACATACATACATACATACATACAAACATACATACATACATCCATGCATGCATGCATGCATGCATGCATGCATGCATGCATACGTACATACATACATACATACATACATACATACATACATACATACATACATACATACATACATGTATGTGTGCGTGCGTGCGTGCGTGCGTGCGTGCGTGCATGCATGCATGCATGCATGCAAACATACACACATACATACGTAAACACATACGTACATGCATGCATGCATGCGCACGTGCGTACGTGCATACATACATGCATGCGCACATACCCACGTACACATTTACATACATGCATACATACAAGAACATGCACGTACGTACACACATGTCGTTCAATGCATACATGCATGCATGCGTACATGCATACATACATTCGTCGTTCATATTTGCATGCATACATGTACGCATGCACACATGCATACCCACATACGTAACACATGCAATATTCGATTCATCCATCCATCCATCCGTCCATCCATCCATACATAGCCACACACACACACCTATGCGTAATCGTGTACACGCAGTTTGTTTCGCATGGCAACATCCGCCTTCTGCCCATACCGCCACCGTGCTTTGATTGTAGCCGAGGCGTCCTGGATGTCTGTGGGGATCGCTTCGGAGGTCTCCCGGAAGCCTCGTGGGGTCGGTTTTGGAGGTATTCGGGGCTTGTCGGGGGCCTCTTTGCAAGACTGACTTCGATTCCTCCGATTCGATTCGATTCGATTGCGGTCGCTTCCGATCCCGATGCGATTCGGCTTCGGATTCCGGTTTGGCCTCCGATCTGATTCATTTCGATCGCCGATCCGACTTATCGGTTCGATGCTGGCCTCTCGGGGGCCTCTTCGGGACCTCGAGAGACCCGATCTGGACCTCCTGGAGCTGCTGGCGAGCCTGGGGGCTTGCCGGCGGTCTTCGGTCCTCGTGGGGCGGAGGGCTCCAAACGTCGGTTCATGTTCCTCCTCCTCCTCCTCCTCCTCCTCCTCCTCCTCCTCCTCGCCTCCAGGCTCCTGCAGTCCAATTCCAAAGGCACTGACGCTGAAGGCCGACAGGAACTCCTGTCGGGTCGGGCGAACGGGGGGGATTGGGAAAGGGGGGGGTACGAAATTTGCTGCATGCAGCTGGTTTCGGCCCCGCCGAGGGTCCTATTCCTCGATGCATAGCCGCCTCCGGCGCCGGGAGGCGCCGGGAAAATCAGCTGCGTGAGCTGATTCTCAACCCCCCCCTTTGCTATCCCCCCCTTTCGTCCGGCCCGATCCTGGAACACGCCCAGTGGTTTCGACGTTTCGACAAGGCGACTGGCGGGACCCTCTGCACGAGGCCAACACCGCGGCAGGCGCGCGCGCGAGCGGCGCCACCACCAGCCACGGAGGAGGAACAACAGGAGCCTCAAGGTTGCTCTTTGAGGAGCCGTCGTCGGGCCTTCTTGGATCGTCTGGGGTCCCTTTGGACCAGGAAGCCAGAAAGCACGATCCATGAGTTTAGCCCCTGGGAGCCCTCCTGGGGGGGGGTTCTTGGAGCCTTCTTGGGGCGTCTTGGGGGGCTCGTGGGCCGTCTGGAGGCCATCTTGGGGGTATTGGGGCGATCTCTGGGCGACTCTGGGCGCTTTGGGGTCGTCTTGAGGCCCCCTTGGCTGCGTAAAAGAGCTACGCGGCAGGAGCGGCCGCGCCGGGGAGCCCCCGGAGCGCCCAGGAGCGCCCAGAACTCTGGGGTGTGGCTGTGGGCTCCCCTCACCGCCCACCAAACCACCCCAACCCAACCCGAAGGTCCCGATTTGCCCTCCATTTCCAGTGGGGGGGGGTCGGGGAACATCGGAAAAACACGTGTGGAACCCTTACCCCCCCCAACCCGAAATTCGGGTCTTCGGGTTGGGTTGGGGTGGTCTGGTAGGTAGTCATCCCCCGGGAGAGCCCTGAGGACTGAGAGCGGAGGACCCCAAGGGCCCTGAGGGCACCTCAGCTTGTGCGTCGCGGCGCGGCGGCGGATGACATCGGATGTAAGGACATGCCACAGATGGTGCTGCAGACAGCTGCGCCGGGGGTCTTGGAGGGGGGGGCGGCGAGAGCCTTGTCTCTCACGCGGTTCCCAAGAGGACCCCAGGGAGAGGGACGTTTGAGACGGGCGATGGCGATGTCGCAAGCCTGGTCGGCCTCGCCAACAAGGTCGTCGCATGGCGCTTTCGCTCGCATTCCGAGGTCTCAAGTGCAGCGCCGCGGTCCGAGAAGTCCCTTTCTCTGGTGTCTTTCTTGGAAGCGTATCTCACCACCCACCAAACCACCCCAACCCAACCCGAAGGCCTCCATTCGCGCTCCATGTCCAGTGGGGGGAGGGGTCGGGGAACGTCGAGAAATCACATGCGGAACCCGTACCCCCCCCCCAGACCCGAAATTCTGGTCAAACTGGGGTCTTCGTGTTGGGGTTGGGGTGGTCTGGCAAGTACAGTCAAAAACCCTAATAATGGCGCGCGACTTTGCTCAGGGTACCCTTGCGTCCTTGCGTTTCCTTGCTCTTGCGGCTCGTCCTTGGCCTCTTTCGCTTGCCCGCTTGACGAAACATCCCAACTTCGGCTTCCAAGGGTCTTGCGTCCTTATCGCGCGTCCTTATTAGGGTTTTTGATTGTAGTCACCGATTGGAGACGTATCATTCGCGGCCCTTCCGCCTGCGCTCGCCGCTTCGGGGTGCTCTTGGGGGCCGAGCCCGCTCCGCGGCTCCCCAGGGCGCGACAGGCGCGCTTCCTGGCTGCGCCACCGTTGAGGTCGGGCGTGTCGCTCCACGGGAGGAAGATTCAAAAATGGGCAAGGAAGATCAGGGTACGATTTGCCTACTATGGTTGACTCTGTTTGAACATCTGTTTGGCAACGTCTCCTTTTTTCTCCAGATTCGCCCGTGGGAGGACATGCCCGACCTAAAGGTCCGTGGACTCTTCGTGGGTACACGCCCCCCGGATGCACCCGGACAGTCGAGTCAAGACGCCGAGGTAAAGACAGTTTTCGGTTCGGAAGGGGCTCGCTGTTCCTTTGGTAGCTTCGTGGCTGTTCTTCCAGCCCTCCTCGTGCACCCAGGCTAATATGGTGCCAAGAGCAGCGTCGCTCCTTATCTAGCGCTCCTTATGGCAGCAGCTTGACTGTACACCACCGCCACCATGCCTGGCCAGGGCCGTCCTCCCCCTCCTTCTCAAGATTGCAATGCGACCACTGATTCCACTAGGGATAAGAAGACGTCTTTCTTTTCCACCTGGGCCTGGAATAGTATCTTGAAGGGCGAACACCCTGAGTTGTCCCATTCGCAGGCGGAGCCTTTCACTGTTCTGCTCGCTTAACTGTGGGCAGCGTCGCGCCGGTGGGCTCCGAGCGCGAGGAGGCCGCCCCGGCAGCACGAATGGCTTCGGGCACTGCCGATCTGCTCTGCCCGAGGGGCACTCGAGAGAGAGAGAGAGAGGTCAGAGGTCAGAGGTCAGAGGCAGCATGCGCCGGAGCGCGCCCTGCGCGGGCTGCTGCGCGCGCGCTTCCCACTCTCTTGATGATTCTCTCACGCCCCATTTTTGAAAGTTCTCACACCCAGGCTTCTCGATGATTCTCGCACGCGCCAAACAAGAAATAGCAGACAAGATCTAGTCAGTCCATCGAGACAGAGAGAGAGGGAGAAAAAAAAGGCCTGGCCAGGGCCAGCCTTGCCTCGAGGACGGTGTGCACACCCGCGGGGCCCTTGGCTGGGAGGACGTCGTGGGCACCGTGCCAGGGCCCAAGACAGCCCTGGCCGGGCATGGTGGTGGTGTACAGGTGGGCGCTAGGGCGAGTGGTATTTCAAGCAGTGGCGAAGCGTCCTGGCTCGCCTATATTAGCCCTACCGAACACTGTTCTAAGAACCTGTTGTGGTTTCCACAAAATGTTCTTAGAACGTTTCTGGTTCATAATGTCTTGGCTTAACACATCGGGTTTCTGTTCTAATGACATTGTTTTGTTCTTAGAACATGTTTGGGTTCTAACAGTATTTCGTGGTAGGACTATAGGAATGCCAGGACGGCCGGTCCCTGCTCAAGTATTGGGGGGACTTGACTGGAGTGTGAGGATAAGGGCCACTTCAAGGAACTTTTTCTTCACCCCCATTTTAGGTCGGGGCTGGACCTAAACGCGGTTTTGCTGGAATTCGGCTGTGTTTTTGTTTTTCGTTTTGGGCGGGAGGTAACTACAGGGAAGCTGGGTGCTCGAACGTATATTTGGGATGTGGTCCCTGAGTGCGCCGGGAGCAACAGAAGCCCTGGCACGGCCCCGAGAGGCCCCGCGGACAGACAGAGACCAGGGAAGGCCTCCGGATGGGGTCGGAAGCAGCGGGCGAGGCCAGAGAGGGGAGGCGGCAGGAACGTTGGGAGCGGCCCCAGGCAGTTCCGAGGACGCCGACGCTGCGCCAGGGTAGGGGAGGACACCGCGGCCGGACTGCGGACCTCGGCATCGCTCGGGAGTGCGTGCCGCTCTCGGCGAGGACAACGGCGGGAAGTCCGACCAGCTGAGAGCAGCCGAGGCCATCCCCGCCGAAGCCGCACGCACGGAGCCCACACGGGGCACGGAGCACGGCCGGGCCCGAGCGGCGGCACGAGACACCGCGGCGGCGGCGGTGGCGGCGCTGGCGGCCCGTCCGCGGCGCCAGGACGACGAGCAGGACGACGAGCAGGACGACGACGACGACGACGACGACGACGACGACGACGACGACGACGACGACGACGACGACGACGACTACAACGACGACAATTACGACGACCAGGACGATGAAAGATGCGGCGCGCGGAGTCAGCAGGGCGGCGGCGATGGACGCGCGAGCTATGGCACAGGCCACGGCGGGGGTAGCCTACGGCAGGTTCTTCTGGTGTCGACCAGCGGCGACCCCGCCAGCGGCGTTCAACGTTTGCACGCCGCGGGCGACCTAGAACCGTTCGATGTGGAACGATTTGGACGTTTCGGAAACGGCCGTTGGGTTGAACGATCACCGCGGTGTCAGAAACGAACGCCGGCGTCGGCACGACACGAACCTGCCGTACGGTGTCTCTGCCACTGGGGCGTTGTCCCTTCTCTCCGCTGCCGCCGACCCTGGGCGCGACCCTTTTGGCCGTGGCACCTCCCGCCACGCCTCGGGGAAGGGGGGGAGGAGGAGGAGGAGGAGGAGGAGGGAGGAGGAGGAGGAGGAGGAGGAGGGAGGAGGAGGAGGAGGAGGAGGAGGAGAGAGGAGTAGGAGGACGAGGAGGACGAGGAGGACGAGGAGGACGAGGAGGACGAGGAGGACGACGAAGGACGAGGAGTGACGAGGAGGAAGAGTGGGAGGAGGTGAGGAGAGGAGGAAAGGGAGGGGGAGGAGGAGGTGGGAGGAGGAGGCGGAGGAGGAGGAGGAGGAGGGGTGAGGAGGAGAGGAGTATGAGGAGGAGAGGAGGAGGAGGAGGAGGAGGAGTGAGGAGGAGGGGAGGAAGTAGGAGTAGGAGAGGAGGAGCGAACAAGGAATGGGACAAACATAGAGAGGAGGAGGAGGAGAGGAGGAGGCAGGTAGAGAAGAGGTAGGAGGAGGCGGAGGACGAGGAGACGAGGAGGAGAGGAGGACGAGGAGGACGAGAATGACGAGAGGAACGAGGAGGACGAGGAGGAGGAGGAGGAGGGAGGAGAGGAGAGGAGGAGGATGAGGGGAGGAGGAAGGAGGAGGAAGAGGAGGAGGAGAGGAGGAGGAGGAGGGGAGGTGAGGGAGTAGGAGGATGAAGGAGGAGGGTAGGAGGAGTATAAAAAAAAAAAAAAAAAAGGAGGATTAGGAGTGGCGGAAGGAGGAGCGACAAAGGAGGAGGAGCGACGAGGATGACGAGGAGGACGAGGAGGAAGAGGACGACGAGAGAGGAGGAGGAAGACGAGGAGGAAGCGAACGAGGATGGGGCGAGGAGGATGAGGAGGGGAGGAGGAAGGAGGGAGGAGGAAGGGAGAGGAGGAGGGGGAGGAGGAGGAGGACGAGGAGGAGAGGACGAGGAGGACGAGGAGGAGGAAGGAGGAGGAGGAGGAGAGGAGGAGAGGAGAGGAAGAGAGGAGGAGGAGGGAGGAGGAGGAGGAGGAGGAGGCGGGGGAGGAGGAGGAGGAGGAGGAGGAGGAGGAGGAGGAGGAGGAGAAGGAGGAGGAGGAGGAGGGGAGTGAGAAGGGGCGGGCCTTTTCAAAAGGGTCGGAAGTCACCATGGCCTTCTGAGAAGTTTTCTGTTAGGAAAAAAACGCCATAAACATAAACTTTTGGCGCTCCGCGCGTATTTCTTGGATCCGCGCTGGGCCCTTCCCCCAGCGGCGCCTCTGGCGCCGCCCCCTGGCGCGCTTCGGGGTCCGGCGCAGACCCAAGAAGTCTGCGCGGAGCGCCAAAAGTTTATTTGTTACGGCGTTGTTCGTCCTCTACGGAAGTCCCCCGGCCTGCCGAAAAGCGCTCTGAGCTTTCCCCGAAGGCATTGAAAGCTTCCCAGAAGGCCGGAGGGCTCTGAGAAGTCCCGCCGCCTTCTCAGAAGGCTTGCTCGATCTCACTCCCCCCCCCCGCTCGCTGCCAACTGTCGTCACCGCACGGGCGCTTGTCGGCCATCTCGGGCAGGGCGGCGCCCCGGGAGCGTCCAAGCGATGACACTGGCGACGGCGGCGGCGGCGACGCTGGCGGCGGCGCCCGCGTGTCGCCAGGACCAGAGGGGCCGCGGGCGACAGCGGGGCGGCGAGGAGGCGCGCGCGCCTCGCCGTCCTCCTCGAGGGGGGAATTCCTCGTCGCTCCTCCCTCCTCCTCGTCGTTCCTCCTTCTCCCCCTCCTCCTCCTCCTCCTCCTCCTCCTCCTCCTC